>VWZG01007273.1:560960-580778 GCA_013396735.1 Grallaria varia
AAAAAAAAAAGAGCCCTTAATAAATGTTGGGACTAAAGAAGCCTTAAATATTCCAGACTAATCTCTCCAGGGAGAGTTCATTAACCCTTCATTCCCTTTCTTGTTGTATCAAAACAGGGATTAACTAGAGAGTGTATCCATCTGAAATAAAGCTCTGTACATCCCAAATTCCCTATCTCTAGCAAGAGGGGATTAACTCCACTGCTCCATGTGACACAAGGCTGGGACAGGATGCTAACAAAGGTTTCTGCAAAAAGAAATAATAAACCACAAGCACAAAGCTGAAGTGATTTGTCCAAGCCCGCAGGACCAGTGAGATAACAACGGGGCCATCAAGTATCTAGAGTTTGCTTAAAAATTTGATTTGTTGCCATCAGACAGCAACAAATAACACCGGGAGCCGAGGCGTGTTTGTTCAGAGCTGTGGGGTCCCATCCATCATGCACCGTCCCTGCTCGTCCTGCCACCAGTTCAAGTCAGCACAGAGAAACCCAGAGGGAATTCATGGCCACGTTCATGGGGCATTGGGAATGGGAGGGATTTATGAGGAGCAGCGAGGGGATGGTGGCAGCCAGGCTGGACGTGCCCCAGGGAGCACAGCCTTGACCCAGAGAACCCATAAACACCCCTGCAGTGAGGGCTGGGGGGCTCTGCGGGGGGACCCCAGCCCTGCAGGTCATGAAGGGAGCTCCTGTGGGTGCTGGAGGACACCAGGCTTGCCTTGCTGTGAGGGTTCAGCTGGAGTTACGCCTAGGTCACAAATTAGAAGAGATTCTCTAATCTCTTGGTGCAATAGAGCAAGAAATATAATTAGCTTTAAAAGGCTGCTAAGTTCATTAAAACAAAAACATGAGCCAGTACGTTCAAGTAGGAGAGATGGAAGTTTCACTGCCCCACAATTCCCAAGAGTTCTTCCCTCTCTGTCCTACCCAACAGCAAGTTGTCATCCCCCCATGGCAGTGAGGGACCTCTATAAAAGTGGTCTACAGTTCTAGACCCCCTGCATCCCTAAAAGGACCTCTGTGAAAGGATCTATAAACTCCTAGAAAAGCACTTGTGGTTTTTTCTCAAATCCCAGCTGTTTTTCCTTTTCCCCTTAACAAAACAGCATTTTTTCCATGTGATGCTTTTGGAGGAAGGGGATGGTGCTCAGCAAGGTGGAGGCTGTCCCCGTGAGGGTGCAGGGAGCAGCACCTTGCTTGACAAGGACAGAGGTGGGCAGGCAGACTGCCCTTCCCTCCCTGCCCACCATAACCTGTTCCCACACAGGGGTGCCCAGAGGAAGCTGGTTTTCAGATGAATGTCCAAATTATTGCGTCCAGTTCAATTCCTGAACCTGCAAGTATTTCATCCTGCTGTCCCACCACCACCATCCCATCATGTTGCCCTCTCCTTGTTCAATCCCTTGCTGTTGTACAAGCTCAAGGCACAGACCCCCCTCTCCTGAGAGCTGAAACCACCTCGGTGGCACCTCTGCCCCTGCCCACCTTCCCTGCAGGCTGGCAGTGGGGATCACATGTGCCAGCATCCCTCCAGGCAGCTCAAGGAAGTCCAAGGACCCTCCCCACCTCCTGCCCTGGGATAAATTGCAGCCCTCAGGCACTGACACACCTTCAGGGGTTTGGCAAGTGGCACGTTCTGCCCATGACCCAGCCAACTAAATTATTCAAATCTTTTCAAATCCAGCTGTATTATATCTCACTTCTCCTTGCTCTGATGCACTCGGTGCAGCTCCAGCTTCACACAAAGTGATGATGCTGCAGAAATGAACCCACAGTACCCCTGTGCTGACTCCTGACCCGCAGATTATCCCATCCTGAGCTGCCTGAGAGCTGCCCTGAAATCAAACCACGAGGAAAAAGATCATTTTTATCCCCAGTTGTAGCGGTGGGATGCTTCTGTTCCCTCCCTAAAAAGGATTACACTTTTAAAAATATTCTTTCTTGGAAATCTTTTGTGACCCTTGAGCAGCATAAAAATGCAACTCGGGGACGCCGCACAAGGCTGTGGATCCACTGGGGGACTTGGAAGCGAACACAGTGTTGGCACTTAACAAATAATAAATAACCATCATTAATTATTGATCACAGCCCCAGCTAATGAAGTCTCAATCCCTGTGGTTACCATGATATCAGCAGCCCCCTTTGATACAGCCTGGCTGTGTGTGCCCGCCCGGCATGGAGCTCTCCGGGATCCCCATGGATACTGAGCAGGGATTTGGGAAGATGCTACCCCCACACACACACACAGAGCCCATCCACTGCTGGACTCCCACAAGATGTCTGCACATCCAGAGCATGCCAAGTTTTTCCAAAGAAGTGCTGCTGCCTGTGATAACATCCCGGGCCACAGCAGGGCTGTAATGGGGTGGGAAAGTCTGGAATGACAGCTGTGCATTGGCCTTGGCTTCACTGCCTTTTTTTTAGCTGTACAGCCTGGGAACAGCCCTGAGAGCATCCCTGGGAGAGCATCCCCAGGAGAACATCCCCAGGAGAGCATCCCCAGGAGAGCATCCCCAGGAGAGCATCTCCAGGAGAGCATCCCCAAAAGAGCATCTCCAGGAGAGCATCCCCAAGAGAGCATCCCCATGACCCCAAGGATGCACAGCCCAGACCCAGCGAGGCTCTGCCTCTTAGTTGGGCCCTTCCATAGACCCCCAGCCCCACCAGCCAGCACGCTGCTTGTGGGTCAGGGCAGCTCCCCACGGTGGGGCCAGACAGAGACTGGGCCCCTCAATGCCCACCATGGTCACCTCTTGCTCTCAGCCCATCCAAGGCAGCAGGTCCTGCTCCAACAGGGAAGCAGGAAGGGACAGAACCTCACTCCACCACTGCCTGCCCTTATTTCACAAGAAATTTGTGCAAGTGTAATCCAAGAAAACTCTGTCTCATGGTCCTGACAGGAGCTGCCTCCCCGCTCCCTTTACGGGGACGTTAAATCCTGTTATTAAATGCAAGCCATTATCGGGATGTCACCGACGCCTCTTGATGAAGCCCTACACCTGTGCAGGCAGCTAGCCCGTGTTACCTTATTTACTATTCATTATGAATGCTCTGGATTGATTTTCCTCATCCTAATCTCTCTGTGGCTGGAGGATTTGTTTTCTCTGTGTGAGTTCAGGGCACTAGACCTCAGCCCTGCCTCCCCAGGGATGCACAGGAATGCAAAGCCCAGCCATTGCCATCCAGCCCCAAAACTGCCCAGTGTGGGGAGGCAAGAAAAAAAAATTTGGTGTGGTTTTTTTTCCTCCTGAATCCTCATGCCCAGGAGTTTTTCTCCAGCGAGGAGAAAAACCCTGAAAAATATCATAGCTGGAGGTCTGCAGAGCAAACAAGATCTTACCAGGACCAAAACAGGACACTTGAGCTTCATATTTCTGCAATAGGAGATGCAGCAAGCCCTCCCCTTTTCCTCTGAGCTTCCCAAGCAGGCCAATTACTTAGCAAGAAGACTAAAAGGCAAAAAGATTTGCTGAAGGAATAGTTAAATATATACTGCTAGTCCTAAAAACAGTATTTCTGGAAGCTTTGATAACTCTGCAAACAGAAGATTGTGCGACTGTTTTACCCGCATTTGTATTTTCCAGTAGAAATACCCATCCCTCTGACAATTTATGAGCCTTCATCCAAAACAAACATCCATCTTTCTTTCAAAGATATTACGACCCTTTCCAAAATCTCCTTGAAAATGTGCATTTCAGTGCTTCTTTCTTGCTGGAAGCAATAATGCCAGTTCCAAGAGCTAAAAAACCCCCATCAAACCTTCCCAAAGTGCATGGGATGAAGATAAAAATCAGGAGGCTTTCAATAACTTGCACAGGTCTTTCACTTCAGGACACCATGGGATTGGTTGCAACCCATTCTCAAGTGAGGATTTAACTTCAAGGGCAGAGCTGGCTGCAGTTTTCCACCAGGGAGATGGGAATGTGCTGGTCCTCATCCTTCCCTTTCACAGGGAAGGTCAAAGGCATCTTGCAAGCCACAGCTTTTTAAGTGCCCTCTACTCATTTTTAAGCCCCCTCTGCTGCTCCTCACTCTGGGGAGTCCTCCCCATATAACACCAACCATCAGCATGGCCACAGGTTTAAATTTGCTTTTTCCTGGGCATGTTGGGGAAGCTGCTTCAGGGACACATCCCAGAGAGGGACTCAGGCACAGAAATCAGGGCAGCAAGCTCGGCACCCCCTGGGAGAAGAGCTGCCTCCTGCCTTTTACTACTTTCCCAATCACATTGTATTCCCTGTTGCTCAGGCAATATGCATTTGCTAATTTGTGCTGGAAAAGAGGGAATTCCACACCCCCCTTCCTTGCTGCATGGGGAATAGCCCGATTTTTCCAGAAATCTCCCCTGACTTGTCCTTTAAATAAAGCTTAAGTAATGCCACACGCTGTCCTTTAGGCAGCTTAGGGCAGAATATTGAGAAACCCAAATATATACTCATATACAGAGAAAAATATACACAATGCCCTCTTTCAAGCTGCCCAGCAAGAACAACAGGCAAACACACAGGTTTTCAAATACCTACAGGTGAATCTTGTGGGACAGGCCATTAATCCTTTGCTCCCACAGGATCCCAGGCAGACACTTTGGAGAGCTGCTCCATTGGAAGGCGCTGGCCCCGGACAGACCCATCCCCGCTCCCCCTCCCACATTATTATCCACAAGGTCAGGCAAAGCGCGATGGAAAATGTTCTGATTACTTCCTAGGAGGGAGCAGAAGGAGCCTTTCAGCCTGGGTGATGCTGGGGGCTTTATCTTCCATCAGAAGATATCTTCCTTCTGGCTGGAGCCGTGGTCAGTTCTTCAGGGCAAGGAGGCAGAGACGGGCTGAGACCCTCCTAATCCATGGAGCCCCACTGAGCTCCAGTTGTTGCAGCCATGACCCTCCTTTCCAATAGCCACCAGCTGCTGAAGTCCCTGGAGCATCCCACACATCTGGGTCTCTTTATAAAGTCATCCCCAGCCTTTAACCCCATGGCAGGAAAACACATCCCCGTTCCCGCAGGGGAGGAGGGTGCAGGGGGAATGGATGCCCCGCGGAGGAAACAGGATAGGGCTGCTCAGGGATCAAGCACCCTATTCCCACCCAAACTAGAGCATTTTATCCTCTATGGCAAGGCAAGAAGGATTGGGAATTTTCCCTCACCTCTCCTCTTCTCATGCCTTTGGTCTATGGAGCATTCCGGAGCTCCACAGATCTCATGTTGCTCCAGGGTTTAAGGCAGATTCTCACTGCCTGACTCAAGGGATGTGGAAATCAGCATAAAATGGGATTTAGAGAGCAAAGCTGTTACAGGGAATAACTGAGAGCAGAACAGGGGATGGCTGTGGAAGCCAAGGACCCTGCCCGGATCCAGACTGTGCTGTTGCCTTCCCGCACCAGTGTGACAAGAATGCAGGGAAGGAAGAGGGCATCCAGGAAAGCCATTCCCCCTTCCAAGGGGCTGAGCATCCCTCCTGCCCTGGTATCTCTTCTCACCCCCTCCTGGAGACAGGGACCCAAGTCCCAGCTCCTGCAGGAGGGCGGCAGGGAAGAACCTGGCACGGACAGGCTCTTCTCTCAATGGCATCGATTATTTCTGTAATCAGCACCTCGTTGCCGAAACTGAACATCCATTATTACAGGATTCTAAAACAAAAATAACCCAAGGGAGGGGAAAAGATGTGATTCAGAAGCTGCTCCTGAACCGTGCGCGTTGGGTCAGTGCCATCTAGAGGCAGCAAACCAGTCCAAAGCCCCCCAAACCACCGGCATCCCGGGGTTCTCCCAGTGCCGGGAGGCCGTGCAGACCCCAGCAGGTTGGGAAGGGAGATGCAGAGCCACCACCCCCATCGGCTGCTGTCACATGGACACCAAGGCAGGGCCCACATCGCAGCCTGGCAGCCCTGGGGAGCAGGGGCAGCACAGCACTGCATCCCACATCCCAACACTGCATCTCACATCCCAACACTGCATCCCGCATCCCAGCACAGCATGCCGCATCCCAGCACTGCATCCTGCATGCCAGCACTGTATCTTGCATCCCAGCACTGTATCCTGCATCCCAGCACTGCATCCCTGCATCCCAGCACTGCATCCTGCATCCCAGCACTGTATCCTGCATCCCAGCACTGAATCCTTCATCCTAGCACTGTATCCCGCATCCCAGAGTGGCACCAAGGGCAGCCACAGCCCCATGGGACTGAGGCGCAGCCAAACGTTGTCCCTGTTCACAAGCAGACACTATTAATATGCATGTACTGTATTAATAGAGCTGGCTAAACATTGCCTCGGGCCAGAGGAATAGTTCAGCGTTTCATTTCCATCCCAAATTAGACTGAAACAACCAAACAGGAACATTTTTTTTTTCACTGATGGGAAGTTCAGGAAAAATATCGAATGAGAAAATGAGAGAGGAGCAGGTAGCACATCTTTCCTGTTGGTGTGATCCAGGCTGGGGATGGGAGGATGTCTCTGCGTGTGCTGCCCTGGCCCATGGGCATTGTTGGCTCCTGCCCTGTGCTCACACACCTTTAGGTCTGGTGTCCTTATTCCAGGGTAATTTATGTGCCCAGGGGGCCAAACTGGCTCCCCCAGCCTGGCATCCCCCCGAAACGGCTGCAGTCCCCCCAGGGTTTAAAGCTGCCCTGTGGATAAAGCCAAGACAAAGCTTGAACCAAACCCAGCTGCAGCCAAGAAGGGTGACACCAGCTTCCTAACTGGGACAAATCCTTGCCACCATCAAGCCCAAACAAGCTTCCAACACAACCACCTGCCTCAGTCCTCCCAGGAGCAGCAAGAGTCTCCAAGAGCATCTCCACTGTACAAACCTTTTCTGTTTACTTTTGCTTGCTTCTTTTTTTTCCAAAACATGCAAATTTCTCCTCAACATATTTAAGAGCAAGGAGCCTGCATAATGAAGGAATAAAATTGCCTCCTGTCCCTGGAAACCCTGTCCTATTTTGCAGTGATTAACTCACTGTATTTGCATACTGCCCACTCCTGGCTAAAGACTCAAGGGGACAATTTCCAAACACTTTCTAATCTCGCACAGAGCCTGCACGTGGGGTTGTCATTTCCTGACAACCCCCCAGCGTGGCTGCACCAAGCAAGCTCCACTTTTGCTTCCTTTTATTGATATTATTTCATATTTCCACTGACGGCTTGCCCACAGCCAGGGCCCTGCTGTGCTGGGTGCTGCACTAACGAGAAGGATGAGAAGGAGATGCTTCCCTCACTGAGGAACATCTCTGTAGAAATCAAGTGGTGCTCCCAAGACCAGTGGCTATTAAGACCCATGGTGAGGACAACATGAGTGTTGCTGAGTTTTCATGCCCATGCTCCCAGTCGGGGTATCAGGATTACTGGGAATTGCTGTTCCTTTTTTCCCCCTTGGGCTTTGGAGTGTAAATTTTCCAGGACAGGGTCTCTCCAAATCTCCTAAACATCCCTAGGGAATACATATCTACTGGTACTGATGGACAAAGCAGCGATGGATCAGCCCATACAACCCCAAATTATGCAATATACACCCTAGGCTGTCTCTCTGGGGAAACACAGCAATGCTGGTGTCTTTGGGGCTGGGAATGCAATTGGAAATCAAAAGGGCTGGGGACTCAGTAATCGCTATGGCAGGGTTTTATTAAGCAAATTATTATTGAGCAAGTAAATAAAGCAGTGGGAGTCCAAGTGGGAATCAATAGCACAGTTTGATCCGGGGCAGCCTGAGCGTGGCCTCGTGGTGATCCCACAGCGCTGCCAAAGCCAGTGTCAAGGGGGGAACAACCCAAGGCAGAGGTACTTGAGGAGAAGCCAAGTGGAAATTAATAAAACAAACACCCAAAAAAAGAGCTAGATGGACTCAGGCTGGGACAGGAGCATCTCAGGGGTCTCCACTTCCTTTTACTTACATGCTGACTCCCCCACAGCCTTTCCCCATGTGGACACAGCAACACGGGCAGCACATGGACCCTGCAGGCCCTTTTTCTGCTCCCAAAAGCACCAGCAGCCCCCTTTAGCTGTCCTTGGCTGCAGCCCCCGTCAGCACAGGGCTGTCCCCTCCCAGCAGAGAGGGAAGGAGCCACACTGAGGGCTCATCATCTCCTGCAAAGGCTCCCGTGTCACACTTTCTCCTCCTTGCAGATGCAGGAGCCAGCACGGAGCACTCAGAAAGCCTCCTGCCACAAGGAGAGCACCCCGTGAGCACCCAGGGGAGAGTTTCCCATCTCCACACTGAGCCTGTCCTGTTTGCCATGTTGAACTGTGGTGCAGCATCCTTGCGTGGCCAGGCTGTGTCATGGGGTCAGGTACAGTGGTTTGCTGCCCCCCCGAGCAAGGAGCACCCCACAGTCCCAGCACACTCCCAATGGCCTCAGGGCTGACACAAAGAACCCCTCTGCTGATGTCAGTGCCAATGCAACTCCCCCTGTCATGTATTTATGAGCCCAAAGGTGATCTAATCCCTGATACTTGTTAATAAAGCACAGCAGAAGTGAGAGCTGCCTCTGTGCCCTGGCAGGGATAAATCCCAGGCGTCAGAGGGAGTGATGATGCATGTGCTGGGTTTGCTCAGGCTGCATCACTCACCAGGGCAGTGAAACAGTCTGGCCAAGGACATCAATCTGCTGGCTTGGGAAGGCAGTGTGGGACTGACCTGTGCCCACGGGGAGCAGCCCTGGATGGGGACTTTGTCATGGCGGGGGAACGTGAGCGCTGGCTGTGGTCGTGTTCACCCCTACAGCCACGCACCCACCAGCAGCAGGGCTTTTCCACCTCCTTTTTGTCATTCCTATCTCCTTTCTCCCTTCACCTCCTTTGGCAAAGGAGAGTTGCGGCCATGCCCTCAAAGGGAAAGGGTCATTATTTGTCCCCCTCCATGCTGTCAGGGGGTAGAGCTCTCCTGTCCCCAACACACAGAGAGCCCAGCACTGCTGGATGCTGCTGGAAAGTGTCGGTGGCCAATATGTCCCGAATTTCCCACTGCACCAGCCCAGCTGTAATCAGCTTTGGATTACCACAGTCTTCTAAAGCACCAGACTCTGATAACATCCCTTCTGTTACTGACTCTCTAAATCTCCCCAGTCACGCAGATGGTTTCCCCCCAGCAACCCAGCACCAATTACCAGGAAGGGAAAAGGATCCCAAAATAGAGGGGAAAAAAAAAAAAAAGAAGTTAATAATCAGGTGAAAGCCAGACACTGTTACAATGAGCAACTGGGGGCTGGTTTTTTGCAGCAGCACAAAGACAAGAGGATGGAAAGCGAAATCAGACAGCAGTGAAATTAAAACTGACCACTTCCCAGAATGTATCATTAACCTCTGGAAGATGCTGCCACAAATTACCTCTGAGGTTTCCGTGGTGCAGGCCTTGGGCTGGTCGGATGCACAGATTGATGGTGAGGAGAGCCACGACCACCTGAAGAACAAGATTAAAAATTCCAAGTGGGTTACAAGGGTTTATTCTTCAGGACACGCTCTGAGTGTTGCCTGAACATGTGAAGAATTTCCCTTTTATCAACAGTCACCATTTTTTCCTGTCCTTCCCTTGAAGCTGCTGGCACGTGGGGCAACAAGAACGTCCTCTGCAGCAGCTGGTCTTCCTCCAGGGTTTTGAGCTGCCTGGTGTGAACTTCTCTAGCAAGTCCTCAGAGGCTCCTCACCTGATCTCCTTCTATGTCAGGATGTCCTTTGGTCTCCAGCTTTCCAGGAGGTGCTATTTTCTAAGCAGGAACGTGCTTTGGTGAGGAGCTCTGCCTACAGTAGCACAGCCCATGCACTGCAGGGTCACTTCATCACAGATTGGAAAGTGGAGATCCTGAAAATCAATGATTGATGTTTTCCCTTTCCAACACTTCTCCTCATTCCACTTAATTTTGGGTTTAAATGGCCTTGAAGAAGGGTTTTCATCAATCTGGTTGCCTCGAGTGGTAAAACTCAGGTCGCATGGGAAAGAGATGGAGCCAAAAAATAATTGCAGTAGCAAGAAAACAAAAATAGGTTGATAATTTTTTTAAGTCTTTGTCTTATGTGGTGCTGGGGGTACATCCCACACCACAGCCATGGGCATGGGGCAGTTCTGTGTGGGACAAACAGCCCCAGCACAGAGTGGCACAAGCAATGCTGCCCTACCCTCCCCTCCGCCCCCCTGCCCAGAACAAGGGCAGTGACAACTGGGTGTTGCCCCCAGGGACCACATTTTGCAGCACAAACTGGTATTTAAGATCCCCCATGTGCCTGTGAACAACTGGGAGAGCAGGAGCTCACGGTGCTGGTACAGAGCCCTCCTGGAGGAGCATTTGGTCCCCAATACAAAAGGCTTCACCCCCCACGTCACAAGTCACATCAGTGCCTGTGGAACTCACAAGGAGCACCACAGCCTTTGGGGAGGGACACGTGGCAGGGCCACCACTAACCAAGCCCATCACATCCCAGGAATGCCCCTCTGGTGACCCTGCACTGGCCACTTGGCATCCTGGCTGAGCACTGGGGGCAGCTGAGAACGGAGGGTTCACAGCCCAGCCAGGCACAAAGGAAATAAAGGAGGCAAAAAGAGCTGACGTGGGGCGGCGTGAGAGGTTTCACAGGCTCCTGCTTTCATCCCACTGCACGGTGAGTGGGAAGGACAGTGGGACATGGTGCCGGCTCTCGCCGTGCCACTCTGTGCTCCTCCAGCTAACTCAGCTGCTGGCTTTCAGTGCTGTAACATTTCCTAAAGACTGATAAGGTAAATCCTCCAGGTCTCGGGTGAGGCTCCCACCGGACCCCGCAGGAGTTTCGCCTGGACACCGCAGGATTATTAAAGCCAAAATATATTTGCCGATTCAAATCCGAGCCTTTTCATACACAGCCTGCAAGTTTTGTCAGTGAACGGCCCAAATAAAGCCTTCCTGATTTTTCCCCCATTTTAATATAATTGGTATTTCTCTCCCTGTAATCCACACAACTCCTTTTCTGTGCCGTTTCACCCCAGCACTGAGGATTTACTTTTTTCCTCACAAAAGGGAAAAATCAGTTTTCCCACCCTGTGCCCCAAATGTTCCTTTTCCACTTGAACAAGCCACAGGTGGTCCCTCTGAAGGTGCCAAGATGGATCCAGGAACCCCAAAGCTGCTTGGGAAGAGAACAGAAATCTGAGTCCTGTGACATCAGCCCCACCTGCCTGGCTCCCAGTGGAAAGGGAAATACAGCCAGGAAAACGGGAGGAAGTTTGGCATCCACTGCTCCTGTGTTAAGCTGCCCAGCATAGCCTGACCGTGTTGATGGGGGAACAGGGGCAGCCCTGGATGGATCTCGGATTTGGAAGGCAGTGATCACACTCTGCCCCAGCTGCTGTGGGTTTTCCAGCCAGCAGAATTAAGTCTATCCATTCAGGTTAGTGCCCTGAGCGCTCAGCACCTTCACCAAATCCTTCTGGAGGGCAAGGTGTGAGGACTGGGGGAGTACCAGCCAGAAAGACATCCTGAAGCACTGTCTGGAAGAAGGAATTTCTTCTTGGTAGTCTCTTTTAGGCCATCAGTGTTCATAACACCTCCTCTTAGTGATCTCCTGAGAGATGCCACCACCCAGCAAAAAAGCAGGAACTTGGAAGTTTCTTTAAAAAGTGCTGTCTGCTTGAAATACTTACTTTCTCTGTGTACGACTCCAAGATGATACTGTAGAGAGGATTCAGCTGGTATGCTCTGCCTCCTGTGGATCTCCACAGTGGAAAATTGAGCCTGAAAGGAGAAAAATAAATTTCCTTGCTGGGACAGAGCTGTGCTGCCTGGGGGTCCACGAAGGAGCTTTGCCCTGAAGGTCTGAGCCTGGCCTGGGGCCATCAGGCTGCAGTCACGACCCAACTCCCTGTCCCAGGAAAGGAGGGATCAGCTCCATGTCAGCAGAGCCCCAAAGGAAATGGGAAGGAAGAGGAGCAAGACTGCAAACCCCAGGTAATGCCTAAATCAATAGCACAGCAGCTCAGGAGCGTTTCCCTACAAATCCAGGCAGCCACACTTACAAACACTTCCAGTTTAGTGGCAGATTTTTCATCAGCTCTGCAAACCACCACTCCTCAGGCTCAGGTCTCTACTGAATGGCCTCTGCCTGCCTGGGCTGGCAGGGAAATTGCACCTGCAGAGGTGAAGTGTCACCAGTCCCCAGGGCCACACCATGCAAAGATTGGAGACAACCCTGATATTCCTGCCCATCTGTATTTTGTGCTTGGCTCTCCCTTCTCCCACATCGCCCAGGGACATCTAGAGACCACCTACATCAGATTCAGGAAATAAAAACAGAGTTATCCACAGAGGAATCAGCAGTTTTGCCAGGCTGTGGCTCACCAGGGGGTGTTAGCCCAGACCCATGAGGCTGCACAGCATCCAGCCCCAAACTCAGTTTGGAGCCGGGTGAAGTCCCACTGGGTGGCACAGCACATCCCAGGGCATTCCAGGGAGTGGGGATTGACTCTGAGTCTTGCACACAAGCCCTCTGCATGTATGGCAAGGGGAGTCAGGGCTGGTACCTGCTCCTGGAGGCTGGTTCTCACCTCCTGGGGCAGCTGCCATCCCATCCCATCCCATCCCATCCCATCCCATCCCATCCCATCCCATCCCATCCCTCTCACTAACTGTTCTCCTTGCCAGATCTTCCCAGCTTGATAAAACCAGATGAAGCTTCTGGGTTCAATTTTGTTTCAGTCCCTCTGTGCCTAGTGGTAAAAACACAGTGCTCCCCTTCCACTTGTAAAAATCAAGCTCCACCTATCCACTGAAATTTTATATTCTTCTGCATTTTGGAAACAATGAAATACAGCCACTCTATGCCAGTCTCCATGGCTGTGAGCACCACAACAGCATTCCTCTGCCCATGGAATTTTCTTCTACCACTCATGGAGCCAGAGCCATGAACAAAAGCTCCTTAGACACAGCAACACGTTTCAGCCTTACCTTTCCTACTCTATACTTTTACAGCAAAGTGGTGCTACAGAAGCAAAGTGCTGTGTGCTCCAGGGCCCTCCTCTGTGCCCAAAATCTTGTACCCCTGGTCTTCACCTGTGCCCCACAGGACATCCCTACAGCCTTCTTTCCACTACCTATGCTTGCAGTGGAGTGAAGAACCTCATATGGGATTTGATGCTGAGCAGCAGGGGGGAAAAATATTGGAAAATTGGAAATAACCAACAACAGGTACTTAAAAGCACTTTGAAGGCTGTGCACGGCCACCTGACCACAGATTCCTCCTCTGTGGACAAGTTTCCACCCTAGGGATGAGCTATGGCCACCAAAACAGTTATCACATAGTATCTAGAAAGGGTGTTTGTTGGTTGTAAAAGTACTGCGGTCTTGTCCACAGAAGCTACACAAGGCTTTGATCTCCCTCAGCAGGATGGGAAAAGGGGTTAATGACACCCTGCGGCAAAAGGTCCTTCCACTGATTCATCCTAAAACTGCCCACTCACTCACTCCATTGAGGGACTGCACATGTTCCAACAGACCAACAGGAACAGCTGCAGAGCTCCACCAAATGCCGGCTCTTTCCTGGCAGAAGAACAGGAGGGAAACAGATGCTGATCTTTGCTACACCTGCAAATGCACCTCCTGGCCATGAAATCAGGGAATCTACTCACGGAGCACGGAGCAGCACAGTTCTGCTCCGAGGAGCTCACTGGCACATCATCAGCAACCATCTCTGCTGAAGGGAATTAATTTTTTATTTGGTTTTATTAACCTTCACACATCTAGACCAGAGGCCAACAGTTTACAGCTCACACACGGGAAGTATGAAGTCGCCGCATCTCCCTGTTTAAGATACTTGCAATCGTCAGGTGTGATCTGTCCCATTATTAAACCCTGGTCCCAAGTCCACCAGTACAAGGGAAGCAATTTCCTAGAAGGTGGGAGAGCCCAGGTAACCCTCCATCCTGCATCCACCACACCACCCTGGGCCAGTTCACAACACCTCCACCTCCCCCCCCTTCACTACCTCACCAGTCTGGGGCAGGGTCTTCTTCCCAACACAGGGAGCCATTGCATCTGATTTATTACACTCCATAAGAAGAAGGGATTTAAAAGAGAAGGTCTATCCAGAGGCAAGTTTGAAATTGTTTTGCGTCTCTACCTTCGTCCCATGAGGTCATTTGGGGCAGTTTGCAGCTTTCCCTGGGGCACAGCAGAAGCCCAGAAGCTGAGCTGAAGTTCATCTTAACGATGCGCCCTTGTGCATCCTTTCAAATACCTGCATCTTAATTACTTCAGAGAACAAATTCTTGACACTGGAAATGCAGCTAAACTAGCTGGGGTGTCTTTCACGCCTTCCTAGCTCATTTTGCCACTGGTTCCTTCAAAGCAAACCATAAAGCCAAAACCATTTCCTTTAATGCTCTTGATGGGTGTTTGATGTGAGTGGTGGGCTCTTTCATCTGCTGCTTCTTCAAAAAGGGATGCAGATAAACGGATGAAAGGGAAAGGAATCCTCGTGCACATACATATTGCTCCCAGAGCCTTTTTTGCTTGGCAATGGCTCCGTCAGCACGGCCCACACGTCACAGCCCTGGCTCCCAGCAGCATGTCCTGGTGGTCTTTGCCTGTGGGACAGGGATCCTCTGTCACAGCCACCCAGAACATCTAAAGCAAAGGAGGATGTAGGGCAAGCCTGCTGGGACCGGTCCTCAAATGTCTCTTGTTAATACATTGGAGCCACGTAGGGATTTTTGGGCACCGCAGTCCCACCCTGAACCAGCTCAGGCATTTCCACAGCCCTTCAGCATCTCAGCTCATCCAGACAGGGCCAGCACAGCCAGCAGGGCAGGGCTGGGACCTGCCAGTCCCTCATGCTCCCAGCCTTTCACCACAGGCTCTCAGGGACTCATTCACAGTCTTCTGTATTCAAGGGTTAAAGGTTCAACCTTCTCATCAGGAGAGCAGGTGGGAGGTGAAGGGAGACTCTTCCATCCCCTCTGGTAAAGAGCTGAGAGCAGGACCAAACAGCACGAGGAGATGGGCCAGGGCACCCTCCCTACCCCAAAGTTGTCTTGTCTCACACAGTTTGTGGCTGCACAGGCTTTGGCCATCAGCTTCCTCTCCTTGCCACCACACACACCATGGGCACCAGGCAGGATTCCAAGCATGCCCAGTACAAATCCTTCCTTGCCATGGCTTGGGAACAACTCCCTGGCCCATGTTTGTGCTGCCTGAGCCCAGCAGAGGCTGCAAGGGAAGGGGCTGTTTGTTGTGGCCTGTCTGAGCATCACCCAGCAGCAGAGAGTGGTCACTCTTCCCACTGACCCTTGCAGGTACCCACCTGTGCAAGGAGAGCATCAGCCAGGGCCAGGTCCATACATCTCCTTCCTGGCAACACCAGGGGAGGGAACAAATAGAAGAGGAAGGCTCAGGATGAGAAGATATGAGAGTTGACAGCACTCCCATCTCTCACCACAGGTCTCAGCCTCAGCACTCATTAAAGCCCTGGGTCTTCAAGTCATGAGCTTAGAAGTGCTAAAAAAACCACCCAAAACAACCTCTAATGGAATGGTTTCTTGCAGAACAAAGAAACAGCACTTCTGTTGAAAAGTGAAAAAAAATCTGTTTTGACTTCAAAATCTTTTGCTATTGCAAGTGAAATAGAGAGGTAAATATATTTCACTTAGGTTTTATCACTACAACTCATTCTGACATTTACATTGTATTAAAATTTTAATATTAATACTGTGCAGCTACATAATATTTAATACAAAAATTAAATATATATATTGAAGTTAATATTTCATATACCAAAATCCAAATGGCAAAATTCTTTTGCTCCATCAAAGATGAAAGCACCCGGGCCTAATTAAGAGTGATCTGATGCTTCTGAGGCTTGGGACCAAGAGCAGTGCCAGAAAAATCCCATGGAAAGAAATCAAAATGATGCCAGCAATGTTTGTAAGAGCATCTCATGGGCTCCTCACTGACCTGCACTGATGTGGGGACCAGGTAGAAAATGACCCTTGTTGCTCTTCACACACTGTGGAAGCAGAGCAGGAGCTGCAATGAGCGTGTAGAGAAGTGGGATGAGGAGGGATGGTTGATGGTATTTCACAGGAAAAATGTTAGTAGTGTAAGCAAGTCACCTCCAGCCAAGGCTCAGCAGCTCTGGGCTGCCCATTGCACAGGCTCGGGGCCCCAGAGAGAGCAGCACTGCCATCACTACCCCCATTGTCTCCCCCAGGCCATCACTGAGATGTCTTTCCTAACCATTCCCATTAATAAGGCAAGCATCCACACAGGAAATCCAGAGGAACTGTGCAATCCTACAGGAAAGCTACCCCCAGGGCCCAAGCCACCCCGTGTACTCTGGGCACTATCATGGCCAGCAGAAAAGGGAGCCTCGTGCTGAGCGTGGAGTTCTCAAGCACCCAAAGCCCCAGCCAAGCCATACACAGCTCTTTTGGTCCTGGGGGACAGGTGAGTGCCCACATTTCCTTGCAATCCACGGCTTGTTGGACACCAAAATCCCTTGGGGCCATGCAGGATTTAACTTCCCGCGTGCAGAACCACAACACCTTGGTCCAGAACTACAACACCACAGCCCTTGGTCCTCTCCATGTCCAGAGAGTCCCAATGTTACAGCCCCCAGGGAAAACTGAAGGGACCACAGGGCACCCTTTTATTCCCCCAGTTTCTCAAGCCCCCGATCCAGTCAGCAATAATCCCGCAGCCCGGTGTTATTCTGGTGAGCATCACCTCCAAACCACTCCTGAAGCCTCAAGCCTCTGTCTTCACCAGCCTGGAGACCACTCTAACTCCTTTCACGCTGAAGAGTCTATTTGGGGTTACTCAGCACGTGCAGGCAGGACCACGAGCATCCTGCCCACGGCTGGCCAGGGGCTCCTTCCCACCAGGAGGAACTGTGGGCACACAGAGCTGCTCCACAGGTCCCCCTCTCCCCTCAAGCTCCACTTCTCCAACCGCCTCTGCTTAATTAGAGGCCAGCTTTGAACTGCCTGTGTGCAACCAGACCGAATCTTCAAACTGAATATATTTAATGGGGCCTGATCTCCATAATGGCTGTGTCTGAGGCCCTGGATTTCAAAGCAGCTCCACTTAACGGGACTTTGTCTGGAAGCTGCAACCAGATAATAGGGCCTGGTTTTAAACCAGGAGTGTTTAATAGGATCTGATGTTTAAAGTGCACGTAACTAATTGGACCTAATCTTCCCAATCCTCCTTTCCTCCCCCTTTCCTGGTGTTTCTTCTCCTCCTTTGTTGCTCTCTGTCCCTCCAGCACTGAGATCCCCCATCCCTGCTGTAGCAGATTCCTGCCTCTGCCAGGAGCCCCACCAGGGCTACAAGCTACTCTTGCAGGAACCATTCTGAAGCCTTTGAAAACCCTCCAGGGCTTCCCAGTCCAGCTCCTCATTCCCACTACGGTTTCTCTGCTCTCACCGTCTCCTCCTCAAGAGCTCTCCCAGACCTGGCTTGTCCCAGGGACACAGGCACAAGCACATCATTAAAGGCTTATTTTAACAGGAGCATGAGGGGACAAACACCTCACAGGGGTGCTGTGAGGGAACAAGAACAGGAGGAATTTCTCCTTCAGGGCCCATTGCTGTAGAACCTTTCAGCAATGCTCCTCAGACTCAAGAGAAAAATAGTCTTGACCCCCACTGGCCAAAGCAGAGAGAAACCAGGGGGTGGTTCTCAGGGAAGCTGTGGCTGCACCACCCCTGGAAGTATTCAGTGCCAGGCAAGATGGGGCCCTGAGCAACCTGGGGCTTGTGAGAGGCTGTCCCATGTCACGGGGATTGAAATGAGATCATCATTGTGGTCCCTTCCAACCCAAACCATGCTGTGGTCCAAAGGACAAGGAAGGATGGAGTGTGCAGCTCCATCCGAGAGCAGCTCTTCTTCAGCACCTGCACAGCCTGAGAGTGAGGACATTTCACATCTCCAGCCCCTGGGAAGATCGATGAATCCCTGGGAGCACTCTCCTACCTCCCTGTGCCAACTCCAGCACCTGCCCAGACAGGACAGTCCAGCTCCAGCCACATCATGGGCTCAGACACCCACGTCTGCCCCGTGCTGCACCTCCACCACCATTCCCACCACTGGGCACTCCTATGGAATTAATTCCCCGTGTTTTATTTGCAGTTGAATCCAGCTCTGGCACTGCCCTGAGATTTATGCTCCACACAAGCACTGACAGACAGCAGGGTTGGGAGGTTAAAGAAGCAGCATTTCCAGAATTTGCATAAAACAAGGGCATTCCATAATTTAGCTGATGCAGATTTGGATAAGATGAAATTGTTGGCCATTTTATAATTAGATGGCTAATCATAAAATAACCTTTGCGAGTCATCAAAAACCATTATTATACAAATGAATTCCTCCTCGGTACTAAACTTACTATATCCTTGTCCTTGAGGATCAGAGGCAGTAAAAGACGACCTTTTTTTGGTAGAATTCATTCTGCAGCCAGTCCTACGGTTTTACTATATTTTATGGATCACAAAGACTTAATCAATAATGCAGGGCTTTTGGGAATGATGTTCTTTCTGATGTCTCTCTGTCTGGAATTGTTCAGCTGGCTGCTCACAAATCTTTTGACGTGGATTCATTGTTTTGGAGACACCCTTCTCTGCATCTCAGGGCAGATTCATCAGCTGAGATAGAAGGAGAGGGAAAGTTTATTGGGGTAAAAAGAGATGTCGTGGCAGGCAGGTGGAATCATTGCTCTGGGTTCTCTGGTGGACTTGTCAGGTTAATGAATGGCCCTGGAAGCCATTAAGTGTGCAGCTGCTGGAAAATCTCTTCTTCAGCAAACAAAAACAAAGCTGAGGTGCCTCTTCCCACACGCCAGCACTGCTTTTCTCAGAAAATGGGGCTGAGAAAGGCAATTGCTGCAAAGGGACCCCCTGAGCATCTCCGTGCCTGGATGTGGAGATGATGTTGTCCAGAAATTCAAGTTTGCCTCCCCAGGGTTTTCCCTACACTTGATTTCTGTCCCATTACAGAGGTACAGATGTGCTGCTCCGTGGTCAGAGCTCAAGAGGAGGGCTCCAGGGTCCCCAGCACAGACCCCCACGCTCATCCCCCTCCCCATATCACAGTATTTCCCTGCTGCACAGTGTCGTTGTGTGAATTCCATTAAACATCACACCAAAAGATCCTGCACCAGCACTGAGGACTTAGCTCAGCTCCAGGCCAGCCCTGGCACAAAACTCACATGCCTTGGGCTCCTGCCACCACCTTCATCCCTGCACCAACAACTTCTACAACTCAGACTTTGCTGTGGGATCAAAGCTTGAGGGAAAGAGGCACCCAGAACAGGCACAACTGCTTGGAGTGGAAAAATTAGGAGAAAATTCTTGGATATTTTTAAATCTGGAGGCAAAGCAGCAGTCATGCACTGCAGGGAAGCCCCTACCTGTAAAAGGTGGTAAGAAGCTTCCCTAAGAATAGTCTCTGTAAAATAGAGGCACCTAATTCCTGTCCTCTCTGTTTAAATTTCCATGCCCATTGTAAGAGGAATTGTTGTAGCTCAGCCCTAACCTGTGTGCAGAGTGGAACCCATTAGGCAGGGTGGCCCCAGGATGGATCCCAGCAGGCAGGGTGGCCCCAGGATGGATCCCAGCAGGCAGGGTGACCCCAGGATGGATCCCAGCAGGTTGGGAGACTCCACAGGATGGATCCCATTAGGCAGAGTGGCCCCAGGATGGATCCCATTAGGCAGAGTGGCCCCAGGATGGATCCCATCAGGCAGGGTGGCCCCAGGATGGATCCCATCAGGCAGGGTGACCCCAGGATGGATCCCAGCAGGTTGGGAGACTCCCCAGGATGGATCCCAGCAGGCAGGGTGGCCCCAGGATGAATCCCACCAGGCAG
>VWZG01007273.1:580938-605498 GCA_013396735.1 Grallaria varia
AATCCCAACAGGCAGAGTGGCTCCCCAGGATGGATCCCATCAGGCAGGGAGGCTCCAGGATGGATCCCAGCAGGCAGGGTGGCCCCAGGATGGATCCCAGCAGGCATGGTGGCCCCAGGATGCATCCCAGCAGGCAGGGTGGCTCCTCAGGATGGATCCCAGCAGGCAGAGTGGCCCCAGGATGGATCCCATCAGGCAGGGAGGCTCCAGGATGGATCCCAGCAGGCAGGGTGGCTCCAGGATGGATCCCAGCAGGCAGGGAGGGAACCTGTGCTCGCTGCCTGGCACTCCTCCAGGGTGCTGTAACTGCGCCCCTGGTCACGCATCACTCACTGCTCCGGGGCTGCCTCCTGAGGGATGAAGGGATGCTGAGGTGAGAAAGGCAGAAAGGAGCTTTCCCAGAGGGGCTGAGCTGGCCCAGCTCCTGTCTGGAGGGTTATCCTGCTGCTGGTGACGTTAACAAGTATTCAGAGGGAGAGAGAAGTGGCTGGGAAGGAGAGGGGAAGGGAAGGTGAAGGGGGTAGGAAAGGTTTCATCACCACAGCAAAGGCTTCATGGCACAGCTCTGCAAAGAGGGGCAGGGGCTCCCCATCTCTGTTGTGCCAACTGGATTGCAGGGCAGCAATGCAAGGAGACTCAGATGCCCTTGCAAACCAAAAGTCATGGGTTTCCTGACCCACAGCTCATGTGTGGAGTTCCACTGGTCTCCAAACCTCAAGAACCCTCTGTTGGTCTGCTGAGACGTGAGATGTCACCAGCACCTCAGCTGTAACTCACCCTTGCAGTACACCAGGGAGGCAATTCATAAAATAACATGAAGCTTTGGGGGCTGGGACATCTCACCCAAAAGCCATCAGTTACCTGATACAGCTAAAGTCTTCTTTTTGTCCTAAATAAGAGGCATTGAATAAACTGGGGCAGGTGAGGGAAGAAAAGGATTAAGTCCAGAACTTTTTATTAAAAAAAATTAAAAAAGCCCCTACTTTAATATGTGGGTCATATATCATTTACTGCAATCCACCTGCACATGATCCTCCTCTAAACCCGGTGCTAATCCTAAAAGCCTAAAAACTGTTGACCCATCATTATTAATTAGCTCGCTGTTACCAAAACACACAAGAAAGATGATCATGGTATTAATTTCAGTGCTACCTGCTGTGATGCCATCTTGGGCAGGGGGAGCCTGACAGAAAGGTTATGAAAGGATTTCTCCAGGGCTGATCCCCAGTGCAGAATTCCAGCTTGGCTGTAGTCTCATCCACAGCATAGGATAGTGTGTCACCATAGCAAGTGTGCAATAAACATAATTATAGAAAAAACTTATGATTATTCAGAGGTGCGTGTGGGCAGGAGCAAGCATAAAGTGATGTAAAAGCATTTCAGTAACTGTAGCAGTGCTTTCCAAATCTCCCAGATCCATATTTTATGAGGAGAACAGACGGAGACATCAGCAGAGGATGTAACAGACCTCCCTCTTTAACCTCAGTACTGCCACCAAAAGCTCAGGCTAAGCAGGGTTTACTGACACCTCCTGCCATGGACGTGTCTGAGTGTCACGGAGTTGGTGGCACTCAGCTGCTTAGTCCCAGGTTTGTTTCCAGAAATCTATGTTTTCCTAGGAAAAAGATTCACTGATGCCTTCCCATTTTGCTTGGCCTCTCCCACCACCCAGTGCAGACGCCCCAGTGGGGAGCAGGATCAGCAGCCCCACCGGCAGCAGCAAATGTCCCAGTAAAGCTCCTCTGGGAGGACCTCCTGCCTGAGAGGACACCAGGCTCTGTCACACAGCCCCAGCCTTGGCTGGGAGCCCACCTGGGCACTCTGGACCACGTTTTGGCCCATGGCCTGAGGCTGCCTCTGAGCCCAGGCAGGCTGGTGTTGTGTTTGACCCACATTATTTATGGCTTGGGTGATATGAAGCGGTACCAGACACACACTCTGCACCACCAAGAGCTGATGTGAATGCCTGGGGCATGTTTCCTAACAGAGCTATTATGGATTTAAACGATAGCATTTTCCAAGCACTTGCAGCAAGATGCTTTCAAAAGCCCCATGTGCTAAGCCTTAGCTGAATAGTTGAATGATCTCTTGCAGAGATGGGGACAGAGAAAGGAGGAATTTAGTTGATTCTTTATCAGCAATGCCTAAAATTACTTTTTTTTTAATTTTTTTTCAGGAGGAGGACTTATCCTTAGAGGCAGCACTTTTGCCTTCCTTGCCTTTGCTGGGTAACACAGAGCTGGAACTCTTTGTCCTTACTGAGTTATCCCTCTGTGTTCTCAGCAGCTTCCCACCCCGACCTGGCTCCTTTTCATCTCCACCTCCCAAAGGCAATCTGATGCCCTGGCACTGGCCTTTACCAGGGCTGTGGCCACAGGGGCAGGAGGGCAAAGCAGCCAGGCCAGAGCCAGACATGCACCAGTAAAACCCCCAACTGGAATCTTAAACAAAATGAGGAAGGCACAGAAGGTTTTGCATTTCAATGTGACTTGTGCTGATAACACAGCAAACTCAGCAGGTCTCCAGCCAGACACAGAATACTCCAAAAACACCAAGGACAGACACAGCATGGTGTTTTATCAAGCAGAAAAAGAGCTCACCTCCCTTCACTTTATCATAAAAGACACCTCTCGAGATCACTTAAACAGAGAACGCAACAGGAGCAATAACACAAACATTTCATGCTTAAGAGTGCCTTTTCTAACAAGAATACCATGTGTGAATCCCCTGCCTGGCCCAAAACCAGGGCAAGTTGTGTCGGGGCAAGTGCCAGAGAGCATCTCCTGAGCCACTGCCATTCACAGCCCAGCATCTCATGGCAAACCAAAGCCAGCCCATGAGCAGTGAATCCGCAGCCCTGGAACGAGCCATCCTCCTGCAGGTCAAAGTCTCTGCTTGGGCAGAACAGGATCCAGCACAACACCAGATCAGGCCTTTCTCCTTGGGATTTCACAGTCGTCCCCCCTTCTATGGCCTGTGGGGAGGGAGGAGGAGGACAGGGAAGGAATAGGATCTCACTGCCTTCTCTTGTGCATCACACAGAATAAATCCAAGATGGATTGGTGACCTACTTTGTCTGAGAGGCAGTACATAACATGTAGTGCAACCAGTTGCCTTCCAGACCTACCAGCCACATGTAACAAACAGATAAATCACCTGGGCAAAAGAAGGTTTCCCACAGCACAGCACTGCCAGGACAAAGCCCTTGGAAAGCCCTAAAGAATGGACCCATGAGAGGTAGATGCTACAAAGCTGGAGATGCCCAGCAGGTCTGAGGTTGACTGATGAGAGCTGGGAAAAGGGGAAGGTGGGCTGGACAGAGGGATCTGCTGTATCTGCCATGCAGGCACAGAACCAGCCCACGGGGAAGCTCAGCTGATCTGGTATGTTACATTTTGCTTAATTTCCTGACAGTTCAACAAAGCCTGTCAACACAAAAGAGCTTTTGGTAGAGGGATCAGATCAGTCCCTTGTTATCTGCATGATGCTGCTTGAGCCACAGGACATCTCTCCCACCTACGGCCAGGAACTGGGATTATCCCAGTGCTCTGATCTCTGCCTGCCTATCTGGGGCACACACAGGAGCTGCTGCTCTCCTCCCCCTCAGACACATCACATCCACGCTGAACTGCAGGTCCTGCTCTATTTTACAGGGTTGTCTGTGCACGGCAGGGGTAGATTTGGTTCCCCAAGCACAACAAACAGGATTCAACCAGTTTTACCTTCTGGAAAAGTCAGAGTGGGCAGGGAGAGCCCTGAGCCATCAGCAGATCAGCTGGGACTGCCACTGAGCCCCACGAGCAAGACTTCTGGGGCTGGAGAACAAGAGGTGCTGGGCTACGGGACACTCACCAAGCTGCAAGACAAAATCCTTGTGTATAAACAGGTGTGGGCCCTCACCAAGTGACTTCACACCTTCCACAGACCCTTTCTTTGGCTTAACCTCAAGAGCTGGAGCAGCAGCACTTTCCTAAATAGAACTACGTGGACAGGACCAAGGCTGAGGACTCCTCACTGCTGCTCACTGTGCCAGAGGGGGTTTGGATGCACAAGTGTGGGGTCTGGCTGGGCTCGACCTGGAAAACACCAGTGATGCCAGTCTGGAGGAAAGTGCTTTATAAGAGTATTTTTGATGGGATGTGATGTGATGAAACAAGAGCCATAAGCACCAGTCTGGACACAGGTCAAAGGTTGGAAGTGCTCAGCCCTGGATCTTTGGGTTCCCAGACACTGTGAAGGGGAAGGCAAGGCAGAGCCCTGCCAGGTCTGCTCAGCAGCTCACAGCTGTGAAAAAGGCTCTGGGTGCTCAGATTCAAGAGCAAGTCAGAAGCAACCAGTTAACCCAGAAACACCAGCAGCTCCAGGGCAAAGCCCAGCACAGAAACCCGTCCACTGCTGAGCTCTCCCCTTCACACAGAGCAGCAGCACCCTTTGTTTGACCCCAGCATCAAAAGCACCAGCAGGTTGTGCCTGACGGCAGCAAAGGATTTTACAGCTCTTTTTCCCTCCTATTCCTTCTCCCCTCTCCTTCCCCAGGAGCTGAAGTTTTCTGCCAGTGCCACCACTCACGTGCACCAGCTTTGAAACACCCCCCGGCAGAGCTTACCTGTTCACTTAACACTGGGAAGAAGCAGCAGAAAAGTGTTTCACGAGGAGCTGGCAGATTTTCCAACCCCCTGTGTTTTCCTGCCCCTGGGCTGTGCTCCCATTTACCCACTCACAAGGTGGACGCAGCAGCTCCTTCCCATGCAGACCTCCCAGCACGGTGGGAAGAGCTCTCAATTTCATGGACACATATTTATAAGTTGCTCATGCTGGAGCCTGTGCTTCACCTCCCTGTTTTATTTTTAATCTTCATTTCATAGAGCTCAGACAATTCTTTCAAGGTTCACATGAATGATCTTTATCCCTTTTGTAGCTCATTCCAATTCTGTGAATAAAATCCCTGGGTGGCCCTGAAAGAAGAAGAGAAAAAGGATGACATTTGAAGTGAAATAAGAAACTGAAAAGGGAACATATTTTTAAAGAAAACACAACTTCAACCCCAGCAAGCCATAAACAAGCATGTTGGGCATCTGTAGATTCTAAAACCCTTTGCAGGGAGAGGTAAAGAAATTAGATGAATGGGGTTATCTGCAGTTCACTGGCAAAGGAACAGGGGTGCTGGGGAGGAAAAGGACTGAACTGCACATACATATCATGTCTCTCACAGGGCAGGGGGGTGACCTTGGGGTCAAATTGAGCACATAAGTGAAGACCCAAGCATCAGATCACAGGAAAGCTGCCAAAAGCAGAAATTCTGAACTGTCCCACCCCAACGAGTCCCTACCCCTCCCTTCTCCAGACAGAGAGGGACCCCTTCCATGGACAGCTTTGGAGCATTTCTTCTCTTCCTGATCCTCTCCTTCCTTTAGCAGAAAAGCTTCCACCCAACCTGCATCCTCATCAAGGCCTCCCCACTCTTCACCAACGCCTCAAAGCGCTTCATGGACCAACCAGAGTCTCTTGGTCCACGTTGTGAAATCCATGTGGTTGCAAGGGAAGGATGATGCTGGCACTTATTGTCCAAGACAGGTCTGAGACTTGGGTCACTCTCCACTTTGGTGTCGAACAGGAGGGTATTTGCCCTTCCCTGGGTGACGCTGTGACGTGTCCTTTGCCACTTCTGCCTTTCCCACTTCTCCAGGAGGGAAGAAGGACCTGCTGCTACAGCCGCTCCACGGCGTGGCAACACTCCCCCTTAGCGGCAGGAGCCGAGAACAATCCTTCAAAAACCAGAAATCACTCTAAGAAGGGACAAAATTATCTCCCAGCTCTCCTTGGGTCTGGCGCGCAGAGCTGGCTGTTAATCTGGCTGCATTTCCACAGCGTGGGATTTACTTCAGCCATCTGAAAAAAAACAAGATGCCTGACGTCCAGAGAGGGAAAAAAAAAAAAAGAGTTTCTCCCTTGCGATGGAAGGGTGCTGTGGGCCCCTCTGAAGGCACCTTCACCGTGGATGGACGTTGTGTGCCCCCTGAAGGCACCTGCACCATGGAAGGATGCTGTGTGTCCCTCTGAAGGCACCACCACCATGGAAGGACGTTGCGTGCCACCCTGAAGGCACCTTCACCATGGATGGACGTTGTGTGCCCCCTGAAGGCACCTTCACCATGGAAGGATGCTGTGTGCCCCTCTGAAGGCACCTTCACCATGGAAGGATGCTATGTGCCCCCCTGAAGGCACCTTCACCATGGAAGGATGCTGTGTGCCCCCCTGAAGGCACCTTCATCATGGAAGGATGTTGTGTGCCCCCCTGAAGGCACCACCACCATGGATGGACGTTGTGTGCCCCCCTGAAGGCACTGCAGGGTGGGTTTGGCAGGAGGGGTTCTCGTTGGGGGTAAGGCAGGACCCTCACACCTTCCCTCAGCCACAGAGCAGGACACAACCCATGGCAGGGAGGGCTCTGGAGAACTGCAGGGATTATGAGGCAGAAATTAATCTGTAAAGAAAACTTAGCAACAGTTAGAGCAAATATTGATTTTTGACCTTGTCTGCTTCTGCAGGGCCTGAGAAATGGCAGATTTAGACATTAACTGGGCTGTTTGGGCTTAATTCAAGCCTCAATTTACACCAACCCTGGGAATAGACAAGTACATCAGCAGAATTGAATCTAAAGTTTGTTTTGTTTTTTTTCTCTTATCTAATCCCTTTCTGCAGATCTGACAGCAATTTTGGCACCTGTTACCTGCTGCACAATTACAGATAACAGGCTTTCTTTTCACAGGGCTGCAGATTCTAATTTGATAATGGAGTTTTTGGGAGCAGTGGCCTCCTCAGATGGGGGCATTTGGCAGCACCACAGGGCACTGTTGAACATCCAGGCAACACACTGGAGCATTTCCCCATCCAAAACAGGACACTGCCCTGGGGCTTTGCCAAAGCACAGCCGGGCACTGGGCTCTCCCTTCCCCGATGGACACACTCAGGTGCTTTCAGCAGCTCAGTGCCCCTGGCTGAAACCAGGACTGGGCACAGCATAAAAAAAAACATTAAAAAAAACCATGAAAAAAAACCACCCCAAAACACACGTTTAAAGGCATCACTGTGTGTGCAAGGCCATCTCCTGGGCTGGCTGCCACTCCTGAAGTCAAAGCTTTGGGCGAGATTTCCAAAACTGAATCAATTTAAAACACCTTCAGGGAGTCAGGAATGCATTTTCTATTTACTTTCCTACAACATCTATTTAGCATCTTGAAAAGACAAAACCCCAATATAATCCATTTACAAATAAAAATCTCCAATAAAGTATGAGATTTGCCTTTCACCAGCTATTAGGTCACCAGGTCACATACAATCCTGGTGATGATTTTGGCTGCTGCAGCTACACCTGTACGTGCCAGGGGCTGCCAGTGACCAGGGCACATAAGCCTGTATCTGTACCCCGGGCTGAATCTTTTCACAACATGACTTTTAACTCCCTGAGACTTCTCATTTCTAACATTCTCCAAATGGAAACACTTACTTCCTCACCCTGAACTCCTTGATTTCCAAGTAAAATGCTTTTCCCTGATTTAGTACCATATTTTAATATTTTATTATTCTATACATGTAGAGATGAAGAACTGCAGCTTCCCTGCTCCACAACCAGGGACAGGCGGGATTGTAAGTTTCCAAAGCACTGTTAGTTTCCTGTCTGGCTCTTAACACGAGTGATCTCCATCTCTGGCAAAATCCAGGAGCTGCCCAGCTAAAATCATCCTTTTCATTTCCTAAACCTCTAAACCCACAGGTTAGAGTATAAAAAAAAAAAGCACATGGAAAATTTTACAAGGTTATTGCTGAGCAACTACTCAATAAATACTATAAGCAAAGGCAGGAGAGGAGGGACTTTGCTGTTTTTAGCAATCCCCATAGTCAAAGAATTATTTTGGCAAAGCAGAAGAAAAGCAGGGCACCCATCCTGACCTCAGCATCCCCTTGCACCCATCACAGGGTCTAATGCAGCCTCCCTTACTGTACCAGGCTCTGACAAAGCTCATGGA
This sequence comes from Grallaria varia, assembly GCA_013396735.1. Lineage (NCBI taxonomy): Eukaryota > Metazoa > Chordata > Aves > Passeriformes > Formicariidae > Grallaria > Grallaria varia. Next base: position 588,966 of record VWZG01007273.1, read on the forward strand.
ACATCACTGAGGTGTAACCTACTACTATTTAGCCACTAATGCAAAATAAATCTTTTTTCACCCCAAAGCAAGACACTGCACGCTGCTGTAACACAGGACCCCACCGCTGTGACACAGGACCCCAATGCTGCGACGCAGGACCCCAGTGCTGTGACGCAGGACCCCAATGCTGCAACACAGGATCCCAATGCTGTGACACAGGACCCCAGTGCTGCGACGCAGGACCCCAATGGTGCGACACAGGATCCCACCGCAGCGACACAGGATCCCAATGCTGTGACCCAGGACCCCACCGCTGTGACACAGGACCCCAATGCTGCGACGCAGGACCCCAGTGCTGTGACGCAGGACCCCAATGCTGCAACACAGGATCCCAATGCTGTGACACAGGACCCCAGTGCTGCGACGCAGGACCCCAATGGTGCGACACAGGATCCCACCGCAGCGACACAGGATCCCAATGCTGCGATGCAGGACCCCAATGCTGTGACCCAGGATCCCACCACTGCGACGCAGGACCCCAATGCTGCGACACAGGACCTCAATGCTGTGATGCAGGGTCCCACCGCTCACAGGATCCCACTGCTGCAACCGTGGAACTGTGTGAGCTCAGCACCACTCGGCCCCACCAGGCTCCATCCCAAAGGAAGCCTGCCAATAAAAAACCCCAGATGTCCTTTTGTTTTTCTCCTTACTCCATCGTTTTTGTTCTTCCCAGCATCTTTAGGGCTTACCCCAGCTGGAAGCAATGTCCTCTTTGCAGTCAAGGCACTGCCATGACCCAGGAGCTCCAGCTCTGCTATTTCCCTCCTGTTCCTGATAACCATCTTTTTTCCACATCTGGGTTCGAACAAGGAGTCATCTGCTCTGTTGAGGAATGCAAAATCCCAAAACCAAAAACAAACTTCAAATCAAGCAGTAACACAGGGTTTGTGCTTTCCAGCAAGCATCCCTCTCCCACAATGGCCAAGGCTCCTGGAACTCTTCGAGCCTGGTCTTTCATTTAGAGCTGAATTAAATGTCTAGGGTTCAGTTTGTGAATGAAGGTTGTGCAGCCCAAGAGGGCTGTGTTACTGCAGAGGCTTCAAAGGGACAACAGCCAGGGACACAGAGCCTCAGGCTGAGAGGGGTCTCCAACCCCAGTCCAGGAACCCCACAGCCAGCATGAAGTTCAAACTTTGAGACTTTTATGGGCTATAAAGCAGTGCAACCAAATTCACAGGAGAAACAAAGCAAGTGCAACCTTGTTTCTCCACCTGTAAAGTAATTCCTGTTCCTGAGCCCCAGGACAGGCAAGCCAGGCTGGCAACATCCACACCAGGAGGAGATCCGTTTTACAATTAAAAAAGCTAATTGTCTTTTTACTCATTAACTGTGCTAGACCTTGCTCATTTTCCTTGGTATTTTTCTGCCCCCCAATCTTTCTCACCCCATGCTCTCTGCATTTACAGCAGCAGAGCAGCAGTTAATATTCTCAGCCTCATCATCCTTTAATTTAGGAGCAGCTCCCAAACAGAGGTGCCAGACCCACACCCTGATTTATTCTCCAGCAGACCCTGCCTGCTCAGGGCTCCCACCTCACAGCAGCTCTAAAGGAATTGCAGTTCTGGGCTTGGATTTGTAAAGTCACCCAGCACAGGAAAAGCTGAGCTCCCTCAGGCCAGAGCAGAGAGGGATGGTTTTAGACAATTTCTCTTAAAATAACACCAGAATGGGAGCAGCTAAAGCCAGGCTTTCAGACAAGTGGTCCCAGCTGTCTTTCCAAAGCAAACACTGCAGCACCGAGAAACAGAAATAAAAATTACTTCATGGATTTGCTCTGGCCCGGAGCTTGTAAAAATGAAAAATGAGCTGGGTTTCTAAACTTCTCTCGTTTCCTAGTATCCAAGGTTTTATTGACAAGTTTGTCAGCAAGGGTTTTTTTGACTCTACTTCTGATATAAGCCACAACCTGAAACAAAATTCATACAGCCCTGCTCTGGTTTTCCACCCTGCCAAGGCACTGGGGACTGTTCAGCCACCCCCAGCCAGAGGCAGGTCTGCCACAATGGCTTTGGCCAAGGGCAGCACAGCACAGCTCACCCCAAAATCTCCCCCTGCTCTCCTCTAACTGGTGAGTTGCTCCTCAGTTTTTTCAGCATTTTTCCAATTGCAAAGAGTCACCATATTACTGGGAAACCACATGTCATCCTTGGCTAACTGCTACTGTTCCCACACTGGGAGAGTTACATGGATGCAGTTTTGGCTTCCAAAGGAAGTGGAACAGGAAAAGCTCTGCTACATCACACGCTCCTGGTGTTCATTCCCAGCCCTCTGCTCTCTCCAGCCATCCCAACCACACCAAGACCAAACATACTGTGGCACTTCCATAAAGCAGCCAAAATTTCTAAACAGCTGATGAAACTACTGTGGGAGGGGGTGGGAAACATCCCTACTCCATGCTGAGGAGTTAACGAATTCAGCAACTTACCAGCAGAGCAAAGATCCCCCACCAAAACCAGTGCCAGGAGAGCAAAGATCCCACAAGAAAACCAGCACTTCACACCTCCCCACCCCAGCACAGCCTCCCCCAAGCAGTGAGGCAGAATCAGAGTCGGAGGGACAGGGGGATCTGAGCACCATTGGTTTATTTGAAGAAGGAGCACAGTCCTGGGAAGAGGCACCCGCCGCTCCCAGCACAGTTCCCCCTAAAGCACCATGGCCTCCCTCCTTCTCGACCGAAGGGGGACACTCCATCCCCTGGGGAAAGCTGGAAGGGAGGCACAAGGCATGCAGGAACCTTCATAAAAGCCATTCCTGAGGTACCAGAGGCAATCCAAGGATGCTGTGAGGCCGATCTGCACATGCTGCTCCAAGGTGGAACACTGATGCCTTCTCCTACTCTTGCAGAACCCAGGCCTTGCAGAGAGGCGTCTTGCTGTTATCTCTCCAACCCTCCCTCGTTTGCCTTTCCATAATGATCCCAAAGCTTGCATTCCACACATTAGCCAGCAGTTAGCCCAGTTTATTACAATATAGATCTACCTGGGAACAGAAGGGAAAAAAAAATCCACTCCCACACACTAAGGTCTGGCAGAGGATTTTTTTTTTTTCCTGTGGTTCCCTCTCCACTTAATTAAAAAAGTTTTAAAAAATAAAATTAAAAAGCAGAACAATCCTTCATGATAAGATTAAGGTCCTTGATGTGTGACTCTGTTTCAACGTGCCCAAAAACTGTCGAGCTTTCTCCTGCATGAAGAGCTGGTCTCGGGTTTCACCACAAGCCACTGCTTTCCAAGCCCTGGTCATCTGCAGAGGGAAAAGAAAGGATGTGAACAACACAGTTAAGGGAGAGGACAAACATCTTGTCAACATCCTGTTCTAAAAAGACAGCAAAAATAAACAAAATTATCAACTATCTGCTAATGCTCAGGGGAAATCAAACTTCAGCACGCATCTTGCTACCAGGAGGAATTTGCACACCCCCAGTTACTCATCACAGCAGAGGAGGAAGTTTCTGGGGGTGAGGTTCAGCAGTTTTCCAGGGGAGTGCTCCACTGCAGAAAAACCCTCCTACCTCTTCAGGGCTTTCCCTTACTCTCCTCAAGACAAAGAGCCCCGAAGCACAAACCTACTAAAGCTCATTGCCCTGAGGGGATTCCAGAGTGATGGAAGGAATTCAAGCACAGCTTTGGGGTTTATACCCAACCAGTTCAATTCCTACAGGAGCTGCTCCACCCCAGGTCTAGGCTGATCAAAGACCATTCCTAACAGCAATTTGGTGCCTTCAGTTTCAGCAGAGTCCCATAGCACACTGGAAGAGCTGAAAATCAGCCGTGCTTCACTCTGTGTGCAGAATGGGCACCCACAAGGTGTTTCTGCACTCAGGCAAGCCCCTGTGAATCCTCTGCTAAATGCAGCCAGGAGACACTCAGTGCCCTGAACTGGAAATACCTGTTAACGTGCAAAGCAGAGCCCAAGCTTCAGTGTTTGCTCACAGCAAGAATGTCCCACGCAGCCCCAGCGTGGCTTCGGGCTGATGGAGGCTCAGCCCACAGCTGGATGAGCTCCCTTCCCAAATAACTGACTGCAAGCACGACCAGCTCAGCACAATAAATCCCCAGTGCCCAGCAGCAGCTCAGACAGCTCTGCTGTCTCTGGGCAATGGGATTTCACTGCACACCTGTACTCTGTCTCACTGTAGCCTTCAAAGTCACTCCCAAAGCTTTATTTATATGGATCTATTAGCCCTCGGAGCAACATCACCCTGCCAAGGACAGGAGGAGGAATGGAAGTGTTTAAGTAGGGTTTATTTTGGGAAGAAATTATTCTGGCTGAGGAGTACTTATCTGTTAGAAGAAAGAGCTTTCACAAGACAGTTCTAATGCAGGGACAACTGCAATCCCCCTGACTGCAGTGTTTCCTGAAGACAGAGCCAAGGTGCTCAATGAGGACAACACAGCACCTGGGCACTTCCTGGCATGGGAAAACACCCTCACAGGAGCCCCAAGATACAGCGTCACCCCACCAAGGACAGCAAGTGTCTCCATCCTCATTCAAGCTACCAGAGCTCCCATGTCTTGGCCCAAGCAAACACCTGCAAAATCATGGTCCAAATCCCCATCGCTAAGCCACATTGCCCAGCAAAGCAGGGATATCCCTCTACTAGTGGTGAAGGTTTAAAGAGATCTGCTCATGCCCCAGAGGGCATTTGTAGGCTGCTGCTACTCCAGCACAACCTGGATCCAACTGTGCAGAGCTGAGGAACAGGGTTGCTGTAACAGCACCAACCTCAGGGCAAGCTACAGGGTGCCACGCTGTCAGCTGGAGCTCCACATTGCCATGGGCTCAGGATAAAGCAGGATTAAGCCTAAGGCACACAGCCTTCCTTACAACCTACAAACACCCTACAAGTCAGAGGTGAGAAATGCCATTTTGTTTAGCTTTTATACAACATGTCAAAGTTGTTATACCCTGAGAAACTGCTGTCCACCCAAGGACTGGTCCCTGGGAAAAGGAGTTTACTTCAGTGCCAGGTCAATCACCCAAATTCCCTGATGGAATGGGACAGGGTGCAAATTCCCATGAGGAAATCCAGGACCAAACATGCCAAGCAGGTCACAGCTCTGATCAACCACAGGGTTTTGAGACCCCGGAGGGCAGATTTGCAGAAACGGAAGGAAGCTGTAGCATGACACTGCTGGTTGTTGTGTCCCAGCCCTGGTGCAGGGACAGCCCTGACAGCACAGGGATGCCTATGCAGGAGTTCAGAGCCTCATCCCTCCCTCCTCCTCCTTCTCCCAAGAAGAGACAAAGGCTGCAGTGCCAGCTGAACTCCTGGCTGGCAGAGCACAGGCTGCAGGGCTTACTGGTGCTGGTGGCCTGAAGTGGCTTGGCATTTTCCTGTAGGACATTTTCTCTGGCTGCACTTGCACAAAGGCTCTGTTGAGCAAACCACTGTCATTCTTCCTGCTCGAGGTGGAAAGGTTCAGGGACCTTGACAGGAAATTCACAGGCTGAAAAGCAGGATAAAAAAAAAAAAGAAAAGTATAAGGAAAGAAGAAATACAGCCTTTCACCCACATTCACAGGGACAGTTCAAAGGCAGCTGCAGGCTGCTTTGCACAGGGGTTTGGGGTTTTTTTGGAGCAAAGACAGCTCTGTCCCTGCTCTGAGCACAAACCCCCTTACCTGGGCTCTTTTGAAACACACAGTCTTGGGGAGGGCAGGCAGATTTTGTGTCATATCTTCATCCACAATATCCAGGGCCAGAGACTTACGGACCTTCTTGATGGGACTCCTGCGCAACTGGAGGACGTGGGAAAAACCAGTGTCAGCAGGAATCCACCCAGGAAACTGCCATCCTTAGGGCACAAGTTACACATCCAGACAAGGCCACCCCGGGTTTGCATGGCAGCAGCACCTCAGGAAGAAGGTGTGCTGCAGCCTGCCCCACCACAAAGCACAGCAGCTTCCAGTGCTCTCCTCCTGGCATGTACAGCCACCACTTTGGAAGAGAAAACTCCTTTCAGTAGGAAGAGAAGACCACTAGGAAACTAAGCCAATAGACATTTCATACCACCCCACAGCCTTCTGAGAGCTCAGCTTGCCCCAGGCACTCTAAGCACTCCATGTGTCTCTCCTGCAGGATAGGGACACAGCATCTCCTAGCAAGCCCCGAGTTCAGCATTAACCAGGACATGGCTGGCAGTATTTTAAGCAGGTCTTAACTTCATGCACCTCTTGCTGATTAAAAGACAGCAGCCATGGGGCCAAAAACATTTTTGGCATCAACAGCAGGATGAATAAAACCAGCCAAAACACCCCTTAACAGCACAGGGCAGCCCCACAGCAGGTACTGGATGCAGGATCAGCTCACCCCTTGTTTCCTCTTCTGTTTCTCAGGCTTCACCTCATCCTCTATGATGAGTTCAATGCCAGCTTCACTTCGGAGCACCTCTTTCAAGTCTTCTTCCAGGTGAGGAGTCTGGGGCTGGTGTGAAAAGGCAGAGAGCACAAGGCAGTCAAAAATCTGTATTCTGGGCAGGCATTTCCCTCATGGGATAATGGGGTCAGGAGAGCCCTCAGTGGGAGGGGCAAACGGGGAGATGACTTCCAATTTACTTCCCAGCTGGAAAAGATATGATAAGTTTTCTGCTAGCCTGACAGATTTACAGGATCTCCAGGCAGGAAAGACTCTTATCAGCTGAACCCCACGTGTGCCATCAGGAGACCAGTATGCACACAAGGCCTGGGATACTGGAAGCTGCCATCCCTACAGCACCCACATTCAGAGATCCAGATCCTCAGGGAGGCCTAGGAAGATCATTTCCTTGCTTCTCCTTAAGGTCATCAGTAGACAAGCACTGCAGCCTGATTTAAGGCTAGGTTTTGGCATTTTAAGCTGGTTTAGAGGAACTAAAAGTCCTGTGGCTATTTACAATGAAGTGATCACCATGACAACATTCCACTTCATCCCTCCCATCTCAGTCTGGCGCTACCAAACTTCCTGTAGTTCTGGTGCAGGTAAGAACTGGTTCACAGCTCTGCTGCAGCCTCCCCTGTGTCCCATGTGCATCCACCATGCTTCCACCACCTGCAAGCCACAGCCCTGCCCAATAATTACCAGAGGTCTAATTGGTCCGTATTTCTCCAGGGCATTTTTGAAAGGCGTGGGAGTATGAGGGGTGTTGTCCACCACGTATGTCTGATCTGGTGTGAGAAACCTGGAAGCAGAGAGGGGGAAAGACAAGGGATCAGACATGCTGTAACCCACAGAAGGCAACAACCCACCCAGCAGCTGAGCACAACACTGGTCACTTGGCTGTGGCCCCTGTCAGCCTGGGCACTTGCTCTCTGCAGCTCAGAGAGGAGCTGTTTTCGGGGTGGGGGAAACACTGATTTAAGGAAATCCCCAGCCTGTCTTGTCCCTCTCTCAGTAGTGACAAGTACTGAGAGGTGTGTTTGAATTGGACCAGTCTCTGGTGTGGAAAAGGACTCTGCTAAGGGAGGAGGAGGAGGAAAGAACTTACGCTAAGTTCTTCTGGGGCAGAGGGGTCTTGTCCCTGTGCAGTGGGGTGGTGACAATCACTTTCTGGCTGCACACAGGTGTGGAGGTCAGGGAAGGGTTCTCCAGTTCTAGTGTATCCTGTTTGGTCCAAAAGTTTAAGAACTGTACAGCACAGGAAAGAAAAAGTGAAGACAGTCAGTCTCAAGCACCCCAGCATGCCATCACAAGCCATTACTTTTTCCTAAACATGGGGGAAAACCTGAGGCAGGGACAACCCTCTCATTCTGAGCAGCTGTCCCAATATAAACCAGGATGACTTACAGACTCATACAGTTTTGTACATGGTCACACATGTGAAAGTTGACAGAAGATTCCTCACACCTATAAAGGTTATTCACTTCCCATAAGGGATGAGCTGATACAACTACTACAACTACCAGATATAGTGTGGGAGAGAAGTCTCTCCTTGCACCAGTAATCCCAGCTCACCAAAGGTCTGTTGCAACCTCAAGGTAGCAAACATGAGGGAAGTCCATGTCACACAAAGTGTACAAGTTAACAGGTCTTGCATCAGACTGCTTTAAGCCTAAACTGTGAGAAAATTACAAACTCATCTCTGGTAGGATCTTACTTCACAACAGCTAATAAGTGACAGCTTTGCTCACAAAAGGAATGAGGTTTGTGCCCAGGAACTTATTGGGACAGAAGACCTGTGTTTGTGACATTCACTGATGGCAGTGAATACAGAATATGCCCATTGCCTTCTCAAATTCACTCCAGGCCTTCCTGCATTTTACACTCTGCAGTAACACATTTCAAGTCCTGACTCGATTTCCCAGTTCTTGCTGGCCTTGCATTCAAGGCCCACCTGAACCTGCAAGTTGGACTGTCCTGTGATGCTCTCCCAGGTACACCCAGGGCTGCAGGAACAGCAGGAATAAAGGTCTGGAGGGCACAGGTAGGCACAGAATCTGAACAGAGCTGCTATGGGAACTGTGCTGGAAAATGCAGCAGACTTCATTCTGTTTTATGGACAGAACTCCACCATTTCCACAGGAGAGAGACTACTGGGTTTGACCATCACAGTGCTCCAAGGTGACGTATGTTGGAGACCACATGTGCACACATGTATGGACACAGTAGGATTCTTGACAAATGTCTAAACATCCCGAGTCCCTTTGGGAAGGAAGACAAGCCCAGGAGCATTTTCCCAAGCACAGCAACACCGAGACCTGCCCAAGGTGTTTGCTGCCCAGCCTGCCTCAATTACAAACAGGGAAAGCAAATTCTCACTGTTGCCACTCTGCTACCCACAGCTGGAGCAGTGATGCCCTGGGGACAGGGAGCAAGGTGCTCCCCAGCAAGGGCAGGCATGCAGATCCATCCACACAGTGGTGGTGCTTCTTCACAGCGCCCTGGTTCTCACACAGGGTAGCTGGCCTTTCCTGAGGCTGCGAGCACCCCTGGGGGCAGACACAGCCTGCTGCTCCCACGGGAAGGGCAGCTCTGAGGACAAGCAGTGCCAGAACCCAGCTGTGTGCCTTGTTTAAGCAAAGGGACACGCTCTGCACGCTGGCACTGCCTCATTCAAGGCAGGAGAGACACAAAGTCAGTAGACCTGACGGAATATATGACATTAGGGCAAGAAGGTAGAACATGAACATGCTTGTCAGCTCAGGCAGAGGAGCACAGACTAGGCTCTGCCATTGCTCTGTACCTGAGATGGAGAGAAGGGCAGTGTCTTTACAGGGGTGCCCTTGGGGGTCATGCTGTTGCAGGAGTCCAGGAAGGACAAGCTGGTGCTGGCGACATTCTCTGTGACAGGCGAGAGGGAGATCTTCCTCTTCTTCTGCCTCTTCAGCACTGAGGGCGGGGTGCCAAAGCTCCCCTCGGCGTGTGGGGAAATGGGGATGAGCTCTCCCTTGCTGCTCCTGCTCAGGTCGGAGATGGTGTGGCCGTCCAGGCGGTACTCGGTCACGCTGGGCAGGGACGGCGCCGCCTCGCTCGGCGTTGGCCTCACGGGGCTGTTGCTGCTGCTGCTGCCCCCGCCAGAGGGTTCCTCGGGCAGGTCAAACTGGGTGAGGTCACACCACCCACCATCTGGGTCCTGCACACAAGGGAAACCATCAGCAGCAGCACCGGAGCGGAGCTGAGCGACCAAACTGGTGCAGATGCAGACCTGAACTGGGAGGTGAAATAAGTGGGAGTGTGATGGCACCAGCCTCTGGAAGGAGCCTGGCTGGGAGAGCTGGAGCCCTCCTTCCCTCTGCTGCAGGCACAGCTGGGAGCCAGAGCAGGGCACCGACCCCACTGGAAGCTGCTCTTTGTGCACGGGGCAGGTTTCTCTGTTTCTCTGTTCATGCAAGGTTGGTTTCCCAGTTTGGTTCACAGCACAGCTGCACAAACAGCTGCACCCTTCCAGAAAGGGGGCAAAAAAAGCAGCTGGGGAGAGGTCTGGGGACTGGGGCTGAATGAAGTGACTGTCACCCAACAGCAAGCCACAGTGTTGGAAACATCAATACAGCAGGACACAGGGGTCTGCACTGCTGAAAGCAGGTTAGAACTAACCAGACCAGTTCAGAGATGAGCTGCTTCACAGCTCTGCCCCACAAATACCCAGCACCATACAAGCAGGTCACTAAGGACCCACAAATGGGCTGCTTCCTATACACAGGCAAAGTGGATCCTTCACGGATAATCAGCTCATAGGCTCCTCAGGCAGGCTGGGGGCTGCAGAGCCACCTCCCCCTGATGGCAGCAAAGTGCCCTGTTGATATCTAGCCAGTCTCCCACCCTAGCGTGCCTCTGCCACCCAGGGGACCTCAGCACTGCTTGACTGCCCCAATTATTACTAGTTTTGGTGAAAACAAGTAGTGACAACAGGGCAGCATGAAAGAGTCTGTTCTCCATAGTACAGATGGACTTGGCTTATTCCCCATCAGTCCTGTCCTATCCCATTCTGTGACAGGAGGAAAGGAAAGCCAGTGAGCATGGGCTTATGAAAAAGAGAGCTGTGGACACTCTGACTGATAAAGAGGACTTGAAATCAGGTTTGCCAGCACCGACAGCCTCCCACACCAGCAGAGCCCATGCACAAGGACATCCACCTAAGGAAATCTGCAAGTCCACAGCAATACTAGCAGAGCTGGAAAGGTCTAATCCAGCCCTGGAGGAGAGACGGTAGGAATCTGCAAGGCAATGACAGACTCAGCCCTCCTCAGGATGCCCGTGGTGATGGGCAAGGGGACACAGTAAGTTCATACAAGGATAAAAGGAGAGGATCAGTCAGTCTCCCTACATTTGCTGGAGGAGCAAGGGTCTGTTACTTACAGATTCAATCATGTCCAGAGCTTCATTGAAGGCTGGCACACAACTTGGGTACAAATAGTTGGCAGCTTCAACGACCCATTTGTAGGGTGATTCGATGAATGAAGTGGCATCCTCAGGCACTGCCTCATCTGGGGTCCCCTCCACGTTCTGCTCTGCCAGTTCTGCCGCTGGCAGCTCCGAGGGCAACTCCTGTACTCCAGTCACTTCCTCATCACTGGCATCTTCTTCCTTTATTTCAGAGATATCTACTGGCCAATTCGATGGGACATTCTTGGCACATACAACAAAGAAAATCCAGATATTAGCAGGAAACAAAGGAATAATGTCAAGTCCTGGGGACAAAGAGCAAGAGAGCCCTGGACACATTCAGCTCTCCTACCTGACACTCAGTTTTACATCCCCACTCTCCTTCACTGCTCTGCCCCATACACTACCTGAGCAGAAGTCCACTCAACATAACAAGCACAGGGCTATTTAACTGAAGACTTCGCTTAACAGTATCCCAAGAGCAAATAGGCTTAGCAGGCAGCACGAGTTCTGCATTTTCTGTTTTCCAAGAGCCTGCCTTCAAAAGCTACGTGTTTTCTTCATGAAAACAATCATTTGGTGTCCTTCCCTGCTTCCTTTTGTAGAGGAAAGGTACACAGTGTCTCTTCACCGTGCTCCCACATACACTGTCTGGAGCAGCCTCCTTCTCCCACCCGGCACAACAAAGCCAAAAGAATCTTCAGTGTCTGAGACAGACCTGATGCTTGATAACAGCATCAGGCAAGATAACAGCTCTGGCAGACTGCTGTCCTCTGCCTGGATAACACACTCCAGCTCCCATCACACCTCTATCTCTTGGAGGGAGAGATCTCCTAAGAGTCAGCCTCTTGGAGACAGCACAGGCTGTCTATGCAAACATCAGGCTGTGGCAAAGGCACTGTGTGAGACAGCAGAAGGGTGGATGAACAACTCCAAAACACATTAGCAGGGCAGGAGACTGATCCACCTGCCTCCTGCAAGTGCTGGTGCAGTACCTGGCTCTCAGCTGTCACTTGACTTTGTCTCTCCTTGTTATCCACCTCCACAAGGAAGTACAGTGACTTGGACTCCTTAGTTTCACTAAGAAAGCCTCCCGTGTCCACCTTCCTCTTGATAGTGGAGTTCCAGTGATTCTTCACAGCATTGTCGGTCCTGCAGAGAGAGCAGAAGAAATCAAATCATAATTTACAGCAGCTTTCAAGCACAGCTAGAAGCTCCAACAGGCTCTCCATCCCCACCCCGAGAGCCTAATACATGGATCTCCATGGGCCACCCAGCTGGGAAGGCAGCAGTGAGCAAAGAGGTCCTACCTCCCAGGCAGCAGCTTGGCAATCTCGGCCCAGCGATTCCCCAGGACCTTGTGGGCCTCAAAAATGATACGATCCTCCTCCTCTGTCCACGAGGACTTCTTCACCTCAGGGTTCAGGTGGTTATGCCAGCGTTCCCGGCACTGCTTCCCTAACCGCCCTTTCAGGTGCTTGGCTATCAGGGTCCACTGTTTGGTGCCATATTTTTTAACCAGTTCAATTACCTTTGAAGAGAGTGGGAGGGAAATAAGGAAGCAGAATAAAGGAGGGGAAGGTCAATACAGTAATCTTCAGGCTTTGCTCTTCACGTCTCTTGGGACCAGGTAAGGGCAGACAGAGAAAGGCTCTTTAGGAGGAAGAGCTGGAGGGATCCAGCATGGACAATCAGGTGTATCAACACTCATGAGAGCAATGATTCAGCCAAATGTCTGCAAGAGGATGTTTCCATGCAGACATTTTGCCACAGGGCACCTGCAAATGCAATAACCACTCACCAAAGATGAGGTGGAGACCGGCAGGTGCACCAGGGGCAAAGAGGCCCAGACTGAGAAAACATGCCCATCTCTGAGCAAGGGCCAAGTCCCTCCTGCTCCAAGGCTCCTCTGCACTCCCTGCTTCCAAGGACCTGGCTGCATGACAACAGTCCCCATCAGCTCTTACACTGGCCTGCTACTCCCTTCCCAGTGTGCTACACCCAGGACATGCCAGGGCTTCACCTCTATGTCCTGCAAGCACCAGGACATACTCAGGGGAGCTCCAAAGCCATCCACTTTGCCTCTTCCCCTTCACCCTGGGCTTTGTCACTTCTGCCTGAGCCTCAGTGCAAATATTTATGGGCACAGAATCTCTTCTGAGCCCCTGCGATGTCCAGGGCACAGTCAGGATGAAACATTCTACTTCCTGCAATGTTCAGCCCACCAAAATCCTGGCTGAAGAGTTCCTGAAGAACATTTCTACCCTGGCCAGCTGTGCTCTGCTGAAAGGTGCAGGCAGAGAGGAGATGCTCAGGGCTGTTAGCACATAAAGGTCCCAACTGCAGACTCTTGTCTGCCAAGACAAATGGACCACAGATGCCAAAGTGTGGCACAGGCCAAGGAGCTGGGGCAAAGCCATATGCAGTGTTGGGGGAGAGCTGGAGCCCAGCTTGGCCAGGATGGGTAGGCTGGCAAAGTCAGGACTGTGCAAAGGGAAGGGGAAAGCAGACAACAAGTGCTCTGCAGTGAGGTGGAAGGACATCGTGAGAGCAGATAGAGACATATGCTTGACATAATGTAATGGGGCCAAAAGGGAAAGAAATGGGGGAGCAAAAGTGTTTCAAAGAATCTGCCAAACTAGACTATTTTGTAGCAGAAAACATTGGTAAAAGTTGGAATTTATCCCAACTTTTCTTAAGTGCATGAAGATGATGAGTCTGTCTCACTCGGCCCCTCTCAGCTCACTCTGGAATCAGCAGAGAAACAGGCTCACAGAAGCCATGATTCACCCAGCCTCAGACATCCACTCCAGCCTGCCTACTGTGGCACAGGAAATGCCAGTTTTATTTTCTCTTGGATCCAACCTGGCCAGGCCAGGTGGAGACCTGCCAGCAGACAGATGAATTAATTCCCTTTTCAGCTCTCTCCCCTGGCAGCTCACTGTGGCAGCACTGTGTGAAAGGGAGAAGGTGTTTGCCTGAAGAGGCCTAGGGCTGCTCCTGCACATCACAACCACAGCTGCCCAGGCTGATGAGAGCAGGTCAGACAGTGCTGCTCTCACAGGTATCCATTAGGAAGAATTACACACAGTTTACAACAAGACACGAGGGTCTGACACCTCCACACTCTGCAGATAGAGACAGTCCAAACACACTGATCCTCTCAGCCCTGACTTACCTTTTGGTCCTCTTCTTTGGTCCAAGGGCCCTTGACCAGGTCTGGATTCAACACTCTCAGCCACCGGTACTGACACTGCTGGTCACTGCGATTCTGGGAAAAGGAAGGACAACAGCCTTGTATTAGACAGAGGCTCCAAAAGCCCAAAAAGCTCTAAAAGCAGTAGCAGTCCCCATATACACAGGCTGTCCCACAGAAAAACCTGCAGAAGCACATGGAAAATCCATACTTAGACCTTGGACCCAGGGCACTGGGCATAGGGACAGGAACCTCCATTTCTCAGCCCAGCTCCAAGAGACTCCCCCTTGAAAGCCCCCTGGACAATGCCTCCCTGTCCCAAAGCCTAGGGCTGCAGCCACAGAACAAGGTCCCACTGCACAGACACAGAGAACCAGCATAAGGAGAAGAAGCAACATGCAAACTCCGTGATTCCCAGCCCAGAAAGGGGTCACTCACAGGAAAGTGACTGGCCAGGAACTTCCAGTCATTCTGCCCATAATGGCTTACTAACATCTTCAGCTGCTCATCCTGCAAAGAACAAAGACATCCACTTTCAGATACACTGACGTAACAGATGCCACAGGCACCTCTGGGCTGCTGACATCAAGAGAACAAGCTAGACATTTTGAACTGTCAGGAGTGTTTTATTGGCATTCTGTGTTCAGGGGAGGAAGGCAGCTCACAGCAGCCTTTAACAGCACTCCAGTATACAAAACCCAGCTGGGACAGACTGTTTGGTTCTGGGCTCTGTAGTAGGATGAGCTCATATACTGAGTACAAAACAAGAGCTCAGCTGTGCTTCCGTACAGTCTAGTTAAAACCCTGTGGCCAAGGGCCTGCTTATCCAGCCCCAGTACACCTCTGGCCACACAGTCCATGTCCCAGCTCAGCCAGTGGATTTGCCTGGCCAGGAAAGCTGACTGATTGAAGTGTATCACCACTAGTCTGGTGGTCTTCTGTCTCTCAGTGCTACAGGATTCTACAGCATCTCCTTCATGGTGCCTGCTGTGTACTCCTACAGCTCACACAAAATCTGTGATAGAGGCCCTTGTCCTTGAGCTCCAGCTGGGCAAACAGAGTCATGAAAATATTCCCTGTCCAATAAAAGCCCAGGACTTTGATCCCTCCACAAAGACCACCTTACTTGGTGTTCAAACCCTAGAGAGACAGGACACCTTGTAGTTTTCACACAGAACAAAAATGATGAAGGAACTGGGAGGAGGGAAGAAAATAGTGCAACTACTTTCAGGCTCTTAGCCAGGATGACTAAGCCATGATTCCAGCGGTTTCAATACTCCCTGTTTTTGCTAGAGAAAAAGGAGAACATTTCCACTGCACAATTCAGCTTGCTGGAGGTCTCCTCCATCCTCTGGAGCCCTTCTTTGTTCATGCGAGTGCTGCAGGCAGAGGATGCTTCGCTCAGAACTCACATGCTTAAGCTAAAGATGTTGGAGCTCTTGCTCTTCAGGCTACACTTCAAATTTCCCTGAACCTCTGAGCCTCATTCAGACCTCAGATCAGAATAAAAGACACATGGTCTTCTCCAGCAGCAAGACAGCAGGAGGTGGGATAGTGTCCAGCAGGTGAGGATTGGGGTGGAGTCACTCAAGTCCAGGGTGCCAGGCTAGAGGCCCACTCTAAAGCAAATTTTGGGCTCTCACTCACCTCTTCTTGTGTCCACTTGACTTTGCACCTGCTATCCCGCTGCTCCGGCACATCCAGGTCGGTATCCTGGTAGTGCAGCTCATCCTGGTCCTCACTAGAAATAAAGAAACGAAGAATACAACTTCCACCTCTGATAAAAACGCGGCGAGAGGGAGCAACCTCCCCCGAGCAGAGCGGGAACTCCAGCTCGCTCCCTCCCAGCACCGAGCCCCACCACCCCACCAAAACCCACCCAGACACCCCGGGGTCCAAGAAGACCCTCGGGCTCTGGTGCCCGCTGGCAGCTCTCGTGCTGCGCAGGGCAGGGGAAGGAGCGCTGCCCTTCACTGCTGCTCCTTCCGTCCCCCGGCGAGGGAGGACTTTGCCTCTGGGGGGCTGGCACCCCATTCCAGCTGCCCACCGGAGCGGGGGAGCAAGCCCGGCGGCTCAGGCAGGCCCCGGGTGAAGCCGGCGGGACCGCCGCCCCGCGCGCATCCCGCATCCCGGCAGGGAGGGAGGAAGGGAGAGCGGGACGGGGGCGGCCGGGAGGAGCCCGCGGGGTGTCCCCGGCACGGCGAGCCCCGGCACGGCGGGGGCGGCGCTCACTCACCCGCGGGTGCGGCGGGCCATGGCGAGGCCGGGGCCGGGAGCGGGGCCGGGATCGGAGACCTCACGGCACCGGGACGGCAGCGGGTCCGGGAGCGGCACCGGCCGCACTTTCCTATCTCGCGCCAACGCCGCCCCCGCCAGCGCGGGGCCGGCCCGCGCATGCGCCCCGCGCCTCCCGCCCGCACAAAGAGGCGCGCGCGGGAGGGCGCCTGCCCGCCCCGCCCACCCGGGAAGGCACGGGGAACAACCCGGGAATA
>VWZG01007273.1:605836-649152 GCA_013396735.1 Grallaria varia
CCGGGAATGCCGGCATCCATCCTCGGGACACACCGGGAATGCCGGCATCCACCGCCGGGAATACCGCCATCCATCCCCGGGACACACCGGGAGTGCCGGCATCCGTCCCCGGGACACACGGATAACAACCCGGGAATGCCGGCATCCATCCCCGGGAATACTGGCATCCACTCCCGGGACACACCACCATCCATCCCCGGGACACACCGGGAATACCGGCTTCCAGCCGGGAACACCGCCAGAGACACCGGCATCTATGTCCGGGAACACCGGTGACACCCGCATACACCCCCGGGACACGCATCCAGCCAGGAACACCGGGAATACCGGCATCCACCTCCGGGACACACGGATCCACCCGAGAATACCAGGAATACCCACATCCATCTGCGGGAGACACGGATCCAGCCGGGAACACCGACGGAGACAACGGCATCCATCCCCGGGACACGCATCCAGGCGGGAACACACCCGGGACCCCCGGGAACACCCGCATCCACCCCCTGGACACGGATCCAACCGGGAACTCCGGGAACACACCCGGGACCCCCGGGACCACCCGCATCCACCCCGTGGACACGGATCCCAACCGGGAACTCCGGGAACACACCCGGGACCACTCGCATCCACCCCCTGGACACGTATCCCAACCGGGAACTCCGGGAACACACCCGGGACCACTCGCATCCACCCCGTGGACACGGATCCAGCCGGGAACACACCCGGGACCCCCAGGACCCTCCGCACCCATCCCCGCACCGAGCCGGGAGCCCCCGCACGACCGCAGGGGCAGCCCTGGGCACAGGGCAAGGGGGTCCCACCCCGTCCAAGGGGGTCCCACCCCGGGTCACCCGGACCCGAGGACAGGCTGGAAAAGCTGTGCCCGCTCAGCCTGGAGAGGGGAAGGTTGTGTTGGAGACCTCAGGGCACCTTCCAGTGTGGGAAGGGACCCCCAGGGAGGCTGGAGAGGGACCCTTCGTCAGGAACTGGAGTGACAGGGCGAGGGGCAATGGGTACAAATTGCAAGAGGGGAAATTTAGGTTGGGTATTAGGAAGGAATTCCGCCCTGCGAGGGGGATGAGGCACAGGTTGCCCAGAGAAGCTGTGGCTGCTTCCTTCCTGCCAGTGTTCAAGGTCAGGCTGGATAAGGCCTTGAGTAATCTGGTCTTGCACTATTAACACGACTAGATGATCTTTAACCCCTTAACATTCTATGCACTCCCCCAGAACTCGGCTTCGTGTGGTTTGGGGGTGCCCCAAGAGCCCCCGCCAGGGCTTTGCTGGGCTTCGGGAAGGGACTGGCTGCAGCCACAGCCCCCCTGTGGCCACCTGCCAGCCTTGGGACACATGGGACCTTCACAGCCGGGAAAAAAAAAACCACAAATTAATTCCACCGCCTTCCCCGCGCTGCCCCTGCACACCTCGGGCTCTGGGATGCGCTGTGGCATCCGCCGAGGGGCGGGCGCAGGTCTGGCACCTCCCAGGAGGGAACAGAAGGGCTGGCGTGGATGAGCCCCGCTGTGCCCCGTGGCCAGGCAGTGGCACTGTCACGCTGCGTCCCAGATTGCTGCCCCGGGGACAGCAGGGCACGAACGCAGCAGGGCTCTACCTGCTCTACCCCCGCATCCCGGATTCCGGCTGCTCGCACAGCTGTGCACGCCCTGCAGAACCACAGAATGTTCTGAGCTGGAAAGGACCCCCCAGCATCCCCCAAGTCCCCCTCCTGGCCATGCACAGAGCAGAGCCAACAATCCCAACACGA
Source organism: Grallaria varia (assembly GCA_013396735.1). Taxonomy (NCBI): domain Eukaryota; kingdom Metazoa; phylum Chordata; class Aves; order Passeriformes; family Formicariidae; genus Grallaria; species Grallaria varia. The sequence continues at coordinate 607,599 of VWZG01007273.1, forward strand.
TCCTGAGAGCGTTGTCCAAATGCTTCAACATATCCTATCGTTACCACCCATCCTGTCTGTGCACACGGATACTCCTGACCGATATATCACTACAAACAAGGCAAAACTGGAGAGAGGTGTCACCTTTTAGGGGCCCTGCACTGGGTCCAAGTCAGAAGGCTCTGCAGAGGACCTGCAAACATCCCTCTGTTCTCCAGGGTTACCACCCAACTGGGTACAAACACAACCCCCAGACCCTTCAGCAGTCAGCCAAAGCCCACTATCACTGGCCCCTGTGCTTAAAAAAAGGCAAACAAAAACCCCTCCCTCTCCCAAATGGGCTTAATTAGGAAATTAGCCTGTTAATTAACTATCAGAACTATAAAACTGCTTAGAAGTAACACTGGTAGGAAAAAGCTTAAGCCTTTCAAGAGGTCTCTATAGAAGCTGAAGGTAAGTAATGTTTTTTAGTCTGTCCTGTTACTCCCTTCTTTATTTTCCACACACTAATTTACTGAGATCATCTTTGAGGAAGAAGTTTTTTAATTTCTTAAAGAGGGCTTTCTGTCTTGATTGACCACATGACCTCCTTCTACAGTAAATTCAAGCGCTTTTTAGCTCAGTTCTAAATGTTTTCAGTACAAAAATTGTTTCAGACCATAGTAAGTGCCTTCCATGTCCTTAACCTACCCTATTCTCTATGGGGGTGGCTGGAAGTCAACTGCTAGCTTAGCTTGTGGTGAGAGTCACTGCTGTGGGACTAAAGGTAGAATGAGAATTGTCTTTGACCTTTCCCACCCTAGTGAGAGCCTGGTTTTAGTGCCTCCCTCTCAAAAGGACTCAACTCTAGCAGGTTAATGGCCTGTTAACTTAAGGGGTGAGGATAAAATGTCTGATTCCTCAGGGAAACTAGTTCTATCTTAGTACAGCTAACAGATGGAGAGGTTTACTGAGTCTCTCTACGCCCTGTACAAAGCTAAGAGGAGTGATATATAGGCAGAGGCCAAATGAATACAGCTCAAAGGAGGCTTCATGGTCACCTCTGAAAAAAGGCTGTGGTGCAACTGTTTTGCTCTAGAATGATAGGCTGGGTGCTTTCCTACCTGTCCTGGATCCCACAGAGCTCCTTGCAAGACTGAGACAGTATTTTGCTGACAGAAGTCCTGCTACTCACAGCCTGCAATTTACTAGGGAATTACAGTAATGAATAGTAACATGTTCATTCTGACAGGAACATCCTGATCTCCCAAGCCTCACAGCGGAGGGGTTCTGCACCATGCTGTCCTCCCAGAGGCATGGTTCCAGCACCCTGACCATAAAGGAAATCCTAGAAAATGGGTTTGTGGCCGGGGCCTCCAGCTGTACCCCCTCTTCTCCTGTTCAGAGTTACTACATGGAATCCAACAGTGCCTCCAAATCAGACCCCTGGGAGCATCTCCTGGATGTGGACTGCACAGCAAAAGGCAGTTCTCTGTGTGTTGTCAAGCAGTCGGAGTCTCTGAGCTGCTGTGTGAAGACTGACATGCACAGCCTCACCCAGGGCATCTCTGACCTCAGCCTTGTCTGCCTCTGCAGTGCCCACCAGGGCCAGGCCACCTTGGAGCTGTCTGCTCTGCCTTGTGAGCACCCCAGCAGAGCCAGCTGCCTCGCTGACCTGGCATCACAGAACACCTCGACGCCTTGCAAGAAAAACAGGCACTTCAAACCCCCGGAGAGCCTGCTCTCTGTGAGCTCCGAGCTTGCCGGAGACCTCTCAGTCCTCGGGAAGATGCCAGCACCCAGGTGGGAGATCTCATCAATAAAATCCCCTCTGGATGCGAGCCTGTCCCTTGACCTGAGCAGTGAGGAGTTCAGGATACTGGGATGCTCCAGACCAGCCACGCCATCCCTGGAGATGCCCGTAGTGGTTCCTTGGCCTGATGCCTTCAAGAAGCACCCCGTGGTGATTCACAGGTCTGCCGAGAGCCAGCTGAGCGACCCCGACCCTGCGTTCCTGCAGCAGGCTCAGTGACGCCGCCGCGCTGTTTCCCTGCGGGATGGCTGCGGGATGTCTCTGCACCTCCGGCAGAGGAGACTGAGCCCTCCCGCCCTTGTGTGCTCATGGCACCCCTGGTGAAAGGTTCACTGTGACCACTTTGGGGGCTCTGCTGGCGGGGGATGCTCGGGCTGGTGATGGCAGCAGCCCCGTCCTCCCCGAGCGCTGTCTTTTGTAGTAACGCAATAAAGATGCAAACACCGCTCTGTGTGTCCGCTCTCTGGCGCTCGCTGCCCTCCCGGCTCCAGCACCGGTACAGCTTCCCCGGCGAGGGGATCGCCCACCCCCGTTACCTGGCAGAGGGTCCCGGGCGGGTCCCGCTGGGGAAGGAGCTCCGGGATGCGGCTCCGGCGGCCGGGCCGTGGCTGCGGAGGCGCGGCCGGGGCTGCCCATCCCTCTCCTGGCGCACCCGGAAAGCACAGCCTGGGAGCGGGGACGGCCGGGCTGTTAATGCTCATCCTGCCAGGGTTTCCTTTGTGGTGTTCGCTCCCTGCTCCGAGGGAAGGGAACGAGCCCACCCCACGCATTCCCCACCCCCGTTAGAGGTTTCTATACCCTCCTCTTGGCCCTCACCGCATTCCCACAGCCATTTGTTCTCCCTCCTGTTTTTCCTCTCCTGTCGCTGCTTACAGCAAAGACAGGGCGAAGGGCTCGTTAAAACCACTTTTCAGGACATTTTACGGTTTTCTGGAGAAATAATATACACTTCTCCCTGCTTCTTTTAGGGACAGATTAAGGGAAGGTGAGTCATGCTTGCGTTAAAGGACAGAGACAAAAGGAAAGCAGCCATAGATGCTTGGAACCAACCTTTGTGAAATACAGCGATAATTCCATTAATGTATAATAGGCTGTGTGCCTCCCAGTGGCCTCACCTCACCTCTGGAAAGCACTCCCCTCCTACTGATTCAAAATGATGTCAGTCAGCCATAAACTTTGTGTTTCACACTCCCATGACCAAAGTTAAGTACTTCTGTTTACAAAATAAAAGTTTAAATACTTCCAAAGGGACAGCTATGCAGGAGAGATGCAAGCCACTACCTCCACCTGTATTCCACACTAGCCAAAAAAAATCCATCCACTGAAAAATTTGTTCTTCAGCTGTCAGGGACACCCTGCGGACACACAGCAAGGAGGGAGTTGCTCGCATTCCCTGCCTGCTCAGAAGACCTTTTTCTAAACCGTGTTACCACAGCAGGAACAGGTGACAAAACAACTCCAAAAAAGGGCTGGGAAAGAGAAACCATTTGCAGTTTGAAGTATAAACACCCCAGAACAGCACAAACCAGAGCTATAATTAGCACGAGGATCACTCAGGGGGTTGGTTCAGCTGCAGCCTGTGCCGCCTGACTGATTGGTATTGATACTGCACGGGAGAGATTAAGCTTGTTGTGTAAATCTGTAGCTGGAATGTACAAAGTGCTCTGTGTGGCAAAACAAAACCACGGGCCTAAAGCAAAAGGCAGGAAGAAATGAAAAATTTCAAACGTACTGCTGTGAAAAGGGAATGTCTGCAAGTGTAGGAAGAGATACAACCACTTCTCCTAACATTGTATTAGCACATCTCAGCTGGGCAGGTACTTGGCAGGGGCTTTGGGGCAGCTCCTTTAGAAAAACCTGTGTCAGAACAGCATATGAAGCATAAAGAAATGTAAAATAAACAGGTTTTTTTTTTTGGAGGTAAAAGATGAAGTGATATTTTGCAAAAATCAACATTGATATGAAAACATGGTAGAGCAAGATAAAGCACATATGTCACAGAAGGTTTGAGTGAGGGAAGAATTTTCATCTAACAAGCTCAGTGTCAGTTTGACAGCCAAAAAATGCTGCATTTAAAGTGTATTCTCACCATGTTGATATTGAAAAAAAAAAAAAGTCCTTGCAATGAAGACAGGTGGTTTTCTTTTCACCACGGCTCTTGGCTCTATTTTTGCTGTGCATTGAGCTTCAACACTTCATGGTCAATGAGTTTAATCTGAATTTCCCTTCTTGGGCATTACCTGGCTCACTACCTTGGAGACCGGGCTAGACATCAAATAACTGGAAGTAAAACTATTCCTGAGTTTCTGCACAGCATCACATTTTCTTAGTAATGATCCATTAAATCCTAAAGCCTTTTTCACCCACATGCTGTCCTTTCTTTTCAAAATTATGTATTTCCAGTCTTACACAAGGCAGTGATATGCAACAGTGCCATTACTGCCTAACTTCAAATTCTCCCCACCCCTGGAAGAAATATTTTCTTTCTACACTAGCAAACTTGCTAGTGACTTGTGTCACTTTGGCACAGTGACAAAAGGAGGCTGCCTCAGGGTGACAAATGTATTTTGAGCAGCTCCTGTATTTATGACCCTATTTTCTTTTCCTCAGTTCACAAACCAAAATAACAACCCTTCCCACTGTACAAATAAGGACTTCACGTACAACAGAACCCCCAGTAAGCCTAACAATAAGAACATAAATGCTATAGCCAGAAAGAGGGACCCAAAACACATTTTCTTTGTATAATATTTTTTAATATATTACAAAATTACAGTTTCATTAAAGAAGTAGAAAAATAAGAAATTATTTGGAAAGTGCTTGTGAAATACAAGGACTTCCCCAAAAGGCATTAAGTATCCATACTATCACACACAAACAATCCAAGCATTCAGTAAACTAGTGAGACAGTCCCAATCCATATGCTGGAAAGAGGTTTTAAAAAAAACGGAGCAGTGTATTTTCACTAAAAGGTCTGTCTCAAACTGGGGAAAGCCTGGTCTCAGTTGCCATTGTGGAATCCAGCTTCACTTGTGTCAGTATCATGTTCCTTAGGTAAGGGAAGAGGAGGAAAAGAAAGAAAAACAAGAACTATCAGATTTTTGGCTTAACTAGACTACATCAGAAACACAGAATACTTGTTAGCACAAACAGCTGATCTGCCAATATGCTCCAAACAGACTCTGAAGCATCAAATTTACTATGAAAAATTATTTCAGCACAGTACTGCTCCTGTGGTTTCAGTTCTGCACTGCAGCACTGGCAAGAGCTGTGAGCACTCCTGAGGGCACACTGCTTTCACTCAGGCACCATTAATGAGCTGGATTTAGCTGAAATTACCAAAACTGCACTTGAAGGTACTAATCCCACAATTAAAATAAATGAGAGCCTTAACAAATGAGCACTACTTATTTGATACAGATTAACAGTCATAAGTATTGTGGGTCACACTTCACTGTCTAATTTATTGCACAGCAAATGTCTTACCTCACTGTGCCTCTTGACTGGGACAAGTGTAGCTGCTACGAAGACACACCAGCGTAACTGCTGCTACTACCAACTATTCACTTCTAATCCTGTTATTAAAAATACCTGATTCAGTTTCTTAAACTCAACCACTTGGAAGAAGATGTGCTCCAAAATGTATTTGGCATCTTGTTTCTCCTTTGGGAGGTTACTTGTCACCCCCAGGATATCGCCGCATTTGCGCACGTAGAATTCCAGGTCATCATCAGTACCTGAACAAGCAACCAGAAAAGAAGGTGGGTAAGTATCACACGTTTCTGGATCAGCTGGCAAAAATACTACTATAAATTCCCATTTGTTGTTGGAAAGTTCAGGGAGGTTCAGTCCTGTAACTAAGCTACACGACAGCACCTGCAGCTGGCACCTTCTCGTCTTCTTTAGGCTTAAGGGTGTTCAGAATAACATTTTAACTTCAAAGCATAAAAAGATGTGAAATTCATCAGTGAGAGTGCACAAAGCAATTTACACACAATATAGGAAACAGCAGGCAGAAACATGATAAAATGTCATGTAACAAACAAAATAAAAATGTCCTGGTACATAAAGTCACATTATCAGTTTCCAAGGGCTTCTAGTTTCTTGGATCAAGATGAGAACAGTGGATTTTCATAAACAAGGCCCATGTTTTAAAATTAAATATAACAACAATTTTCCTCTAAAAACTTAAGATTTTATATATAAATGTGTAAACAACCAGTTTGCTCCACTTACATTTGTTTGTGATCTCTGCAAGACGAGCTTTCTCAGATGAAAAGGTTTCATCCAAGTCAAACAGTTCCAGAGGGGGAGGAGGCAATTCTCTGAAAGCAGGTGGGAAAACCTTGAAGAGAAGCAGCATGGTTTATTGCCACACGTTTTCTTACACTTGACAGATCTCTAAAACAACACTTCTGGACTTGAAGAAAACTTTTACATACAAGTCAAAAGCAATTTCAAAGCTCACAGTACAAAGGGACAACTTTTTGAAAATTCCATTTATATTCTGTAAAAATAACTGAACATTCTGAAAGATTTTAGTCACAAGTATGCCAGAATTATCACTCAGCATCACAACTAGCCATATGGCATTTGCAGTTTCAGTTTTGCTCCCTGAGACTCAGGTGTTGGCTGAGATAGCTGAGGAAGTAACTCCCCAATAGCAGCTCACCTTGGAAACACATTCACATAAATTCTGGTCCGAGCAGTTTCTGTTTCATGTTTCATGCAGTCACCATATTAGTCACAAGCTGGACTTGGTTTTTAAACAGCAGTACCTGAGACACTACTTTCAGTTGCACCCCTGCAGCTATCAGGATCCCAGTAATGCTTTTTCAGAGGCCAGGGCAAAGCAGGATGGAACCATGATGGCAAAACTCAGATACTCAGAGATTCCTGCTTTTGGAAATTAGTTTGACACCACTGTAGCTCATGTTGCTTTCAGCCCAAATCTCTGCTGGTAAAAGTTTGATCAGCTCTTGCTATAAAAGACCAGTGCTCCACTTTCTACTTCCCCTGAGGATATGGAGATGGAAGCAGAGCAGGACAGCCTTGCTCCTCCCTGGCAGCAGTCAGTGTAGTACTTACACCACCACTGCTTTCTGAAATACCCCGTTCTGTTTTCACAGCGAAGCCTGAGCCAGCAGCTACTCAACTAAAGGCTTACACACACAGGACATTGTTATGGCACCACACACTACGTTTTCAAGCTCTGTTGATACAAAATTAGAAGTCCAAATAAGTGCTCTTTCCTAAAACATAGTCCCTAAAGTATATTCAACTCCCAAGTGATTAATTATTACTACAGTATTTCTCACTTATTTTTTTTTTAACTATAGACATGACACATAAAGGTTTTGCATTAAATAAATCAACCACAGAATTATTAAGGTTGGAAAAGACCTCCAGGATCATCAAGCCCAACCTTCATGGAGAAGGGTTCTCCCTGTGTGTATGAGCAAGGAGGTTACTCACAGCTGGCTGGAGGGCAGGTAGCGCACTCTCAAATTGAGGCTGAATGAGTTGGAGGGGTTCATGTTTCACATTCACCTCTTCATAAGCTCTGCAGCAAAAAAAAGGGCAAAGTCTGAGGGGAAAAAATGATACAACATCCATTTCCACTTGCAGGCTACAGAGATGGGTTTTTATGAAGACATCAGGGTCAACACTATGCACAGTAACAGCAAAAAGTGGGATGTCCATTTTAGATGGACCTCAGGGAACAGTAATAAGAGACTTCTACAGTCAGCAAATTAATTAAAATTATGTCAGAGGAAGGTGATAGGTGGATATATAGGATGCTAAAAAGGAAGGAAGTCACACTTCAATTCTTCAAGCAACTTTTAAAGGGATGAACATGGATGAAGAAAAAGTGATTCAGTTAAAAAAAAAAAAAGAAGAACTGTGATTTCAAAAAGGTTTTTCAGAAGTCTGTAACCAGAAGTTATTTTAAAAAAGTATTTGTTATGGGATCAGAAGGGAGATCCCATTATGAATTCACAACTAGTAAAAATACAAGAAATGTAGAGTAAGAAGAAAGTGTCCACAACAGAGTGGAGTTTCGTGGAATCTGTGTCAAGCTGCCACTGCTCAACGTGTTCAGATCTGCATAACAGGAGTTAGGATGGACAAAGCTGACAGCGGCACAAACTGGTAAAACTGAGCAGCTGATGAATCTCAAGACACAATTACTGGGTAATGCAAAGGTGAATGAAATGCAGCTTTCAGTAAATGCTGAGTAATTCAAAAGTGGAAAAACGACCAGCTCTCAGTTATCACTCCAGAAGGTGCCCAACATCACTGCAGACAGTTCTACTGAAAATATCAGATCACTGAATCAGAAGTAGTCAGAAAAAAAAGGAGAAAAGAAGGTCGGAAACTACAGCTAAGACAAGAAGCAAGAGAAAACATCATTGTCACACTGCACAAATCCATCTTCTGGTATATCCATATTCAAACGCAGCCTAGAGCTCAGTCCCTTCTGCTCTTAAGGAGACACAGTTAAGCACAAACAGAAAATGCAGAATACAGTATGGAATAAATAAATAAGTAATAAGAATATCGCAGCTGCTGACTTGATAACTGAAGGGAGAGCAGTCGTATCCAGCTGATAAAGGGATGTGTCAAACAGCTTTGTGAAGTCTCTGGGGCTCTCATCCCCTTCTTGCAGGCAGACTCGCAGTTGCTCAGACAGCGCGTCTGTGTCTGGGAGCACCGTATAGTCTGAAATCTGAACACAGATACACACACTTGGGATTTAAAACGACCAACCTGCTCACACAGTCTAGTTTATATCTCACCCAGAAATAATTACTTCACTCTTCACCAGGTATGGCCCTTTGCAGTGCAGCTCACTAGATCAGTAATTGTACAAACTGTATTCTCTTGCTGTAAAGCCACTCACTACAGGCATGTTTTACCTGGATTTCTGTTAATTCTTTAAAATTAAGGGCCATCTTACTAGTCAACTGTGCAAGACTTGTTCCTTTATGCACTCAAGAGTATACAATTTTCTTACATACAGTATTTTCAAATACATTTGTATACATTCATTAAAAAAACAATTTGATCCCTACTCATATACAGAAAATCTGCCTTCACTGCCTGTACATTCCTCTTGTCTTAGGGCTCAGAGTGAAGTTTAAACTTAATACCCTGGAGCAACAGATCTCAGAGATGATCCAACTGGAAAGAGACTTTCACAAATGCAATCTAATAATGAAGAGCAATCTAAGTCTTAGATATCATTATTTTTTACACCTAAGCCACCTGTCTATTCAATCTTAGACCCTGAATAAAGGTTCTGCAACAGCAGCAGCACCCATCCTGCTGTTCAGCATTCTGTGGTAAATACAGGGTATACCAAAACTGATGCTACTAGATCCCGCTATTATTTACCTCCTTGTGATTCATCTCTCTTACCTCAGGGTCCTCCATATCCATCTGGTTTAAGTGGATATCTGATGTTGTGAGCCACTGGAATAGCACATCCTGGAGAAGGGCAAAACTTTATTAATTTCAGGAGGATCCAAGTAATCTCACACTATGCTTAAACACTCACAGTAAATCTATTAAATAACAGAACACGAAAAAGAAGATAAAATAGGTAATAAAGCATCTCTGTTAGTATTGGATTAGAACCTTCATAATGAATCCATTTCATAGCTGTCTTGCTCTAAGATGAAGCTACTGAGCCTGGAGTGCTTTGGAAGTGCTTTGAAGATCCATTAAGGTGTTTTTAAACAATAATAAAAACAAAACCAACCCAAAAAACCCACCCAACTTACCATGATCTTACCATTTTCTTCTTTATCTAAATATTGGTCACTGAACATGTGGGAAGATCCCAGTGCTGCCATCTTTCCACCTTGACTCTACCAACAAAGAAGACAATTTAGCAAAAATTCCTTCCAAATCAAAGTTTCAGAGGCAATTGTTATTGCACTAATAACTTTTTGCAACTTCTTCTTTGGTGTTTGGTAGGTATATTTAGAGGCCAGTGACACACGTGCATATCAATACAGCACATCTTCACGTCAGCTAATGAGAGAAGAGGTTGATAATTCTACTACTTTTAAGATGAAATGCAAAATATGCAGGTCATTATATTTTAATTAGGCTTAAGTAAATATGCATGAAAATGCATTCATGAAACATCTTTGGAATTCTTCTCTAAGATTACTACTTCCACAAGGACATACATAAGAAGAAGTTTTCAAAGGAACAGAAACCCTGAAATGTTCCCTGCACCACCTGTAAAACTCATACCATAATATAACAACATATACTGCCATAATGAATTTGAAGATAAACAAAATGAAGCTTTGTTTGATGTAACAAATTTTGGAAGTTTTGCAGTTCTAACACAATTCTACATGCTTTACCCACAACAGCATAACTGGCATATCCTCTGCTCTTACTTTCCATTCCTTCAGTTTCTGTTGCTATTCTTTATTGCATCTCTTTTCCAATCTAAGAAATCTTCTTTTCCTGCTACCAAGTTTCTCCCTTGGGATATCTCACTCTGACAGCTGCAGACAAAATGCAAGCAGTAAGTGAACTTGTAAGTTCACTTCATGTTGTTGTGTTGGCTTTGATTTACAGAGTTTATTTCAGCCACAATATAGGGGGATGAAGCTGGGCATCCTCAAGAAAAAAAAAATCCCCTTCCTAAAAAGATATCAAAAAACCACAATAAGAAACTCACCTATATTGCAAAAAATGCATTAACTTATTCACATGCACTAACGATATCAATCCTTTATTCATACCCACCGACTACTACTAGATTTCTGAATTTATTTTCATGAAGTAACAGGGCTGGATTAGTAAAATAACATATGAAAAATCTACTGGCTCCAGGTGACAGGTCTCTTCCTTAATTCAGTATGTTGTAGTAACAAAACTAATGATAATCTCAATAAATTATCACTAAAACAGTGGGGAAAAACCCTCAGACTTCTAAGAAGAACTAAACATATCCATCTGTCAACCAAAAAATATGTAATCTTTGCTGACCATCAGATTAATTCTCCTTTGAACCTCATGCAAAGAAGTTTACCATAAAAAGAGGCAGGAGTCACTGGGTTCATCTGGAGTTTGCAAATGCATTGAGAAATAGAAGTGGGTTTTGAAGTACTCCCAGAAGATACACTCCCAGTTTTTGTGGGGGGAAGGCAAGGTGTGTCACACCCGGAATCCTACCTCATGCTGATAGAAAGCCAGGATAGGCCTGTTGACCGGGAAGCAGATGGATCCTGTTGACAGAATTGCCACTGCTGGTTTCATCACATTCAGCGTGGCTCCAAAAGGATACACAAAAGTGAGAGCTCTGCAGGGAATACAAACTCCTTAAGTACCTGCATGTATAAGGCGGGCTGGACATATTTATAAAATTCAAAGTGCAAACTGCAGTGAATGCCAAAGCCCTTCTTCCAACATGCAGATCATTGAAACTGCATTTCAGTCTCTCTCTACAGGTTTTTCCAGGTTAAAGAATTGCCTTAAATAAGGAACAAAGAACACTCTTGATTTCTGTTTGCAACTCTTGCACCTGGGAGAAGGGGAAGGGTATTTAACTCACAAATTAATACATATTCTGGAACAAAACTAGATAAAATGTTTTTACACTTCCATTTTATTTTGTCATCAACCACATGGTCACTTATTAGTCTAAAAACTAGCCACAAGGAAGTATACAAATATTTACAGTGTAAGGAAAAGCTGTGTTCTTCTCAATGTCTTTTCACTCCTTCATCTTACCCTGGATTAAGACTCTTCAGAGAGATGTAACTTGCTATGCCTGTAGCTAGACCACCTGCTATCTAGAGGTTATTCATATTTACATTGTTTCATCAAGTTCACACTCACAGACTAGGGATAAAAAAGAACTGGTCATAAGAGAAGTTAATTTCTTTCCAAAACTATCACTCCTGCTCCTGCAGTGGTTAGCAAGGCACTAGTAAGCAGATTCTCCTTTCCAGACATAACCTAAGAAATACATTAAGAAAACCTCAAATAAGCAGAACTAACTGCTGCTAATCACAAACGTGTTAATTCTCAGTTATTATATGTATTTGCACATCAGTTTCCTCACAGCAAAACACTTACTGTGAGTCATGTCCACTTCCATCTTCATCTGTTGTCTCAAGCACTGTTTTTCTTGCAGCTTCACAGATTCCTCTACAAGATATTGAAAAGCAAAATTTATTGAAAACAATACAGATTACCAGAGTTTCCTGTAAAGATGCATATACTCAAAATATTTACCTGTTCAAAACTCCATCAGAGATTAGTGCTTCTTTTGGGTGGTGGTACTTGTAATACACATTTCGTACTACAGCATCTTGAAGAAAGAAAAAATATAAAAAATTACATCTTAGCTGACCAGTGTGCTAGATTTAAAAATGAAAAATTAGTTTAGCTCTTGGATTCCCTGGGTGTTTGCTTCTAACACCACAAAGCTGGCATTTGGCTCCCAAAAGAATTTAAATCAGCCTTTGCTGATAAATAATATGAAAAAGTAAGCCCATTTCCACCTTCTACAAAGCAGAACAGGCAGAAGGATGATCCAGGTAAAACAGCATTTGATAAGTTTTACAACTTCAAAGTCTTTTTTTAGTACATTTTCCAAAACCTGGATGAATTAAATCCTGTTGATACAAAAAAAGGTGTAGTCTAGAAAAGCCAGCAAAGACTCCTGAAATATTTTAGGTACACTTAGACACAGTTGCCCTGGGTTGGTTGTTTTTTCTTTTTTCACATCACTGGTCTGCTGAAGAACACTGTCACTCTGTTCAGAGTGAGCATAAAGTGATTCCATCCATTAAAATGTGTGGAAACTGTATTAAATGAAAGGCTTCTTAATCAAGAGATGTCACTAGAATCAGTTCTTGTTAGTAAATACCGTTTGCACTAGTAACTACAGCAAAGGAATGGAGATGGCTAAAGTGTTATCCATTTGCTCTGCCCATGGAAAGCCCTTGATGTGCTCTAGCATTATCCTGATACTTACATGGAGATTAAATCATAAAACATCTTTTAGACCAAAAAAATAATTTGTGAGAGGCATTTTCTTGGCTTGTATGTACAAAGGCTGATCCTGCTCTACAGATTTTGCTGAAAACAGATGAATAAAAGCTCTCAGTGAGCCCCATTACCGTTATTGAATATGATCCCATATTCTTCTAACAAGAAGTTAATGTTTGTGCCATTACGGGACTCTCCACCTTCTCTGAGCATCACCAGGATGGCTCCACCATCCTCCAGGAATTTCTTCAGAACGGAAAACTAGAAGACAACAAACATGCAGAAAAAAATAAAAAAGAACAAACATGAAAGAAGTTACATACAAGACTGCAGGACGTTATAGTGAGATGAGGGAAGGTAAATAATTCCAACTGCTTGCAACTAACATGATCCTGTGAGAGAAACATTCAAATTTCAGTCTGTGTCAATTCATTAAAAGCAGCACTACTGCAAAGTCTTCTGTGTTGCATTTTTCCATATAAGCAAATTTTAAAACAGAACTATTTAAAACCAGTTATTGACTCTTACCTCATCAGCACTGAACTTCTCTCTTGGCCCTGCTGTAATCCACAGTTTTACTCCAAACAGTTTCTCAGATGTGATCTCATCTTTTAAGCTATGAAGAGATTAATAAAGGCACGTGTTATTCTTGGATATAGTTCTGAAACACAACTTTTTTCTTGTGTTTTTTTAAAGGACTGGCAAATAAACACAAAACAAATCACTTCAGTCACTTCACATCCTTTCATCTGGGTTTAGAGTAGACAGCTTGAGCAAAAATAATCCTTAAGAATGTCAACCACCTAAACAGAAAAGCTCCTCTAACAAGGCACTGTGGCAGATCCAGAACTGCTATAAATGTCACAGCTGCTATTAAACTTGGCACCAGAGGAGCTTCCTCTTACTATTTTGATTCTTTTTCTTCTTTGTACTCTGGGCACATTGCATAGAATCATAGAACATCCTGAGCTGGAAGGAACTCACATGGACCATCCAGTCCAGCTCCTGGCCCTGCACAGACACCCCAACAATCCCACCCTGTCCCTGGCCCGTTGTTCAAACACTCCTGGAGCTCTGGCAGCCTTGGGGCTGTGCCCACTGCCCTGGGGAGCCTGTTTAGTGTCCACCACCCTCTGAGGGAAGAACCTTTTCCTGAGATCCAGCCTAACACCTCCCACACAGTTTGATGTCATTTTGCAGCAAACACATAAACAACATCACCCACACAAGGGCTGTTTTCTTTTTCTCCCAAACTCCAAATTCAGACAGCCTCAAAAACCTGCACGAGGAGTTTCACCCTTATAACTTACACTCCATCCCTTCCACAGGTAAAGCAGCTGGAAGCTCCAAAGAACAGCGCACAACACCCCAAGCGACAGAACAGCTGCCACGGAGCAATCAATGCGAGAGAACGCCCTTATCCCGTGAGATACATCCCATGGAGGAGGGGATGGCCCAGGTTTGGACGGGGCTGGTCCACTGGAAGGCGTCCCTGCCACGGCAGGGGTGGGGAGAGGATCCTTACGGTCCCCTTCCAACCCAAACCATTCTACAGTCCCCAAAGGCTGTCCGGGTACCCCGCGGGGCCCGTCCGTGCCCTCACGGCCGCCCCTCACCTCTGCACCCTCCAGCTCCCGCGCAGCCTCTTCCGCAGGGCCTTGTAGCCGCCGGTCGGCGTGAAGCTCTCCCCCTTGGAGGCGTTGAACACTATGGCAGTGCGCGGGCTGCTCTCCATAGGCTCCCGGGGAGCAGCGGGGGGCCCTCAGTGCCCGGTGCCGGCCGGGCTGTCCCCGCCGTGTCCCCTCAGGGTCCCCCTCCGAGTCGCCACCGGGACGCGGCGGCGCCGCGCGCGCTCCGCCCTTAGCAACGCGCCCGGCGGGCGCATGCGCGGGGATGCCCACACCTCCCACGCCCCCCCCCGCGACAGGCGCGGTGGTTCGCTCCAGGCCCCACGGGGGAAGGGGCGGGCTGTACCACTGTGGAGGGCTGAGGGGGGGGGGGACGGCGCCGCACACCGGCGGTGCTCTGTCAGTCCTCAGGAGAGCCCGGTGAGGCCGCTGGGAGCTGTTGCCCTTTGACGCCACGGTTTTCGGGGCTAAAAAAACCCCAAAATCCAATCCTGACAGCTGCAGGTTCGCCCCTGTGAGGGTGGGCAGGCCCTGGCACAGGTTGCCCAGAGAAGCTGTGGGTGCCCCAGCGCTGGAAGTGTCCAAGGGCAGGTTGGAGGGTACTCTGAGGAATCTCCTAGTCTAGTGGAAAGGGCCCATTTAACCCCAACCGCCTTATTAGTGCAGGATTACTCTATTTCCTCCTCTTTAAACTTAAAGCGACTTTTTAAAGGTTTTAGCGACTTTCTGCATGCCCAGCACAAACCCCCACCCTCCTCCCATGCAGGACAGCCACAGAATGCCTCAGTGTTTACACTTTAATAGAAACCACATCATATTCCCAATGACTTCAGTGTATACAACATAGAGTCTGATAAAAAAAAACACCAAACAACTGGTTCCAGCAGAAGCTTCCCCACAGCATGGGCATCACGCAAGTTGTAGAAAGCCCCTTGTTTATCCCTGGGGTGCAGTAGGAGGTCAGAGCCCCCTTTCTTCACACAGCAACAAAGTAAAATAGCTTAAAAAAGGAAAATAAGTGGGTAGTGGCATTCAATGACTACACCAGCATTTAAATTAAGGCAGAATAAATAAACATCCTACATCAGTGCTGGGCATTTTCAGGTGGCCATGCTGTGCACTGCTCTGTGTTCCATTGCAGTTGTGGTGGTGGGTCACAGGTAAGTCAAGCACATGCTGTGAAAACAACCCCCCCCTCACCCAAGCAGGGTTCAGCCATGTAGTTATTTTTATTTTTTCCAAGCAGTTCAGCCTCTTCCACGCACCTCGGAGCTGGGATTTTCCTCCCCCACCTTGGCTCCTCCATAGCAGCCTCCTTGTTGCTCCAGCAGCATATCCCAATCCTGGACCACAGAGATGATCCACTCACCTTGGGGAGGGAGGGGCTGGTATGAAAGGCCACAGTGCAGCTCAGGATTTACAGACCTGCAGCTGTCTTGGGATAGTTTTCCTTCAGCCCAGCTCAGTCCAAGATGAGTGGCTTAAGTGACACTGTCTGCTTAAAAAAAGGAAGCCACTATTCATGGTGGTGTGAAGAAGTCCCTTCTCTATTGAGTGAGCGGGGAAAGTAGTTGGACAGAGCTGGGCACAGCTCCAGCAAAAAAAAGGGACAAAAGGATAACCAGGTACAGGGACATGACTGTTGGTGTGAATGATGGCACATACCTCAACCACAAGTACAACCACAGGGTGAATACAATTCTGCCAGGTAGCACAAGACACAAAGGGTGGGGGGAAAAAAAAAAAAAACAAAAATCAGTGTTTCCCTTTCCCTGCCAGGGGAACAGTCATTGAGGGGGAAATCCACCAAACAGCAAAAGTTAAAGAGTTCTGTTCTGTGCCAACCCATTAGTGTGTTAGTCCCAATTTCCTTAAACCATGAGCAAAGGACAAAATCCTCTCTCTCAAAAAAACAAACAAAAAAAACCCCACAAAAACCATAAAACTCATTCATTTAAAATCTGGCTTCCCAAAGCCTTCGTAAAACTTAGATGTCCTCTTCAGTTGGTGCATAAGAAAATCCTAAAAACGCATCTGAGGCACTGGAGCTGCTGGCTGCTAGGTCAGGTGTGCGGGTGATGGAGGCAGAGATCGCTTCCTGGGTGAACTCTGGATCAAAGTGTCGCAGATCAGCTGGACCAGCCTAAGCCAAGGAGCAGAGACACACAGTCATTGGGTGATCACAACCCTGCCACTTGTGTTCAAACAGTCCAACACAGCTGCTCTTCCAGAATAGCCATCAGCACTGCATTAACAGTTCCCAACCCACTCCTCAGCACCCTCAGTGTCAGAGGGTTCCCTTTTGTACGACTACACAGCAGACAACAGAAACACCACTTACCACATTGGGGTTGAATGGAGGTGTAATCCTCTTGTGGTACAAATCATCCCAGTTTATTGGGCTGAAGAATACGTGGTTCTTTATCTCCAGCTGCATAGAAAGCAGGGGGAGAAAAGTCAGCCTTCTGCCAGCCCTCCTTTTCCAGCACCTGCCACCCGGTCTTACGGCATTAAGAGGTTGAAGCAAAACTTGGAGTTAACACATATCCCTATCCACAAATCCTTTATACATGAGGGTCATGGGCCAGTAATCCCTTGAAGGGAAATGGCCCATCACGCATTGGTATCCTTAGCTTGACACCATACCCTTCCCTTTGGAAATCCAAGTCAACTCCATGTGCCCCCTTTTAGGAGGGTGGAGACATCAAACAGCATGGAAAGCTTTTTCCAAGGCAGTGCTGTTATTATGAAAGAAAAGCTCAGAATAGAAAGGTTTCCCATTCATCCTTCCTCCTGATCACAAAGGAGGCCACCTACAAAGTCTGTTTTGGCACCCAGCCTCCTCTTCTGATCCTTGTGGAGAAGTCCTTGGATGATGTCACAAGCTGCCACAGTCTTGGTTCCTTGGATCTGGAGTGGCTTGTGCAGAATGTTGTCATACATCTGAGACACATCCCGGCTGTAAAAAGGAGGCTAATTTGAAAGAGAGGAGAAGCAGCCATGTAAATCATGAGCTACCATAAGGAACCACACACTGCAGGTCAAAATGAGTCCTGCAGTGAGTAGATGAGGGAGACCTGCCACATCTCCACTCCAAAGCACAATAGTGTGATTAAACCTGGTCACCTAATTCAGGGTTTAGTCGTCTATCAAGTACCATGTGAACGCCAGACCAATCTCACAACATAGCTCTTCAAAATGCATTCTCCACCATGTAAAGTAAGACAGACTATTTCCAAACTTACCAGTCCAAACAGCATTTCGTAGAGGACAGCTCCTAGGCACCACCAGTCTACTGTCCTGTCATAGGGCTGCTTCTTTAGCACCTCAGGAGCCAGGTACTGAGAAGTCAGAAGCAAATATTTCAGTCAATCTATAAAGGAAGGGCTTTGCCCACATAAGTCAAGTCTAGATGCAGCTCAAGCTGAACAAATGCATTACGAAGCACACAGGTGCCTTTTCTATGATGATCTAATAGATTCTCCACTTGCTTTGGAGCAATGGGGTTGAAAGACACCTACCCAAGCCCCTAGAGTGTTCTTCCAGGTTACAGAAGGTTCTCTTCCTACAGAGGACTTGTACAAGGATTTGCCACTCACCACAATTCAACCAGCAAACCTGTCCTACACTGACATATCACCTCTCTGAGAGTCTCCTGTGGTTTTGAAAGAGCTGCAGTTTTCAGTCCCCAAAAAATCTGTCTGAAACAGCAAAACTACCAATAACCACCACCAAGGAACAACAGGCAACAATTTGAGCAGTCTGCAGAAAAAACAGCCTCTCACAGAATTATCTCTGTGTACTATCAGGCTCTGTCTAGAACAGGAAAACACCAACACACCAAAACTAGAAAACAAAGCTCAAACATTCCTGCTTGGTTCATGCTGTGCTATTGCATAAGAGGCTCCCCACTGAAAACAAAGTGAAATTCCTGCCCTCCTCTGCTGAGGTCAAATACTGGAAAGTGTCCTGTTCACAGACCCTTCTTCACACAGTCTGAGAAGAGCAGCAGAACAGGTATATTCACCTAGGCTGAAGTGCTACCAAAATCCCTAGCTCAGTAAGAAGGAAAAAAGCCTTCAGAAAGCCAAACTGGAAATAAGTTTTCACAAAAGCTAGCTGGGGCACGTTGGAGAAAAGATGCTTCTTCCCCTCTGAGCAATGTTGACATTCCAGCAGGGAGCCTGGTCCTCTCCACTGCACGGGGCATTCTGCAGCTCCTGCATACCAAGGACACACAGGAGAGTACAGCAAGGTCTGGTGTGTGTCAGTACCAGCAGGCTCCCTGTTTTGCAGCTCCAGGGTATTGGAGCAGGTAAACAGCCTGCTCACAGACTCCCAGTGTCCAGGGTGTCTCCACAGACACCTGACACAGCTGCAGTGTCACAAGCCTGGCCGTTTCCAAGGGCAGGGATCCCTGCCCCTGATAGCACAGCAATTTTAGAGTTTAGCTGTTACAGATAAAACCATCTCTGCTGACTAGGGAAGGCCTTACTTGAACTCCAGTTTCAGACCAACCACCTTAAAGACCCCAATTCACAAAGCCCATATTTTGAGATGCCACATAAGCCCAACAGCAATTCTCTCCCACAGGTCACAGCAAAGCCCCAGCACATGCAGTACCTCAGGAGTGCCACAAAAAGTAGAAGTTGTCTCCTCTTGCTCCATTCCTTCTTTGCAGAGTCCAAAGTCTGTCAATACTATGTGTCCCTAGAGAAGACAGAAATTTCAGCTTGGCTCACTGTTCCTAGAGAGGAGAGAGGATTTCCAAGTATTTGCCTTCACATTACATCTCCTATGGGTTTTAGTTCCCCCACCACTCCTCTGCCTCCCCCTCCCCTTCCCTTTACGGGTCTCCTATTGCACAAGTGCAGGAGCCTATAGAGAAAAATTTAAAAAATAAAATTAAATTTTAGAATCTATTTACCACTGGATAACTAAAGAGATCCAGCACTGCTATACTTAGCTGCTGCTTTATCCCAGAGCCAGTTTAATAGTGCTCACCCCCAGAACAGCAGCAGTGACCGGCTCTTCACACCCCTGATTCCTGCCCACAGGTCAGGTCCCAGCTTTTGGGAATGAGTGAGGGCCCCAAGTGTACAGTTCTGCAGTGGGCAGGCTCAGTCCCTCTTCCAGGACCTGCCCAGAAGTGCAGTGGGGCAGACAGACAAAATCCATGCCATTATGCAAATCATAGCCCAGTTTGCAGAAGCACAGCCTCTGTTTATGGTCCTGATGCTTTTAAAGCCATAAGGAAGGCAGCACAAGCTGTGAATATACCTGGCAATCCAGGAGAATGTTCTCAGGCTTTAAGTCCCTGCAAGACAAAATGTGGTGTTTGAGCAGATTTGGCCAGATATTTAGGAAACATCAATCTGAAACACCAACTACTAAGAACAAGAGCTAAAAAAAGCCTCCTGGTTCAGATCACCGAGACCTTCCCAAATTGCATATTCCCGTCAACATACACACATGCAAACATAGAAAGGCTGCTGTCAGAATCAGGTGTTAGACTGCATTTCTGTGCATAGGTTGTTACAGAGTGATGATTTCTCACTTATTGAGACAGCTTTGTTTTGTATCTTTATGCTTAACCAGTCTGTCTCCTTCCCACTATCAGTCTGGGAGTGTTCATTGGCCATGCGAGAGCATCCCTCAAGTGCCAGCAGCACAGTCTTGTCTGGGTTAGGAGATTCTGCAGCTACTTCAGTCCTGAACGTATTGCAGGGCCCCAGTGAACGCCTTTCCCTCTCCAACACTGACACAACCTTGCTGGGCACACTTGGTGGCCCTGCCCTACCCAGCAGAACCTGAGCCTTACCTGTAAATGATGTTTAAGGAATGCAGGTACCCAATTGCACTGGCAACTTCTGCAGCATAGAACCGGGCCCGGGGCTCACGGAAACAGCGCTCCCTTTGCAAGTGGAAGAAGAGCTACAGGCAGAGGAGAGGGTTGATCATTTCCCTCATTTACTGAAGGCTATCTGGAACAAAGCTGAAAACCAGCTCCTCGAGTGAAAACTGCTTTGCAGCAAAGTAGCACACAAACACCAACAAATGAACCCAAATCAAGCAACTTCAAGAAACCCAGACAGCTTCCTACAAACTTCTTTGTTTGTCCTCCTCTTCATTCCCAAAAATAATTAATTCTCAAAGAACTCCACTCATCTGCTGATCTAGTTAAGCTCCTAGCTCACTACAGCCCACAGGCTGATTATAGGGGTAGTATGGCCATAAGAAGTGGCACATGCAGAGAGCAGAACACAAGAAGACAAGAAGATCCCCAATATGAACTCTGTTTGGGCAAGATATCCATTTTAACAGTATATCCCACCCAATTTCAGATAACACAGAAAGACAGCTGAAAAAGGTAAGGTTTGACAGCACAGAAAAACATTCTCTAAGAATTGTGTGGCATCACCCAAGCACTAGCCACAGACCCAGAGCTGGCCCACAGCTGAGTTCTGCCTAAAGCTCACCAACATCAGTATTTCCTGTATTCTCCATAGGATTTTAGAGCACCCCGAACACACACTTTTCTCAGCAGCCTTACTTTGGGGATCACCTGACTCAGGTCCTAGCCAGCAAGATCTTCACTCACTGTACAGGTGTTCCCGGCTGCTCCTTGCCAGCACTCAAAGCAGCATTATACCTCAACAAGAAACATTTTAGGCAATAAAGCAGCATGTTTGGGAAGGACCAAACAGAGGATTGAAAATAAAGCCTGAAGTACACTCACCTCTCCTCCATTTACATAGTCAAGCACAAAGTAAAGCTTCTCTGAAGTCTGGAAGGAGTAATGGAGTCCCACAAGGAAAGGGTGCTTGACATTTTTCAGGAGCACATTGCGTTCTGCCATGATGTGGTTTTGCTATCAAAAAGCAGGCAAGGCATTAGGGTCTCAGGCAAGGGATCCAGCCCAGACTGTCATAAGGGCTCACGGCTGTTTTCCAAACAGATGGAGGCTGAGAGCATAAGGGGGCAACTTCCAGCCCCAGAAAGGGAACCACTCCCTCCTATCTGACCCAATTAATCCTTCTTCTCCATGTTCCCATGGCACAGAGAAACCCATGTTTAACATGAGAATTACCTACATGAATGACAGCCACCAGTTATCCCAATGGCATTACCAGGATAGTTCATACATAGATCCCTATTTACAGAAGTGGCGGAGGAAAGCAGACATACCTCCTTTTTCTTGAGGATGGTTTTCTTATGCAAGACTTTCACTGCATAAAAAGTCCCATCACACTTGCGTTTGGCCAGGAGAACCTGCAACAGAAAGGTTCTGGTCACAGGTTTCAGCCTCACCTGATACCTCTTTGTTAGCATTTCCTCATCAGCTCAATACTCTTGTGGGTGATTATACACCGAGTGCTGCTTCAGGGGGTCAGTAATAAAGTTTTAAAGGCCAGGCTCCAGCCCTCTGAATTCCCAGAACTTTTTCATTGCCAGAAAAAAATACACGACATTTCCACATGCACCACCTAAACACCCAATAGAAAATAGTTTTGGAGCATTTGGGGACAGCCCCATTTAAAGTCGATCCAGGCTGTCTCCCAGGAACAGGCTTGTCTGGAGATCTTTTGCTGCTTGAACAAGTCTGAAGCTTATTTTGAATCAAGTATTGCTCCTTGACGTCACCATCCTGAGCATAAAGCACCTCACTCTCCAGTCCTTAGTGAGATGCCAGGACACCTCACAGTAAGAACAGACCATGAAAATCCTGTCTCAGGGCTTACCTAGTCTCAGTCATGCTCAGGCCAAACACCTCATGAGACGTGCAAAGGACACAGCTAGAAACTCCTTTAGCAAGACATTTTCTTTCCAAGCCACTGTCCACCTGTACAAACCCACTTACCTTTCCAAAGCTTCCTTTGCCAATAACCTTCAGGAAGTCAAAGTCTGTTGGCTTGGCACTGTTGGGCAAGAATGAAACAAGTTAATGTTTCTGAGAGAAAAGCACACAACAGCACCACCACCACCAAAGCAGAGTTCCTGCTTGGAAAGATGAGTGTTTGTGAAAGGGATTAAAGGGCACTGGATGGATGACCCTCCCTCCCAGTCAGGTCAGGATTCACAGTGTGAGTGTCAGTGCACCCAGCAGAGCATGAGCAATCCCTCTGCAACCCACCTGCTGAACACAGCAGGTGAAAGCACTTGTCACAAACAAGTGACACCTTCAGAGGGAACACAATTTTTCTAGAGAAAGATAATCAGGGAGCAGGCAGTGATGTGGAAGAGCTTCCCTTACCACCTCTCAAGAGAGATGGGACAAGGGGCTGCAGGCATGGACAGGAGAGGGTGATTATGATAACAAGGACCAGCTACAGCCTGATGTCTTGACAGCTGGTGCACTGGTAACACACACGGTGTTAAAGGCCAAGTAGTGTAATTGTTGGGACTTTTGCAGACACTACCCACAGGGAGCACCCTACATTCCCCTGCCAGATCTCTCTACACTCCACACCCTGCCTGGCTTTTCAGAGAGCTTACTTGGGGTTAGCAGAAGGTCCAAGGTTGATGTTGTCAGTTGGTGTTGAAGGCTAGAGAAGATAACAATATTAGCCATAAGGACCCATGCTCCAGGTTGTGCTTTCCCTTCCTCCATACAGCAGCCCTCACACAGAGCCATTGAGGAACACCCATCAGCAATAGACAGTGGTTGTTTTGCCACACTTTTAAGTAAGGTCACTTTAGGTGGCCTTATGCACATCCAGCTCCACAGAACTACCCACTCCCTCCTCCCAGTGACAAGGAATATACACACACACTCACTGTTCCTCCTCTGCCTGCTCCCCAGGAATCTTCCCCTCCCCTGGGAGCATTATGCCTTATCCAAAAGGCTATATAAGGTCTCTCTGCCCTTCTTTTTCTCTGCCCAGCATCACCCACAGAGACAAGGCAGCAGTAAGACTCCCAGCAGGCTAACACAGGCTCTGCTCCTTGTTTTTCATCTTCAGAAACCATCCCCCTTTTGTCCCAAAGGTGAGTATTTGCTGGTTCAGAGCCCTGATCTCACCTGGGTGTTTTTGTCTGGGCTCCGGGAACGATCCATTAAAAATGCAACTCGTTCAGCACTTGGGAAGAGAAGAGCAAGCCAGTGTTGAAAACAAAATCCAGGAGAGAAACAGCTTCACACCAGAGCCCAACAGGGCCAGGTGAAGTCACAGCCCTCCCAGCCATGGCCAGACCCCACCCCACTGCACAGTGATGCTGCAGCACCCAGCCCTGCAACCCAGTGAGCGTCCCCACAGAGCAGCCAGCAGAGCCCAGCTGGGTGCAGCCACCACGTGCCATCAGGATGGCAGCTGCCAGAGGCCATTCCCCCTGTGCCAGGTCAGACCAGGGCAGCTCAGGGCTGTTGTCTCTGCAGGAAAGAGGAGCTTGACATGGCAGCCAGGGAGCACAGGACTGTTATCTACCCAGTGCAGCTGCTTCTGGGGCTGGAAAAGCTGGACTTGAACGCTTGTTGGTTCAGATCCACCCTGATCAAACAACGCTGGGGATGGGTGGGTCCCACCACCCCAAGGTTTCCCCTCTCTGGCTTGGAGGGTTCCCCCATGTTACTTGCAAAAGCCAGAATTAAGGAGGTAACAAACAAAACAAGCAGCTCTGCTTCCCTCTCCCCTGCCCCAGAGAACTTTGACTCCCACTCAGCCCCACCAAGCTCTCCTACAGAACCTCCCTGTGGTGAAGGCTCTCCCCCCACAGCCACCCTCCACCCCACCATCCCCAAAAAGGAGGCCCAAAGAACCCACCAACCTCCCCACATCTCACCTGTGGGTGTCCCCTCTCTCTGCCCCCACACACTGGCAGGCACAGACCCCCAGCCATCCCAGAGCCCCTCTCCTGCATGGCCAGGCTGCCCATGGCAGGAGATGCCAGGCAGCAGCGGATGCTGGCAGCTGTCCCCGGCACTGCCCACATCTGCCCGGTGCCAGCCAGCTCCATTCACCACCCAGCCAGCGCAGGGTTATCAGGCTGAGCTGTTAAAGGGCTCTCATCCCTTTGGGAGGGTTTCATACTCACTACGAGCAGAGCCTGGAGCCAGAGGCCTTGATGGTTTGTCCTATCCTCTCCCGGCCGTGCTTGATGAGTTCTGTGAGGAAAGTTGGAGCACCGAAGCCGATTAGCTGGCAGCGTGATCACAAGTGCACAGAGGCACATTTGTTCTTCACTGACCTTGCTCTTCTCTCAACTACCGCCCTCCTCCCCCTTCCACTCACATACCAAAATAACCAGGAGGCTATAGGAACCAGGACATCTTCCCTCCCAGCCCCACCAGGAGCCCTCAATAGCTCACAGGAGAGGCATAAGTGCCACAAAACAGACACCCTCTCCCCTGGCAGAGGGGACTCAGGCACCACTGTCAAGCCTTCCTGAGTCACCCCTGGCTCCCCAGGGGGGACAAGGAGAGCGCTCACAAGGACGATGTTGTACTGGGATACGTCACACACTTGGCACATCCACTGTCCCTTTCATTCAGGACTCTGCGAGTAATTAGGGACATGAATGAAATCTTTCAGGGCCGTGCAGGAGGTAAGCCAGCACACACACATCACAGCAAGTGAGTGACTTGCCCAAGGACACCATAGGCAGTGCCAGAAGCTGGGATTCCCACCATGGAGCCTCCCTGCTGCTCAGCCATGCAGGTGGTTGCCACCACTCATCATCTTCATCACTTCTCCCTTCACAGAGAGGCAGTCCTGAGCCTGCTCCCTGCTGCACAGGCTGAGCCAGAGGGAAGCCCAAGAAGTACAACCTGTACAGAGGAGTTCCTTGTTTCTCTTAGGAGCAGATAGCAAAATTATTTCAAGACTCAGTTTTGCTCCTGGAGGAAAAGAATCAAAATATTCACAGAAACATACACTGCCCTGTCCCTCTAGAAGGAAGAGGTTTTATAGACACAAGCAAGTTGCCATCCTGGAGTAGCTGCTCAATAGACCAAGGAATGAGCAGCACCAATTGCCAGAGCCCCTCTCCCTGGGCAAGGAGTGTGTAGGACAAGTTTTGAGCTAAACACATGCCCCTTACAGAGCCCTTCCTGCATGGATCTTCAGGTCTGCCAGGAAGAAGGACCTCTGTGCTCCTGAGAGCCACTGAACCAGCCACGCCAGCAGGTCTGGGATCCAGGCGCAGCTCTGATGAGGAGGCAAAAAACTAAGCTGTGGGTGTAGAGTTTCTGAATGGATAAGAAAGAGAAAGCAGGAATTTAAAGCAGAGCCTACAAATCATGCAGTGAGAGAGTTTACAACACCAGGCTAGTCTGAGCCCCTGACCTGGTCCATACTTTGTCCTGCAGCAGGTACAAGAGCCTGTCCCAGCTGGCACCCACCAGCAGGGACAGCATCCAGGCAGCACCCAGACAGATCAATGCCCATCTCCTCCCACTGGGCATAGTCCTTCTTTCCCTGACAGTCTGGCTCTCCCTGACTCACCCAGGTCTGCTGAAGGTCACTCGGCACCTGCCTCGGGGCTGTGTCTGTCCCACAGTCTGCTGGACAGGCTGGCCAGATATCAAGGCCACAGCAGAGGGACATCAGCACTGCTGTGTTTGGAGCAAGCAACACACACTCAGGGCTCAGAGCCAGGGAGGAGGCCAGCACAGGGAGTGGGCAGGGCACACAGGTGTGTGTGGACAAGCCCCAAGCTGCGCTGGCAGCAATAGGTAGGGGAGTGAAGGGTCCCACCCTCTGCTCAGGAGCCTCTTGCCAGAGCAACCCAACCCATCACCTCGCTCCCACTCCATGCATTGCTATCATCCATCAGGTGTACAGCCTGTTTCTTCCACATCTGAACCCCCACAAGCCTGGGTTTGGATCCAGGGTCAGCTGTTCCTATCCCAGGCTCAGGGGAAAATACTGACTCAGGCACAGATGGAGATATCACAGCTTGGGCATCCGGGGGAGCACATAGCCAAGGCACAGAAACAAATCCATCTGCCTTGGAGGTATTTACTAGGAGCACAGAATGCAGAACAAGTTCCCAACGTGCTCCAAAGGGCTTAGGCAAGCCTGTTTTATCCAAGTCTCCACAACCTGTAGGTAGGCAAGAACCCTTCCAGCCTGGCAGCCTGTGCATGCCTCTTTTCATCAGCCCTGTTCTGCTCCACTGCTTCTTTGCTGGAAGTGAAGCCACTCAACAAGTCCCTGCTGACCAAGGGCAGCATTTTCCAACAGAGCTTTTTCATTAAATGGACTTGCTCTGAGACTAAAGCCTGTGCACTGTAGTGCCACACATGTTTTTAGGATACGTATATCCCCACCCCATATCACTTTCTATTCAGGTTCAGAGCCACCTTTCCCCAGCCCAAGTTCACCTTCAAAGCCAGGTTACTTTGTGGTTTAGATCTCCCAAGCAGTCAAGCAGGCTTTTCCTTAGCACTAACAAACCCTACTCCCCCTAAAGCACAAAGATTTCCTGAGCGCACACACTGAACAACAGAACCAGAAATAGGTCACGAAAATACGCTGGAATCCTTGGTTATCCATGCCCGGCTGCATCCCTCCTTGTGCCTGCTGGTGCAGCAGGGATGCTCCAGGCATGGCCAGGGCCACAGACAGCACCAGCAAGCAAGTCCAGGAGTTTCCCAATACAACGTGACTATTTCATACCAGGAACACAAACCCCTGCTCCCCACTCTCCCCTCCTCAAAGACCATTTCACCCCAGCTCCTGGCCACAGGAATCCCCCAGGCAGCGGGAACCCGCTCACGCAACACAGAGCTGCTACTTACAAGTTGGAGCAGTTACTGCAGCTAGATCTCCCCCCACCACACATCCCTCAGCAACGTACGTTTTCTTCCCAGCACGGCACGAGCAGCTCCCTCTCCCTTCCACAGTTCTGGCAGTGGTGACCCACATTCCCATGCTAGCCCAGCGTTATTTGCTACAAACACATTACTAATGCAACGCGTACCTTGCACAGAGAGGCAACCTCACAGACTCGTCATCTGCGAGCTGCCTCCCACCCTCCTCCCGCATGTCACTGCTCTCGGCAGCCTTTCCTACCTAACCCAGATTGCAAACCCCTTCGAGCAAGTCCCTCGTCCCCTCCAGCCCTGGGAAGGGCTGGCTGCCAGCGTGGAGAGGCAAGGAGGCCTGACAGGCTGCTGCTGGGACAGCAGGAGATGCTTTGGAGGAAACACAAATTTTGGAGGGGCAGGGCTGGGAGAGAGGCACCTAAGGCAGCCCCCAGCTTCCACCCAGCACAGGGGATGCTCGCAGCTAAAGGGGGAGATGCCCCAGTTTCAGCTCAGAGAAGGAGCACAGAAGGAGAATTCCTGCAAACACATGCTTTTACTGGAGAGGAAAAAAAAAGGCACAAGTTTTCCCCTGCTACGGATCTAAGAGATCGTTGCAAGCCAGCACTGAACTCCACTTTCATTCCCATTGAGACGCTACAGTTGCACACAGCAAGTCCAGGAACAGGTTTAGAAAAGACTTGAAAGCACTTCTGCACTCAGGGAAGCTTTCTTAGCCATCCTCTGCAGAGCTCCTGGCTTGCCAAATTTTCTGTAGCAGATCCTCTCCCCTACACCCCAGGGACACTGCAAACCAGAGCAGGAGCCCAGCCAAGCAGGCCTGGCTCTGGGTAAGCTGGAGCCCACAGGCAAACATCCCTCCAAATTCTAGAGAAAAACTACGGGTGAAACTTTAAAAAAAAAAAAAAAAAAAAAAAAAAAAACCAAANCAAAAAAAAAAAAAAAAACAAAAAAAAACCAAAAAAACCAAACCAGCAGGTGGCCAAAGCTTGTAGCACTCAGCAAAAAAAACCAAAAAAAACCAAGCCAAATCAAAAACAAACAAACAAACAACAAAAAAAACACCCCACCAAAAAAAATTAAAAAAAAACAACAACAAAAAAACAACCCCATGAATTAGAAAACAAGGCATCAAACATACCTGGGAACACATCTACCAGTGGAGGCCGAGACCTAAAGCATGGGAAGCAATCCACAACTAAGGAGGGCAGAGACCCCTCATTTCGCACACTTCCCATCCTTGCACCAGCCCACCCTGATTGCCCTGGCAGACCAGGAGCCCAAGGTTCTTTCCTGAAACCCAGATGGGAATAGGCTTTTTTCCTGAAGCAGTTCATTTAGCCCCCAAACAGAACCACCACCCAGATCCTCAAGGTGATCATACCACTATTAACTGGCTCCCAGCAGCCCTTTAAAGCCAGTAGGAAAAGCTGACCAGCTGCAAAAGATGAAGAGACACCTGCTAGCTATACCCACGGAGTGAGAATTTAGGTGGAAAGGATCATTTTGGATGGGGAGGGAGAAGTGCAGGTGGTGGGTAGGAGCAAATTGCATCCTGCCAGGCAGCTCAGGTGTTCTGAATAACTTTTTTACACCTTAGTAAGCTGGAAATCTGTCCACTGGCCTGTAATTCGGAGGAAGGTCAAAACTGTTGTTTGGTTCAGGTCAAACCCAGAAGAAGCTGCTCCTTGTAGTGTCCTCTGTGGCTGCAGTCAGGCTGGCACTTTGCAGCACTGTTAACTCCAAACATAAACACCCAGGGAGGGGAAGGCTGAGGGTTTGAGAGGGCACAGACTAAGCTCTGAGCAAAAGGAGACCTGGGAGGAGGGCTGGTGTCTTTTCTCTTTTCATTAAAAATAAAGCAGTGGCTTTTTGCTTCTCTTGTAGTTTCCTGTAAAATCTCCCAGCAGGAAAGCAGCTTATAGAGCAAGTTCAGTGGTGGGTCCAAGGAGTTAAAGGCAGGGGTGTGGGCAGAATTCCCTGGGGAAAGTAGAGGATACCTTGGGACAGGTCCCTCACACCAGACTACAGCTACCAGGAGGAATTCATCTGGAACATCTGATGTGCTTGTTGCCATGTGTAACAAAGGAGGGGAAGCAGCATGTTGCTTGAAATATTGTTCTCTCTCAGGTCAAAGCCTGATTTTTTTGCTTAGCCAACACCCTCAAGCTATCAGTGCTGTCAGCTTTTAAGACTATCTCCTACTACGTTTTCCTTTTCTCCATTTTTGCCTCCACTTGCATTGAAATGCTCATATTTGAGAATATTTTCATCAGTTAACTTACATTTTCTAGTCAGTGCTTTCTGCTTTTGTTTTTTTCATGAAAACCTTGGTGTTACCAACAAAATCTACCTGATATTACTTTCTGTGGAAAACGGCATCTTTAATTAAAAACCTGTTTTCTACCCAAAGAAGAGGAAGCAGAAGGATCCTGTAAGGAAAACTTTTTACAGCTAAAATGCCTAAAATACCTAATCTGATGACAGATACTGATGGACAAAGTGATGCTGGGTTGGTTTTGTCCACTGACACTCAAGAGCTGTGCACGCACTGGGTGTCACTCAGGGCCGGGTGTGTGAGGCAAAGCTGCTGCCCTCCGTTGCACACAAACACCTCCTGGATCCCCTGTGGGATCTCCCGTGGGATCTCCCATGGGACCTGGGCTCTGGTCAGTCCTTGCTGGGTTGGGTGAGCCCTGGCAAAGGGCTGTGGCAGGAGCGCAGCTGGATCCCACCAGGCAGGTGTGCAATGGGGCTCTGCCCTTCACCAGCTGCTCCACAGCCCAACACTGGTGGGAGACCTCCATGGGTAAGCCTTCTCCATGTGCTCACCATCCCCAGGGCTTAGTGACCAGCCAGGAGCATTACCCTTTGTCTTGCCCAGGGCAGTGGAGGGGGGCTCCATCCAGGCCACGAACATAAGCCAGCTGGGACAGGGACAGGAGCTCAGCCACCGGCACAGGGTGTCCTCGGGAAGCAGAGCACGCAGATGTTTCTCCACCTGCAAAGGTGAAGGACACAGGAGTAAGAGTAGAAACAAGCCCTCGGGTGCAGCACTGGCTGCTCACCAGCCAGGCACAGCTCTGGGACACAGGGATGGCTCCCTGACAGTTCTCTGGCCAGTGCCCACATAGCACTTGGTCTGGTGGAGATCACCAAGGTGCTCTGCCACTGCTCCAGTGACAGACTGCTGTGGGACCGGCAGAGGGAGGGCAGTGGGAGAGAGCTGGGTGGTGCTGCTTGGCTGTTTGGCTTCTGTAGAACCACAGAGATTTACACTGAAACTGTTAAATTCACAGATTTCTGCACTCAGGAAAGGATTTTGGGTTTTGATGAGGAACTAAGACCGAATTCATTCTCCTTTTACCCAGGACGACTGCGCTGACAGTGGTGGCTCCCTGGCACAGAAGAAGACATTCTCTGGAAGCACAGGGACATGTGACCCATCAAGAAATCCCCAGTGCAGGGCAGGTCCCCACCTGAGAATTCCACATCAGATGCCACCAGATTCCTGGGGCAGCTGCAGAGGGCTTTGCCCTGCAGAGCCCCGTGACTTTCCCTGGAGAGGTGTCCTGGGCAAGCAGTGTCCCCATGGTAGAGGACAGGAGTGGGACAGAGGTGTGAGCAGGGTCCATCCCACCTGGGCACCCTCCCCATGTGTGAGAGGTGAAACTTCTCCCCTTTCCCTGCCCTGTGTGCCCACAGCCAGTCCCAACCTGCAGCAGCTCTCACCCCTCGCCCAGCACCCCCCCTTGCCCACATCAGTGCCATGCTGAAGGGGCTGCTGGACGTGGGAGTGCTCACAGGGCACACGTATGACACAGGCACGTGTTCCCACGGGTGCTGCCGGCGTGACCATTCCCCCTTACACCAGGACTGGCCTTGGCCCATCCCCCTGCCCAGAACCCTCACACTCCTACAGAAAATTAAACAATTGTAATGAAATTGGAGACCTGCTGATGTCAGAGTTGGATTTTGTCAGCGTTGCTGGTCTCCTGTGCCAGGCTGCTGTTTCCCTGCCCTCCAAAGAGCGCATTGTGCCAAAAAAACCTCTGCTGGACTTGAGTTCAGAGGTGATGAGCAGCTCTCAGGCAACTTAACCCCTTCTGCACACATCTCCTGACAGGCCATGGCGGGAACAAGCCCTGGCCACAGAAAGGGGATTTTTTCATTTGCACTGGCACAGCTCAGAGTCTCTGGACACTGCATGTACTTGGAAACATTTTCTTGTCCCCTGAGGAAGGAAAGCTACCTTTGCTTCTCCAAGCCCTGTAAGGGGTCAGGGACTGTGTGGTCTTTCCCTGGCTGAGTCTGGTCCTTCTGCCAGGGACATCCCTGGCTGGTGCCACTCGCCCTGAGGAAACCACATTTGCAGTTTCTCCAGGGCTGGACATGTCCAGCGGACAAGTCCAACCTATTGTCTCTACACTCTTTCTTTTATAATATTTTATGTTCTATTTTGCAGGGAAAGATAATCCCAATTTCCCTATCTAGTGATATCCATAACCATAATCATAAAAGTCTCACTGAAGAGGAACCACATGGTCCTGAGCAATCAGAATTGCAAGAAAAGTCCAGATAAGACTAAAACAAATATTTCCCTAAAGAGCACAAAGCAGGTTTCCAGGAACCTGCAGTGAAAGGTGACCTGAAATGTTTGGCTACTCAGTTACCTCTGCTGGGTAAGGGCTAGGATAGAATAGTATGGGATAGGATAGAATACAATAACATAAGTTAGAGATAGGATATTCTTTAAAAGTCAGAGCCTATTCATTTTAAGAGGATTTGTGAAAGACTAAACAGGCCATTGGTGACCACTGCAGGTCTTTAAAATATTTCTTTTTTCTCCTCTCTCTACGTTTTTTTTTTCAGCTTCAAAAAACAAGGGCTCTGCCTCAGGTTTTGCCTTTGATTTTGCCAAGGGTGCTGATACGTTTCCCATGTCTGGGAGAAAGGAGACAGGAGGAGGCCACTGGGGATCGTGTTTTTATTCCAAAGGACAACTAAAGTGGGTTTGAGCAATTCTTGCAACATTCTGTGCCTCTGTCTCTACAAATATGAACATGTCAGAATATTACTGATCTCTTGTCATTGGGGAAGATGCAACTCTCCTGCTTGCTGTCCACTCCTCGCCTCCTCGGCAGCATTTCAGGACACGTTACAGTCTGTGTTTTAGATCCTTTCTTAAACACAAACCCCAAAAATCTGATTTTTTATGGGTGAGAGCCTCTTTTCCCACCGCAGCACAGGTCAGTCTGATGCAGGGCACACACTCAGGGCCACCACCCACAGCTCAAGCCCCGAGGGTGACCAGCCTGGCGGGGACAAGGGCAGAGGGGCAGTTTCCTGGCTTGATTGAGCAGTGCTTAGCAGCTCAGGGAGGGCTCATGGAGCTGCACTGCCCAAACCCAGGCCCCTCTGGCACGGCACTGGGTTCATTAGAAAACCTTGTGGCTGCAGCATTCCTGGGAGTACCCCTCTGCCCCAATCCCATCCCCTATCCCTGAGAATGACCAACTCCAGCTCCTGGGATACGTTTCCACCCCTTTTTATGCACATGTGAATCCTGGGAAGCAACTCCTGGAGATTATCTCCAGCAGAGCTGTGTGTACTGGATCTGGTGGAAAGCCCAGTCCAGATTGGGCTCAAAGCATTTTGAAAACCCTGGGCAAGGGCAGCAGAGCTGTGCTGAAACCTGCTGAGCCCATTTCTGTTCCCCTGCTCTGTCACTGACCAGGAACAGCCCTCCCTGTCCTGCCGGCAGTGGGGTTGGCAATGCTATGTTGGAAGGCTGCTGGACACAGCACCCTTGAGCTTCACCAGGCCCAGCCCCAGGGATCTCCCAGCCTGGGACACCACAGCCAGCACAGTCTGAAGTTTCTGCTTCAAACCTCACCCTTCTGGTGCCGGCTGCAAACCCCTGTGCAGCCCAAGGCTCTGTTCCCTGTGCAGGTGGCTCAAGGACATTGGGACACACACACACAGTTGGTCACCAGGTACTTCTGCTGATCTGCCAGCTCTTGAAATCACCCTGGTCAGAAACACCTGTAGGTGTTCCCCATGGCACCCCACCCCAGTGAGCTGCTGTGGGGCTGCAGGGACAAGCAAGGTGATGGAAGCTCCTTGTGACAGAAGTTTCCTGGGGGAGGCACAGCTAACACCAGAAATCTTTTCACCTAGTAGAGTGCTTGTAGGGCGAGCAAGGAGGCTGCCTGTCACCTCTCTGGATTTCTCCACAGCTGGGAAACCATCCCACTACTGGAACTCAACCCCCCTCCACTTCCAGTTACTGGCCCCGGGGAGCAGCTCTCCCACAGGCCAGCCAGGTTCCTGGCTGCAAGGGACAAGCCCTTCACAAAAACCTCTGCTTCTCCCAAAGGGGTTCAGGAACTCACTAAAAGAAGGGAAAGTTGCAATCATCCCAGAGAAAGGAAACGGGCATTACCTGCAGAGAGCGAGGTGTGGGGAACAGGGCTCCTGGGTTCTGGCAGCAGGGCTGGCAGGCACTGCCACGCTCCTGCTTTGGGAAGCAGCATGTACCACTCTCCCTCCCGTTGTTTTTATTTTGGCAATTCAGTCTGAAGGTCGAAGAAAAAGTCCGAAGGAGTGGCTTGTGGCGGGCAGTAAATGATTACCCTGGACCGCTCTCTGAGGGGACGGAGGCACAGGGAGCTGGGGTGGGAGAGGAAAATCCCTCCTTGAAGGGATTAGAGGGCAGCTCGCTGGCAGGGAAGTGCAAAGGGTCAGAACAAAGTGCTCTGTTCACTGGAGGCTGTGCCGGATCACATGCCAGGTCCTAGCAGGGGTAATGAGGCATGTGTCACCTCCCAAGCGCCTGCAAGACCTCCTGGATGTGGACATGACCTGTTGCCAACCCACCAGCAGTCCATGGAGCTTGCCAGACAGGAAGGAGCGGGGCGAGGTGGAGCCTTGTCCTCCGGCAGCACCATGTCCAGGGCAGAAGATCCAGGAACTTTTACAGGCTTGAGCTGTGCAGGTGCACCAGTCCTACAACCCCACTTCTGCTTCCTCTGTGACCCCCCTGTGGCTTCACACTCCCCACCATGGGCCACATGTACACAGGAAAAACCACCTGAGGAGCCATCAAGGACCGAGCCCCACGGGCACATCAGAACTGAGCCCAGAGGAGCCCTCTTGGAGCCAAAATCTACTGCCCTCCATTCATGCCCTCCCCCATTTACTCCTTGTTCCTCTTCTTGCCCCTCTGCAGGTGCCCAGCACCAGTGGTCACCACATCCCTGTGTGGGGGCCCAAATAGCAGTTCGATAGTTGAATGTGTTGGTGGAGACACTGGTGGATCCTCCATCTCTTCCCCTGAAATACAAAGTTCAAAGATGTATAAAATCAGATGATGGAGAACATCGGTGTCACCATCCAGCATTTTCTGAAGCAGTCTGGAATACATGATATGGATCACTGAGAGTTCATGAGGCCAAGACATTAAGCTGCCACTGCAGCCAAAGTCTCATGGGTGTGGGGAGAAGACAAAGCCATACCTGCCCTCTGTGAGCTCCAGCATGTGGGCAGGAGCGGGCTCAGCCCTCGTCTCGCCCCATCTCCCACCAGCAGTCCAGTTTGGGTGGCACTGCTGTGCGGGTGCGTGAGGGTAACAGAGATTTGATATTACCCTCATGACTCAGGGAACGAGCCCAAATAGAGGTCCCTATTGTGTTTGAAGAACCGTAAAGACAGAGAGAGAAATAAATCCGTTCCCTGCTAGTGCAGAGAGGACCTTTGTTTATCTGGTTTGCAGAGTGAGAAGGTTTAGAGGATTGCTGCAGCACATGACCAGAAGCTACGAAGCTGCAGACAAAAGCCATTTGGGAGCAGAGCTCAGACTTTGCCATCGCGCTGCCTTTTCAGAAGATTTCTTCTTTGTCCGAGTTAAACCTGCTGCTATTTTTAGGGGCTGTTTTCCTCCCTCTGCTGCATCCCCCGCTGTAAGGGCTGCGCAGTCCCACAGCACAGCGTCCACTTCCACTGGCTCCAGCATGGCATCAAAATGTCTGCGGCGCCAGGGCTGGAGGGGCTGCCCGTGTGCCCAGCCCAAGTCACAAGGCTTGCACCAACAGCCACGGACAAATTTAGAGGACAAAGCCCCGGCTTATCGCTCGGCTTGCTGAGCGGGCTCGTTTCACCAGCTCCTCGCACGTCAGCCGGGAGCGCCCGTCGGCACCCGGCGGGAGCGCGGGGGGAAGCGCTTGAGCGGAGCTGACAGCGAGACAAAGCCCCTTGGGGCTCTCTGGGTAATCGCTTGGCTTCACCACAGCTGAAAACTGCAGCGAGCCAGACGCTGAGATGCTCTGCCAGCCCTGGGAGCCGCCCAGCCTGGCACCACGGGGGAGGCAGGAGTGCCAGGCGGGGCGCTGCCAGCCGGCGGTGCCCCCGCTCCAGGGAAGCAGGAGCGTCGGCGGGGCTGTGCCCAGGCTGCACTCGGGCATTTGAGGTGCTCTTGCAGGGGCTGAGAGCACTCTCTGCTCGTGCTTCCCTGCTCTGCACCCCGAGGCACAGGAGCAAGGAGCCCTGTCACAAACAAGGCACGACTCTTCTTCCAGCCCCAAATACAGGCAAAGAAGAAGCCTCTTCCGTCCACAAGGACGTGGGGGAGAAGGGGGGGGAGGAAGTCTTGAATAGGTTTAAAACCTCTGAAAAAGTAAACCTTCATAAAACGGTTTCAATCATCACGTGTCCTGAGCCAGAGAATGTTTGGCCGCTGTAAAACACAAAGACCAGGACAGGTTAGTCTGTGAGCATTCTGTATCCGGACACAAGCAGCTGCCCGCAGGAGAGGAGGGCCAGCTGCCGTGCTGCTGTGGCGTGGAACAGCACGGCATGGCACGGCATGACATGGCACAGCACGTCACAGCCGCCAGCCTGGCTGCATCCTTTTGCTTCCCCAATGGGGACAGGAGAGAAAAACACCCTCAAACCACTGCGTGTAGGGCAGCTGAAAACCACAGATGTGCTGAAGAGTGTGTTAACCTGTCAGCTCTCCACTTATTCCCAAAACCCGAGGGGTTATCTCAGCCCTGCGCAGGGCAGGGAGGTGGGCTTGATCTCCTCCCATGCTGATCCCTTGTCATCGCCTTGGGGAGAAAACAGAGCTGGAACAGAGACCTCAGGGCAGAAGAAGAAACAGCTGGAACACCTGAAGAGAAGCCCCTCACCCAGCTCTCCAACCGGGCTGGCTCCCCTCATCCCGGCGGGTGGATTGCGATGCCTCTGGGCCGGGCACATCCCTTATCCCGGCGGGGGGATACGATGCCTCTGGGCCGGGCACATCCCTCATCCCGGCGGGTGGATTGCGATGGCTCTGGGCCGGGCACATCCCTTATCCCGGCGGGGGGATGTGGGGGCTCTGAGCTGGGCACATCCCTTATCCCGCGGGGGATGCGATGGCTCCGGGCCGGGCACATCCCT
The DNA here is from genome assembly GCA_013396735.1 of Grallaria varia. Lineage (NCBI taxonomy): Eukaryota > Metazoa > Chordata > Aves > Passeriformes > Formicariidae > Grallaria > Grallaria varia. The sequence goes on from VWZG01007273.1 coordinate 644,233, forward strand.
TATCCCGGCGGGGGGATGCGATGGCTCTGGGCCGGGCACATCCCTTATCCCGGCGGGGGGATGCGGGGGCTCTGAGCTGGGCACATCCCTTATCCCGCGGGGGATGCGATGGCTCCGGGCCGGGCACATCCCTTATCCCGGCGGGGAGATGCGATGAGGTGGCTCCGGGCCGGGCACATCCCTTATCCCGGCGCGGGGATGCGATGGCTCCGGGCCGGGCACATCCCTTATCCCGGCGCGGGGATGCGATGGACTCGCCGTCGGGCGAGGGCGCTGCGCCCCCGCTTTGGCCCCGGGCTGGCAGCGGGAGGGGGGCGGCCCGGGGGTGTCGGATCGGGCCGCCGGTGCCTACAGCGGGTCGAAATTCAGGGGGCATTTGCAGGGGGATGGAGGTTGGGGTGATGAGGATGAAAATTATGAGGATGGGGATAAGGATGAGGATGCCGGTGATGGGGATGTGGGTGTAGATGAGGCTGAGAATGGAGATAGGACCGAGCTGGGTATCCCCAAGAAAGGGAAATGTGGCTAATCCGGGGGGCAGGCGCCCCACCGCGATGCCCTCCACCGTCACCCTCCCCCGGCGCCACACGTGCCTGTCCCCACGCGGGACAGACCCCACAGCTCCCCTGCTCGCTCTTTCGGAGTCTGCCCGTGAAATCGCCCGAAGTGCGGGTTCCTCCGGGCAGGCACATCCCCGCTCCTGCCCGCAGCCCCTTTCCCGGGTTGTGCCAACACCCCCGTGGCAGTCCCGGTACCGCATTGCGGAGCTGCCCGCGGCCACCGCACCGGGCGGGGGCAATGGGGGGACCCCCCACCCCTGCCGAGGCTCGCCGTCACTTAAGGGCAATAACAGGAGCCCTTCGGGGGTCTCAGCTGCGCTGTGCGGTGCCAGCGCCGTCCGTGGGTCCCCCCCCATCCTCATCCTCGCTGTGCAGTGCAGAGGACGGACAATTAGTTGTTGTAGCTTTTAAATTTGTGTAAATCGAGGTGTTTTCGATCACAGGCGTGGAGTGTGGGGCTGACCCCCCTGTGGGGAAAGCCGTCCCCGCCGGGGGAAGAGAGGGGTCAGCCCCACGCACCGCCCCCGTGGGCAGGGTTCGGGGAGTTTGGTTCGTACCAGGGGTACCCCCAGCCCTTTATTTCGTTTGTTTCTCCCCCTTTGTTCTTTTGTGAGGTTTTTTTTTTTTTTTTTCCTCTGTCTTCACAAGAACAAAAACCTCGGGGTGTGTCTGCCAGCTCCATCCATCCCTGGATTCTACAGGGTAAAGCAAAGCTGGGAGGGAGGAGGTGTGAAAGCAGCCCCATCCCCAGCTGTAAGTGGACCCCTTGCCGAAATATGTATCGTACCTCTGGCAAACAGCTTAATCCCACGGGCGATGACATCCCAGTCCCCACGTTACCCCGAGGATGTGTGGTACCCCCGAGAGGGGGAGGATGAACCTCCCCTTGTGCCTGCCCTGCTCCTCCGACCCCCCACAAACCAGACCAGCCTCACCATCTATGTTTTCTCTTTATTGTTCGATATATTTACGTACCACATTATATTTTAAAGATAGATTTTTTTTTCTGATATACATTTTTCATCTTATTTACCACAATGACACCACACGTACATTGGAAACAGCTCCACGGATCTGGTAGATTGCACAGAATGAATTGTGTCATAGTTTTGTTCCTGTATCCTGAACAACGTCAAATCCAACAATATATTATTATGTTTTTACTATTTTTTTTTTTTTAGCTTTTCGTAATTTAGAAATAACGATTGTTAAAATGAAACGAAACATAAGCCACTGAGAAGTGGACTCCAGGGCTGCGGTTTCAACCAGAGGCAACACATTGTAGTTGATGGGAAGCTCCATTCCTCGGTGTGGATTCGGATGGAAGAATTCAGCAGTCCTGACATCTATGTGACAACGGTGTAAACATTGCAGGTAAGTGGCATCGCTGGTCGTCAGCCGCTGCTTGGGCTTGTTGGGCTGGTCATACAATCTGGGTCTCATCTACATCCATCTCACAAAGTGTAAACCGAAGGTCCCTGCTCCCAGCACCCACGGCGGGTTTGCTCCCGTCTGTGAGCACAGTCACCCAATCCCGTCGGATCGGCACCTGTGTTTCAGCTCCTGAAACACTGAATTGCATATCTGTAAGGAGTATTGAAAACTGCGACTGTTTCCCAACAGGCCTTTTGGGGGGGGGCCAAGCTTCAGGCAACGAGTGAGGGGACAGGGATGGGGCACCAGATAATTTCCTTCAAAAAAATCTAAATGACGAAAAAATATATTTCAATCTGAGCTTATTTAAAAAGACATCGGGGCGAGCACTTTCACCTCATCTTATTTCCTTTAATTTTCAGATTCTATGACATAGAATTTGTTGGATGCACATAACGAAAATAATGACTCTTTCCATTAAAGGGATGCAGAATTATTTGGCTATGCAGATGTTCGATGCAATTCTCTTACTGCACCCGACTCTGGCCCCTCCTTAGTCTTCAGCGTTGGTTCTGAAGGCCTCTATGAGGCCTTCTAAAGAGTGGATGAACCCAGAGACGCTGCAGATGCCCCCTATAACGAAAATGGCAACATCAAAGAAGACATGGTGCCACAAGAGCTTCCTCCACAAGAGTTTGAGGTGGAAAAGACTGGGGAGCAGGAAACAGAGCCCTGCGCCTGTCAGGCTCCCAGTAAGACCCATCAAGAGGGCAAAATGGGGGACATAGATAGCCATGAGCAGAGTGAAAACTACCAGGGCGCATCTGAGGGTGAGCCCCCAGGATTTGAGCCGCCCGTCACCCCCGTAGCAGTTGGGGAAGAAGGCCCTGTTTCCATCTTGGAAAAGGGACCGCTCCAGGACTTCCACAGCTGCAAAGAATGGCAAAGGGTACGAGAGCAAGGCTTTGGCCACCAAGAAAATGTTGACTACTGCCCTAATGGTGGATGGCAAGTTGTCTGTAATGACCTCCTTGGTCTCATCAGCCCAGGTCAGGTAGGCGACCAAGGCAAAGAGTCCCTTAAGGATGCAAGCTGCTATGTGAGTCCAGTTCATCATGCAATGGAACTCCTTGGGGTTCTGCATGTTCCCCTCCAAGGAAGGCAGAAAGATCTGAGAGGTGTAGCTGAAGACAATGATGCCAATTGAGATGGGAAACTTCTTTACATCAATGTAAAACTTGACTTTGTCCCATGCCCAGTCGCGTGCCCTGGAGAGGCAGTAGGCGATGACCAAGATGTTGATGACAAAGTGAGCTAATGTGCAGAGCAAGCTGAACTTGGAAACTGCCTTGAGGTTCTTCAAGAATGCACAAGGCAGGAGCACTGCCGTGGCAATGATGGACCACGACTTCTGGGAGACGGGCAGGTTGGGGAAGCTGTTGTACATCAGGTTCCCACTGACCACCACATAGAGGATGCAGGTCATGACCAGTTCAATGATCTGAGCCACGTTCACAATTCTGCCCCCGAGGGTGGGGAAGCGGGGCGCGCAGCACGCGTTCGCGATGTCCACGTAGGAGTCTCTCACCCTGACTATCTCCCCATCCTCATTCTCTTCATAAAGACAGGCAATAAGGATTTTCCCAGTGTAGCAGCAAACTACTGCAGCGAAAATTATTAAAAAGAGTCCTAGGTATCCACCATGAAGGATGGCATAGGGCAGGCCCAGAACAAACATCCCCTAGAAAGAGACAAAATGGAAACCGTGTTGCTCGATGGCAGAGGGGACCAGGCCCACGCCTGCCGCTGAGCACACGCAGCTGCACCGTCACAGTCATGTGTGCGCTCGCCGTCTCGCTGGCACCACCATCACACCCACGCACTCGGTCACACTGTCACGCCACGCAGCCACACATGGTGACGCACCCCCCCCTTCTCTGTGACGTGCCACCCCCATGGTCACACCCGCACACCCGCGTGATCTCACCCCGCAGCACCCAGAAACAGCGAGCGCGGTTTTGGTGCCCAGTCTCTACTCTCTCTGTCCCCAGCCCCTCTCAGTGCGCCAAGACCTTTGGAGGGCCCAGGCTGGGCCCACCCCAATGCAACCCCATCACCAGCCCAGTCACCTCCCGGGGTTTCTGTCCCTCCTCACCCTCTGAACCATGTGCTGGGACAGCCCAAAGGGGACACCAGCCAGCCCTGGTCCCGTGGGAGGCACAGCAGGACAGGGCTGGCACCCGGGCATCTCCCTGGCACTGTGCCCTGCTGGGGCATGGGGGGCAAAGCAGAGAGGCTTTTAGTTTCCTTTTTTTTAAATATTTCTTTCTTTTTCTTTCCTCCCTCCCCCTAATTTTTCCTCCATTTTTCACCTTTTTTTTTCCCTTTTATGCCCTTTTCCCCCTGCTTTCCCGTTCCCCTAAAGCGGCTCTGTGATCAGCCCACCGCTGCCTGCCAGGCGCGGGTCGCGGGCGCAGGACCGGGACGAGGGAGCGCTCCCGGTGCCCGGGGCGGTGGCGGCCGTACCTGGATGGCGTTGGTGACGTTCCATCCCGCCTCCCATGCGGTGATCTTGGGCTTGCCCTGCCCGGAGAGCTCGGAGCAGGCCTCCTTGGAGGCGGATGGCGGCAGGGGCCCCGTGCCATCCCGCTGGTAGTGGATGTCCCCCTCCAGGGGCGTCTCCGCGCCCTCCTCGCCGCCCTCGGACTTGAGGATGTCCATCTGCAGCCCCTGCCGATGCTCCATGTCCAGGTCGTCGCAGTGGGCGAACCCCACCGCCTCCTCGTCGGTGGCCGCCTGGAAGCCCATCCTGGCGAACATCCCGCTCATCTTCGCCTGGGATTTGTGGGACACCGAGGTGGCCACGTTGGAGAGCTTGCTGCGGAGGAGGGTGGCCATGGCTGCGGCTCGGGCGACTCCGCGGATCTTCAGGAAAGGGAAAAACCCGACGGGGCGGGCGGGCGGACGGGGCCTGGGCGCCCGGCTT
>VWZG01007273.1:649357-663223 GCA_013396735.1 Grallaria varia
GCAGCCCCCGCGCTGCCCCGCACCTGCCCCGCACCTGCCCCCACCCGCCCGCGGGCCCCGACCGACAGCCCCTTCCCCACGGAGAAACAAAAGGGCTCCGCTGAAGAGGCGGACGGGCGTCTCTACCGCGGTTCTCAACGGGATTTTCCTCCTCGCATCCCCTTCTTTTTCTTTTTTCTGCCCCACGCAAAACGCGCGGTCCCCTCGGAGCCCTGGGGGGGGCGGCCTGGGCAGCGGACCCTGCCCGGGGAACACAGCGGTGCGTGGGCACCCCCGCACAGCGAGCGAGGGCTCGGCTGGATCGATTCCTGCGATCCGTGAGCTCCCAAAGCAGCGGGACACCGGACCCCGCTCCCGCTCGGGGCCCGCAGCCGGGCTGCACCGCAGCGGCACCGCACCCGGTGGGATGCTCGGTGCGGAGCTCTGGGTCCCCACCGGCTAAGACTGAGATTTTCCTTTCGTTAAACAAAATACCGATGTTTTCCTTTTGCTCCCAAGCGCTTATGCTCCTTTGTAACTTAAAAGCCTCACGATTTTTAATTTATTTTAATTTTTTTCCGAGGTGAGCGGCCAACACAGCCATCAACGGCAACGGGATGTCCCGGTGCTGTGCTGCGGCACGGGCAAGCGCAGGGTGGCAGGGGGACCGATGGCATTTGGGGGCGGTGTGTGGGAGAGCACGTCCTCTCTGCGGCGAGAGAGAGCTTGAATCGTTGTTTCGTTATATGTGTGTGTATATATATATATATATATATATATGTATGTATGTCCTTTGAAAGGCAGGGGGAGGGAGGATCGAATCTGTGCTTCTTTTGCTATTTTGGAAGGTAAAGAGAGGGCATTGTTTTACTACTGGGAAAGCCAACACTAAATTATTTCCCAATATCATTCTTGAAGGAGAGGGGAGGGAGCGCTCGGGCTGCGGTTGCAGGTGGGTTGCGGCACTGGGCAGAGATGGGGAACGAATGTCCCCCGACTCCTAGGGAAATAAACCTTAAATACCCTCTTTAAATACCTTCTCTTTTAAATTTCTTTTTCTTTTTTTTTTTTTTCCCTGACAGAATCCAAAAGCAATTTGTGTGCAAAGCGGCTGAAACGTGTAAAAAAATCCAAACAATAAACCAAAAAGAAACCACAAAAACCAAATAAATATCTTCAGTGAGGACTTTACCCTTACGGGGTCTCTCAGCCGCTGTTCCCGGCTCCCGGCGCAGGGATGGGGGAGCTGCTGCTACAGCCTACCCCCAAAAAATGGGGCTTTCTGATAGCAACGGAGGAGGAGGGCGACTGAGCGGGCGCATCCTTGCCTTTGCGAAGGAATTATTACATGTCAGTGAACAAATAGGTCGAGAAAGCCGAGCAGGGAACAGCTTCACCCCGGGTTTAGCATCGTCTTGACGGGCTGAGATTTAAGCGGGGAAAATTAAAATCAAGCGCTGGAGGAGGCAGAGGGGTCGGGCCGTCATCGCAGCGGCCGTTTCGCCTCTTCCCAGCCCTGGAAAACGACTGCTACGACAAACACCTCCAGGGATTAATCCAACGATTTCTTTTTGTTTTTATTATTATTACTGGTTTTATTTACCGAGTTCGTCGTGAAAGAAGACGCGGAGTCCTGTTTCTGGAGGCTGCAGAGGGCATCAGGGAAGAAGGAACGAAAATTCATCCAAACCTCTGTCTGGTGCGTGAATATTTCTTCAGATCGCCCTGACGCATCCCCGCCCCTGCCCTGTCACCCCCAAACCTCGTCTGGGACCCCCAAGGTTGCCCTGCCGGGCATCACACTGCACCCGCAACCAGCACCCCTCGATGCGGGGAGGTGAGGGAGATCCCAGCCATCCCGATGGTCTTTAAGGTCCCTTCTAACCCAGCCCTTTCTGTCCTTTCTGTGATCATGCCAAGGGTGGAGGAGATGGGCTTTCGGCTGCTCCTGGAGCATCCAGCGTGTCACGGATATATGGGGCTCGGGAGATAACTCTTAGGGAAAAAATTCCCAAACGAAGATAAATCAATCAATAACTAATAATAATACCACTAACAAATCCGAACAAAAAACCCAAACGAGCGACATAATGAAAAAAAAAAAAAAACCAAAACCAACAAAAAACCCAAAACCCAAGCCCACCAAAACCAAAGAAAATCCAAAAAAAACCAAAAACAAAAAAAACACAACAACAAAACCAACAAAAACCAAACAAACAAAAAACCCCACCAAAACCCAAAAAACAACTAACCAAAAACCCCACATAAAAAGCCCCACAGGGATCTCCAAAACAAATCCAGGTTCACGGGGCCAATGCAGGCGGCTGACCCGGCGCGGGGGCTCCCCTGCGAGGGCAGCGGGACCCTCGTCGGCCGCGGCGGGCTGGGGCCGTTCCTCCGGCTGGGAATGCCCTGGGTCGGGGGAGTCGCTTTTGCCGCTGCTGGACGCAGCCGGGTCCCCTCTTTGCCCGGGGAACCCCTCGCTGTGACACCCCGCAGAGCACCGGGGGGTTTGCTGAGCATCGTCGGACACCGAGACGAGCAGGAAGCTGAGAAGGGGAGGAGGGATGCGGGGGGTGCGCGGGAGGATGCTGAGGAGTCCAGATTCTGGGTCCGAGGGATACCGGAGATGGGAAGCGGGAGGTGCTGCGATACCCACCCGGTTTCACCGCCGGGAGCGGAGCCCGCACACGCCTCTCCCCTCCCCGCTGGTGGGGGACACCCTGCCCGGCTGGGAACACCCCCCTGAGGGTCCCGCAGGTCTCGCTCCTGCCCCGCTTCCAGGAGAGGGAGAAGAAGACTTTCTGCAGCAGCGGCTGGAAGAAAAAAAAAATGATCCATCCCCTTCCCAGCGCACGAACTTCTCGCGGCGGCTGAAATCTGGGAGAAGGCACACAGAAAAGAGGGCGCGGGGGGGCGGGACACACACAGAAAGAGGGAGACGGAGAGGGGAAAGCGGAGTCGGGGAGGCGGAGAGGAGGCTCGGGGCATTTACCTCTGCTTCTCTCCCCATCGCTGCCCGCAGCGCGCCGGGAAGCCGGAGCGGAGCCAACCCCGGGATGCAGCAGAGGCGGATGGATGGATGGACGGACAGATAGATAGATGAAGGCAGCTCCTGGGCTCTCCCTAATTCCCAATTAACTCAAGCAGGATAACGGAGCCAAACCTTATCCAAAGGTTAGCGGCTCTCAGAGGGGCGCTGGAGCCGCAAATCGTTTCAGACGAGGCTAATGAGAGCGAGCCTGCGAAGGAGCAGCAGCCTCCCCTCTGCCCGCGCTGCCGCCGGGGGGCTCTGGCACTGCTTTCTCGGCAGCTGCTCCCCGGGGCGGGCATGGGGGTCTCCTGTGCCCCCCCGCCCTCCCCTCCAAGCAGCCCTGGGGGATGCAGCCCTGCTCCTTCGGAGAGCAGCTCATCCAGACCTCCCCATCCTCCCCAGGCACTGGCACGTCCAGCCGGAGCAGCGACTTTGCCTTATCTCTTCAGAGCAGGCTCGTGGGGGTTGTGGCTGGTTAATAAACTGAGGGAAAAGAGCTATTCGTGCTCAAAAATCATTTAAGGAGAGTAGGGAAGGCCAATCCTGGGCGGGTTGCCTTTCCACAGCCCTCACTGCCAGCCTCTCTCCAGGCTGCCGGGTGGCACAGCACTGTGCCAGTTGCACGAAGGTGGGATTACTTGGGAGCGAGGACAGGCATCACTCCGAGTTCACTGCTCATCAGGCTCCCCACCCCAAAAGGGCTTGATTCACCCGGGTGTTTGGTGGGCTGTGAACTGCCACAAACACGCCGTGCAGCAAATTGCGACCGTATGTAACGGGGGACTTGTAAATGTTGTTTGTTCATCCTCATCCTCCTCTGTGATACTCACGAAAAGCACGGGTGTTCGGATGCGGGCGTGTAACCCTCTGATTCCTGCTCGGCCTCCTTGCTCACGCCATAATAATTCCCTAAAATCTGCTGCAGGGCATCTCCAGCAGAGCTGCCAGCTGCAGAAACAAGGAGGCCAAGGAGCCCCTTCTGCCCGAGCAGCCAAGAAATTCCATGGTCAGCTCTGCCCAAGGAGCAGAGCAGCCCAGGCACTCACTCTCAGAGCAGCAGCCATCCCTCTGGCCATGTCCCTGGGTACCTGGAGAGGTCCCAGGAGTGGGAAGCATTCCTCCTTCCCCCAGCCACTGCCCAAAGCACCTCTGGGTTGTGGCCCACGATGCTCTCGGCCACGAGTGGCTGCCCAGCAGTGTCCTTCATCCCAGTGCTGCCTCCCGTCCCCTCTCCGGCACCACGCCGGCAACTCTGACAGGATAATAAAGAGTTGCACAAGGTGCTGTAAAAAGGCAATTAGACAAACTGCTGGATTGGGACCAGCTCCGGTGACCTAGTTAATAGCTCTGGGAATTTCAGGGAAAGGCAGCGGTGGCAGGATGTGGTGCACGGTGAGTGGGTTTTGGCGGGGAAGGATGGGCTGTGGGATGCAACCCAGGGTGCTGGAACACCCCAAGCCTTGGGTTACACCTTCTCCCTCTTGCCCGACAGCATCGAGGGTACAAAGCAAAAATGCTGGATGCAGAATCTCATGAACTGCTGCTTGTTTGGCGCTCCGGCTGTTGAGGCTGAATTCATTCACAGTTCGGTGTTCAACACAAAGACAGCTGCAGCCAGACTGACAGACACTGCAGTAAAATAACCATAACAGAGTGAAATCCAGAGGCAGAGTCTGCAGGGGAAAGCCCGCAGTGGATGTCCCCTCTTTATTTAATTTTTTTTACTGAACACAAAATGGCTGCCAAAATTATAGAGACATCAAACAAAGACTGAGCCTATAAAGGACTGTGAATATCACCATTTCAGATTAACGTCTTAAATCTGCCCAGAATTTTACCCGTGTAAAAACTAAAAAAAGGCATCTCGATTTAACCTCACTATCTGCAAAATAGACAACTGATCTGTAATTTGGGAGACAGTTTGTACATGAATTTCTGGGACTGTCATTTCACAGAAGGGAAGAGCCCTGATAAATCATTATCATCTATAAGCTAGAAATTCATTTGCAATTTGACCACAACTTGTTCCCAAAGACACTTCCAATAAGCTGGAATTAAATTTAACTTGTAGTTTGTCTTTATAGTTGACATCAAATTAAGTGATAGCCATTGGGTACTTGCAATACCAAATTCCCAGCTCACTACAAAAGTTTTATTGTTCCCATGAGCTTAACAGCATTTTCATTGACATAATATATAAAGCTTCATCACTGTCAAATTAAATATTCATATATGTACATGTTCTTGTATTTCCCAGGAAATCACTATGAACTAGGAAAGAAAAGCACATACTTCGTAGGTGCCAAGCTTTTTAATGTCAACTTTCAAATAAAAAAGCTCTTTTACAAGTCAGATTTTTGTGATTCCCCAGTCCTAGATTGGCTGTTTTCCTCTAGCATAACATTATTTTTGGGTTTGCCTTTTTTTTTTTTTTTTTTTTTCGATTTAAAAAAAAAATTGGGGTCATCTTGCAATGAAAGCACAAGTTGCAGGGAACCTGCATTACCTCTGGCCATAGTTAACCAGTGGTGACCACACATAACATTTCAAAGCACAGAATAAAAGCTGCTGTAATAAACAGTGGTTGGTCTGCACAAGAAATTCCTCCCTAAGCACCCTGTGGTCAGATGATGCCCCAGTACTGGAGAGTTTTTATGTAATTATATGTTTTCTTTATTTTTTAAAAAAATATTATTTTTTCTTAATTTTATTCACCCTGTGCATGCAGTGAGGAAGGGCCTCTCAGAGCAGAGGGATGCTGCCAGCAGCGAGCTTTGCCTTTGGGGTGTTTCCTGTCAGGAGGGCTCACTCTCAGCCAGCTCCATCCCCCATCTGTCCATTCTCCTTCTCCTTTTTGTGTCCATTCCTGATAAAAGCAGGTCAGCGACATACACAGTTACTCACATCTCTTGCAAACGCCTCCCAGCCCCATCCAAAAGCCAAGAGCAGCACAGTGGGAAAACCTGACCCCTGCTTTGTGATATTCCTGGTGCTCAGTGAAGGCCAACAAGGGAAGGCAGCAGGCATAGGTTGGTTTGTGTGTCTTCCTTTAGCAGGACCTAGCTCAGTGTTTCGGAGTGGCACAAACCGGGTGCTCCTAACCCAGGGACTGGTGCTACTGGCAAAATTTTAGCCTGAGTCTCTAAACCCCACATGGATTTGTGAAGCCTCATCAATGGAGGCTGCCCTGTCCAGCAGTGGGATTTGGATGCGCAGCCTCTGTGTGTGGATAGCACCAGTTTGGGGGGGATTTCTTTGCAGAGATTAAAATTAAAAGCCATTCAAGAATACACTTGAGAATACACAAGAATGCGGTTCCCTCTGTCCAACACAGCAACAGAGAACCTGAGCCCAGAAAAACACCACGTGTAGCTATTGCCGTGTCCTAAGGAGAGCCAAAGGGCAAAGTGAGGTGTGTCATTGCTTGATCCAAAGCAAAAGACAGCTCAGCCCACAGCAAGACCTCCCAAGCCAGGGCATCTGCAGCAAACCTCACCCCGTGCTGGTGTTTGTGAGTCCCCTGCGTGCCCCCTGTGAGCTGTGGGATCCTGGTGTTGTGAGTCCCCTGCGTGCCCCCTGTGAGCTGTGGGATCCTGGTGTTGTGAGTCCCCTGCGTGCCCCCTGTGAGCTGTGGGATCCTGGTGTTGTGAGTCCCCTGCGTGCCCCCTGTGAGCTGTGGGATCCTGGTGCTCGTGGGTGAGCACTGGCAGCTGCACTCACAGTGCAGCAGTGCAGGCAGAGTCCTGCTCTAAAATAAAGCACGAGAAGAGAAAAAGCCTCTTTTTGCAGGAAAGCTCCACACACGTGGGTCCCTTTCATGCCACAACCCCAATGTGAGCAATGCACGGTGCTGGGAGAACAGGCTGCAGCCCGGGGAGGGGGAGAGCACAGGGCTCTCCCAGCCAAATGAGACTCAAAGTCAGGCAGAACCAGCCACCCCAGCACTGACAGGGCACAAGGAAATGCAATTCCCTCTGTCTAACACAGCAAGAGAGAACCTGCTTATTCTTGACTTGGCTCAGAGAGATCAGCCAATCTCAGTGTCTTAATCTGCTGTTTCAGGAGTGTCTGTAACAACCCTGGATATGCTGAGCAGCAGAAGCTCCTCTGTGCTGGCTCCAGATCCAGTCACGGCGACAGGACTTAGTAATTACAATCTAAATGCAGCATTTCTATATAGTTTCTCAAATACTCTGACCTGGAAAGCTTTCCTGTCAGCACTTCAGATTAGGAAAGCTGGGACAGGGTAATATTTATTGTTCTCATGAGCAAGCAAGCAGTGAGTTCCCTGTCCAGAGGCACCAAAGGAGCCCAGCCAGCCCTGGGGGTTTTACCATCAATGCCACATGGAGAAGACCAGACCACTACAGAGAGGCTTTTCTTCTTTCATCTAGTGTAAAGTACAGAAAGGGAACAGATGCCAGGGCAGGACTGAAATTATTCCTTGCCAAGGGACGATAAGGAGGGAACAGACCAGGAGCTGGAAATCACAGCTGCTGCAGAGGATGTATTTTTGGTGACGCAGCAGCGCAGTGCACAGCTGTGCAGCTCACACTGACACACAGCAAATATCTCAGCAAAATAGAAATTTCACCTGTTACCGCTGCAGCAAACCTCCTATGGGCATTTACTCACTTCCCAGGGGGATGCTCTGCTCCAGGGGGAGGCAGAAATAGGCACAGGAGTGGGCAAAGTGCAGGCAGGGTGGTCCTTGACCAGGGTCTGCTCTGCAGCTGCCAAATGCCCAAGGGTATCGTCTTCATAGGTGAAACAGGGACAAATGTTGTGCCTTTCCTTGAATTTACCTGAAGACTTTGAATTAAAAGAGGAAGGAAAATGAGATTAAAAAATACTTACAAATAATAGGTCTTGGCACACTTCCCCACAAATATCATATATGCACATGTCTGTATATAAAATATGCATACATGTGCATACCTGAAAACATTCTTATTATCACTGAGAAACCAAGAACTCACACCCACGGGTGAAGAATCCCTGTCCCCATCCCCTGCTCGCTCTGCCCAGGGATGTATTTATGTCCACCACGCCAGCAGTGCCCGGGCTTTTCCCAGGGATGCTGTGTTGTGCCGTGTGGGTGGAAACTCTGCTATTCTGCCTTTCAGACGCGAGAAATGGAGAGACAGAAAAGAGACAGGTACAATGGGTACATCCACATCTAACTCCCACATAACCCCCTGCAGAAAACTGCAGTTAAGCACTTCATTTGGTATAGATATTTTGGCCTAAATTACCAGTGTGAACAGAAATTTTTTTCCCCAATGCCAAACATGACACTAATAATGTCTGAATCCCAAGTCTGTGCCTTTGTCACGGGAGCATCCTTTTTATGCTGTAGCAATTGGCTCTGCTTCCTTTTCAAACACTTTGCTCTTCCAGACTGAAAAGTTTGTTGTTTTTTTTTTTTAAATATTTTTCAGTTTGGGTTTCTCGCATTTTCTTTTCAATGCATTGGCCCTCTTTTATCCATAAACCCCCATCTCAGCAGCCCATCAAAGCAGTGATATGCAGGACCCTGGAGCACTTTGTGGGCACTAAAGCAGCATTTTTGTTCACTGCCCCCATCCTTGCAGAGGGCACGACTGCCCACGGCTCAGAGCTGCTCGTGGTGCCAATGAAGCCACTGCCACCCCTGCCTGAGCACCCCAGGATCCCAGCCCAGCAAGGTGCATCCAGCTGGGACACCCTGCAGGTTCTCGAGGGGTTTTACCCTCCCGTGCTGCTGCTTTTCCAGCAGGAAGGAAGTTCAAACGCTGGGCAATCTTGTTGCGCTGGTTTGCTGTTCCCCCACACCACGTGCCTCCTGGGGCAGCTCCTAAGAGAAAAAGGGGCACATCAATTGCATCACTGCATCCCATGAAAGAGCCTGTGAATGCACCAGCTGGGCTCGCTCTTTGTGGCTCAGGAGCTTTCCAAAACCAGTCAGGACCACAACCTTAGATGTACCCACATGGCTGGCAAACAAATTTGGGGACTGGCCATGGCTGCCTGGCTACTCAGCACTGATCAATCTCTGAGCAGAAGGCTCTTTGCCTCCCAATGACTGCAGAGCTTGGTGGCTAAATAGGGCCCAGATTCACTCTCAGAGCATGTTTTAGAGGACCACAGGGTTCACTGCCCTGAATTATTTGAATGCTGGTGCTCAGGTGACCAAACTGCCTTGTGCGGTTTCCTTGGCTTGGTCCCTGGAGGAGCAAATAAATTCCTAATCCCTTCAAGTCTCTGGTTCTGATGGTGGCCCTGAAGGGAAGGAGAGGTAGGAATTAAATCTACTGACTGCTCCACTTCTCTGGCCCCTTATATGATGGCTCCATCACAAAATATATAATGAAGGACAGAGATCCCAAAGTACTGAAGACACAAAACCGAAAGTCCAAAAATCAGAGCTTTGACTTAGTGGTGTGTCCTGCTGTGGTCAAACCACACAAATCCACCCCAGAACCAGGTCTGGTTGGGTGTTGAGTGGGGTTGACACTGAAATCTTGCTGTGTAACCACATAAATTAAAGCTGCATTTCATTTGGTCTGAACTGTTAATTGTCCTGGCAGTGAAAGTCCACCAAGACTCCAGGTACCTCTCCTGCCCTGCACGGGGATCCAAGGATCTTCAGCAAATACTGTAACCAATATTTTAGCCGCATTTATAAATTTTCATCCGGTTGTATCTTGATTTAGGCCTTTGTAAATGCATACCAGAATATTTACTTCACAGGGGACTGTTAAACAAGGTCAAAGTCTTTAAACTTTGAAACTCTGAACTTAGCGGCCTGTAATCTCCGTGTTACTTTTAAACAGACAGTTCTCATAACAAGCCTTTTGGCATCGCAACACTATCTGCTTTTAATAGAAAAGTACTTCTCAAGCAATTTAGTTAATTTGATTTATGACAAAAAGAAATTTGGAGAGTGTAAAAACCTCGGGAAGAGAACAGCAGGGAAGGCAGCTCTGTGATTACCTCCCCCTGCACACAGGCAAACTGTGGCTGGGATAAATTAATAATGAGACTTAAAGTTCTCCACGGAGCACATCAGAAAACTGAGTGAAAAAAGACAACAAGGCTGGGAAAGGAGAGGGCTGTGCTGTCCAAGAGTAGGACTGCGATTTGGGAACTCTCTTCTAAAACTAAACCACTTAATTAAGGATTTGCTTATTAATTAAACATGTTCTGGTCATTGCGCTGGGTAGAAGATCCTGAGGACTTGTTTCTCAATGCAATTGAACCTACCAAGGTGAGCAAAGCACCTGCTCAGTCTTCCCAGGAGGAGCTGGAATCCTTCCTCCTGTGTCAGAGGCTTTCGGCTGCTAACTCTGAATGTTGGGTTTCTCAAAAAAGCCTTTTACAAGGTACAAATCCCTGATGGGGAAGGGGCAACCCGGGAACCCAAATTTCCAACCTGTGCAGGAAAGCAGAAATTAAACTTTCTTGTTCCCGTTTCAGTTGCTGTAGCTCTGTCACTGCAGATAAACCATCGGAGCCTGGTTCAGCTCACATCCCAGCTGATAACAGGGCAGAAGTGCCTGGGAGGAAAGTCAAACTAGGGAGGGGTCTCATGTTCCTTGGTCTCTCTAGGTTTAATTCTTTCTACCAATCGGGATGCCTCTTTGGGTATCTGGTGCCAAATTTCCCTCTGATGTTCCCTCCATCCCATTTCTATCACCCCAACAGAGCTCTCTGCAGGGATCTCCTCCTCACCCCAGGGCTCTGCCTGGTTCAACCACCAGCCATGCTGGAGGCTCCTGCACATCCCAGGTCATCCTCTCCCCTTGCAGTGGCCCTCCTTTCCCTCCCCCAGGAGGTGTGATTCCTGCTGTCATTCCCACTCCTAACCCACACAGGGTGACCCGAGCGATACTGCTGAACTAGAGGGGCCAGAGGGAACAATTATTCGCTCTCATTAACAGGCAATTACGAAGGGGTTGGGAGTCACCACATCTGATAAATGGACGTTAAAATATTCCTTATCTTCCTTCACTTTTCCAGTTTCCCTCAGACCAAGGCTCTGAGGGAAGGGCTGAGGGTGACCTCACAAGTCCCCATCTCACAGAGAAGCTGCTAAAAGCAGGACCTGCACCTGCTCCGAGTCAAACCCAGTGTCTGTTCACACCACCACCCATGGCTTCTCAGTCATGTTTGTACCCACCAGTCAAATCTTTCCAAGGAAATTCAATCTTTAGAACGATTTTCCCATTAACCTTCACCACAGAAAGCCACCGAAAAAAGCAGCAAAACAGTCACCTTTGAAAGCAGCTTTCAGAATGACCAAAAAGCTGCTGGGTGGCACCTCTTTGGGGACATGTGAGAGGCCACGGCAGCCAAAAAGTGACCATTACCCGAAGAAACTTCTTGGAAGCACATTTGCAAAGCAGGGAAGAGTTCAGAGTGCATAATCCCATGTCCCAGGAGCTCAGGTGATGCCCTGCAACGAGTCAGGGTGTCTGCACCGTCACCAGGGCTGAAAGCAGGGAAAGAAGTCAATAATTGTGTAATCAGTGGCATCTCACTTTTTTAAAGCGAACCTGTCGGAGGAGGATTTCCCCCCAGCGCCCTCCCTCTCCTCTTTTTCCCAGGGCTCATCTTTCACTCTGGCATGCAATTCCCAGCTGGGCAGCTGCAGCCGGCCGAGCTCCCTTTTCCATTACACACTCGGCTGAGCCGAGGATGAAAGGGCCCCCAGATTCCAGCGAGAAGGTAATTAATTGACTTTCTGCTCTCGTTGCTATGTGGCAAAGGTGGGAGCCGCAGCAGCTACAGTTCATCTTTAATCCTGGCAGATTAGTCACAAACGGCATCATTATGGAGCTGATCAGCTGCCCCCAGTAAAGACACTGGCTCAGGTCAGGGATGCTCTCAGGATGAGGAGGGCTGGGATGAAGAGACCCAGAGCCACGGTGTCGGTATTTGTAGCTCCTCTCCCGTGTGGTCTTTCTCCTTGGCATCTTAAACCTGTCCTAACCTCCAAGCTGGGCAGAGATCAGAGCCACCACTGCTTTGGTGGCTGGTGTCACCCCCCCCAGCCACACACGCCAGGTAGGAGGAAAAAACCCACTTTTTAGAGCTGTCGGTAAAATAAGTGACTGATTTGATGTCCCATCCCTGGAAGTGTTCAAGGCCAGGTTGGACACGGCTTCGAGTGACCTGGTCTAGGAGAACATGTCTCTGCCCATGGCAAGGGAGTTGGAAGAAGATGGCCTTTAAGGTTCCCTCCAACCCAAACCATTCTGTAATCCTGTGGTTGTGTCGTGTGCCAAGCTCAGGTGAGCACCTTTCCCCTTTGTGCCCCTGGAGTCAGAGACATCACTAAAATCAGCTTCTTACTGTGACGGAATGGCAAATTCTACCAAAAATTTTCAGGAGACCATTTTTCAGCTCAAAATACTAAACACTCTTCTTTATCTGAGACAGCAGGACCATCACATGCAGAAAATTATACATGTGCTGAAGATAAGTTTGAATTTCAACTCTAGACACACTGGAAATTAATTCCTCTCTCTTCAGCAGCAGTAAGAGCGAAATGAACCCATTTTGCTACTGGAAGAAAGACTATTAACCCAGGGAGATGTTTCCATTCTAAGCACTATAAAGTTTATAGTAAATCTGAGAAAGAGCAATTGTTTTCTTAATTGTGCAAGAGAGCTTGTTATTCTTCAAGGCTTTTGTATTTCCCTGGTGATTCTCAACTAAACTGATCTTCCCTATCTGCTGTTTCTGTTTAAGCACCTCCAATAATTATGCTTCAGATTTAAAGCAATTTGAGAAGGAAGTGTCACCCAGGGGCAGGGCACTTGAGGCCACCCTGGTATCTCATGGCTGCCCAAAACTGCTCCTGTTGGTGCCAGGAATCCACACGGTGCCTCCCCCTCTTGCAGTCAGTGCCAGCAGGGAAAGGTGGGCTTCTTAGGTCAGCCCTTTCTCTCAAAACCCAAGGGGGTTATCTGGGCACATTCATCCAGATAAGGGCTTCTCACTGTGCTGGAGTTTGGGGAGTTCATCGTGTCTCCCCTGAGTAATCAGCTGCTTCTCTACAGCCCTCTCTGGCTTTTAGTGATTTCTCACTTTCCCTGAACATGATGCCTCCAGCCCCGCAGGGCCTGATGTGCTATTTGCCTGAGAAGGTCAGCAGCAGAACAAATATTTGCCCTTCCTGTGTCTCATTCAGGGCTTTATAAGAACTAAAGTTTTATTTTATGATCAAACCCTGCATCTCTCTCTCTCTCTCTCTCTCTCTCTTTTTTCCTTGGTTCCTTGTTACTCTGGGATTGTTCCCTTTGATTTTCAGATAGGACCAATGTTATTTTGTCATCACACACACACACAAAACCTTGCCAGGCTCTAAATCTGTGCCTTAGTGATAGCATAGAAAATATTGTTTTCATAGAATCACAAAATGCTTTGGGTTAGAAGAGATTTTAAAGCTCATCTTGTTCCAATCCTCCTGCCATGGGAAGGGTTACATCCAGGTTGCTCCAAGCCCCATCCAACCTGGCCTTGAACACTTCCAGGGATGGGGCTCTCCGCAGGATGGTCCTGACACGGGGGCAGACCCCACATTCACATTGATAACAACAGAAGGGCTTTTTCTCCTTGTGTGGCTGGTGGAAGTTCAGCCTCTTCCACTCACCTGTGTCCCAAGACAGACTCACCTGTAGATCAGGGCTGGTTTCTGGTTCAGCCTTCACAGCACTGCAGGAGGAGAGCACAGGGGCTCACTGTGGGCCGTGCTGAGGAAGGATGGAGGGAATGATGTGCAGAGAGAGGACCCTGCAACCAAAGAGGTTATAGAGAGGTGTGTTTATTCAGCACCAGGTGCTGGGGGGATCACTCCTCCAAAGACA
>VWZG01007275.1:0-12816 GCA_013396735.1 Grallaria varia
CTAACTTAACAACGACAGAAACAAAAATCACAGTTTTTCAGTTTATGCCAGCAGAAAAAAATGCAGACCCAGGTGAGAAGAAAATGCGGACTTTGAAGGGTGTGTGGATGTGCCTCTTTTATAGTTAAATATACTTTGAGAACCCGTAAAGTCCTTCCAATTTACTGGACTATTTCTACTGCTCCAAGTCTCTTCAGCCAGCTAGTATCTACAGCAGTAGCTGAAGTCAATACAAGTTTTCTTACCTTTCATGAAGCGATAACTGACAAAGGTGTTTCTGTAAATAAAACAAAAAATACATTATTCACGACTCCTTACAGAGATGCAGCTGCTTCTCCCCAGAACGTTTTACATCACATTCCTGCTAAAATGAAAGAATGTTACCGTAATACAACTTCATTTAAGACGTTTTATTTTTGCTTACTTGTCAAAACTGAAGTTTGAAGTGAGATGATTTTCAGAGAGATGTAAAAGTTTAAAGGAGGATAGAAGCAGACTTATGGGGATGGAAACAGTTATACATGCAGCATGGGTAACATGAGCTAGATCTGTGGCTTTTTGTAGCACACATCTGCACTTGAAGTCAATTGGAAGCTCAACAACCATGTATTACTTTAATCTCAAATTAATTTACTCTGCCTCTCACAGTGGTTATTAGTTTGCATGCTGTGCAAGTTCTCATTTTATGCATGGCCACAGTGTTTCTGGTCTAACCATAATAAGTATTTTACTCATCTACAGATGGTCCCTAAAAGAGTGCTATGTGGTTGGTGTATTACTCACCTGAGAATAAGCAGTGCCTCATTCTGTGCCATGCTCTAGGAAACAGCCCACTAAATGTGAAAAAATGCTGATCTGCTGGACTCCTCCCCTTTACTAATGAATATTTGGAAGCACTTCAGACAACCAAAAGATTTAAGCTTTCTGACCTTATTTTCTGCTTGATAGTTTTCCCCTCATTCTGTAATAAAGAGAAGTATCATCCTTCACTGGTTGCTCTAAAATGCCTGGAGTCTTCCCTAGTCTAGATGGTAATAATCTTGTTTTCCTAATACAGTACAAAACAACGTAGCTCCAGTTATTTTTCTGCCAGTCTGGAAGCAGTCCAAACAAACCCTTTGCAGGATCAGAATTTAAGGTGAACTTTGACGCACTAGGACCCCTTTATTAACTCAAATTGTCCAACAACATTACTTTAAATTTTCCTGTGATGAACAGAAACAGAAAGCAATTAAAATAGATCAAGACTGCTAAAAAGGGCAAAACGAGTAGATACTAGTGTTGATAATCCTGTTGGTATTTCAGACAGACAGGGAGAGTTATATACATCCTTTCAGTGGATTTTCCGGACTGAGGCTGAACCCAACTCCCTCACCACACCCCAGAGGCGATATGAATTATGGGACATACTGGTGTGCACACAGGGTGTTTTATTGTGGATGTGAAGTGGAAGATCAGGAAGCAGAAAGACTGGGAATTTGCTGATGTTGTCAATTCTCCCCTTGGGATGCTGCTAGTTCTGGAACACACAGTTGTTCTTCTTGCTGGCATAAGGGCAGCCAAGGACTTTTTCACTCTCAGCAGGCCAGGAAAGGAAGAAACTACTGACGGTAAGATAGAAATCACTTTTTTCATCAAGCACAATGAAAATATGCTAAGATTATGTATTTTATTCCCTTTTTCTCCTTTTTTGTTAAATTATTGATGGCAGCTAGAGGCAGGAGAAATATGACAGTGAGTTCCCTAAATATGAGTTACTGAGGTGTAGAACAGGCCACACCTCACCTTCATGAAGTCTGACCTGTCCCTTCGCTCTACACACACACACTTGAGTTGGTCCAAGCTAATAATTAATCCAGTGTCTCACACCTGCCAGAGGATGCCAGCCAGCACTAGGACGCCCCTACTAGCCTCAGTAGCAAAGAGGAGGAAGCAGATTAAAGCAGGGAAGGAGGGAAGATAGGAGAGAAGAGTCCTTAAAATTAAATGTATTTTAAAAATGCACTGAGTCAGTTGTCACAAGCTTCTGCAAAGTAAAACATTAGGATTTGCTCATTTTTATATGGCAAGTCTAATTAGTGACACCATGTTTTCAGGATTAATTATTATTAACCACTTTTCTTGCCTTTCTTGGGTACAGCAGGTCACTCTGCCTCCACTGTCTCTGGTTTCATTGTGCCCAGGCACCCCACAGCTCTGGACTCCCCACTAGACAAAGTTGTGTTCCTCATACATTCAGAGAATGTTAAGGGATTGGAATGCACCTTAAAGATGATCCAGTCCCAAACCTCTCTGCCATAGGCAGGGACATCCCTCCCACTAGACCAGGTTGCTTAAGGTCTTATCCAGTTTGGTCTTGAACACCGCCAGTGTTGGAGCATCCACAACCTCCCTGAGCAATCTGTTCCAGCAACTCACCTGCCTCACAGTAAAATATTTCTTCCTAATATCTAACTTAAATTTCCCTGCTTTCAATTTGTACCCATTATTCCTTGTCCTATCACTACTGTTCCTAACGAAGAGTTCCTTTTCAGCTTCATCGTAGGCCATCTTCCAATACTGAAAGGTTGATATGAGTTCTGCACACTACCTTCTCTTCTCCAGACTGACCATGCCCAGCTTTCTAAGCCTGTTTTCCTTGTAGTGGTGGTGCTCTGGTCCTCCTATCAACCTCATGTCCCTCCTCTGGACTTATTCCAACAGTTCCATGTCCTTTTGTTGAGGACATCAGAATTGTACTCAGCACTCCAGATGGGATCTCACAAGAGCTGAGTAAAGGGGGAGAATCACCTCCTTCGACCTGCTGGCCATGCTCATTTTGATGCGGCCCAGGATTCCATTGGCTTTCTGGGCTGTTAGCACACACTGCCAGCTCCAGCTGAGTTTTTCATTAGCCATCACCCCCAAGTCCTTCTCTGCAGGGCTGCTCTTGATCACTTTGCCATTCATCCTGTGGGTGTGCCTGGGATTGCCCTGAGCCAGGTGTAGGACCTTGCACTTCGCTTTGTAGAACTTCAGGAGATTTGCATTGGCCCACCTCTCAAGCCTGTCAAGGTCCCTCTGGATGGCAGCCCTTCCCTTCAGTGTGTGACTGCACCACACAGCCTGCTGTCATCAGTGAACTTGCTGAGGGTGCACCAATCCCACTGTCCATCGCTGACAAAGATGTTCAACATTTCTTCTGGAAATGGCTGAGAGACAGAAATGGTCTTAAACATTGTTAAAATCACTGAAAGACTTAGTCCACTGTAGCAAATTGTACAAAGAAGCAACTACTCAGTGAAGCCCACTGCTCCCCAAATATACCTATTAATTGGGACTCTGATGGGAACTTGAGATAAGATAAAGGTGGTACCATTGTATAGTTATCCCAAGAGAAGAAAGTATCCATAAGTGTGAGAGTTTGAAATGCTAATAGCTTAGACAATCGCAGTGCAAGATGACAATGTGCAAAATAACTGCCCAGGTCCTGAGGGTGTGCACACCTGCCATCTGAGGCTACAAACTGGGTGTTGAACAAGAGCAGGAAAGAGGCAAATCCTGCAAGGTGGCATAGTGTTTCTTTGTCATTACACAAATGTCTCAGCTGTGATAACTCTCCTCCGAGGAACTACTGGAACAATTCTTAGGAGGGCTCAAGGTATTCATCTCTGCTGATGGGCCATAATGGGCCATAGTGGACTCAACTGCACTGATGCAGCAGACAGCTGTAATGTCTTAGAAGGTGTCAAAGATTCATAAAATGTCCAGTGATCCAGTATTGTCACACATCCCATGTTCCACTATTAACATACATCATCCATCGTAAAACTCCCCACCCCAAGGCAGGTACTGGGGGTGTTTCTACCTAACCTAAGCATAATAAAACCTTCCAGGAACTAACCTGTTCTCCACGGACATCTTCCCTCACCACCTGGACTTCCCTTGATGGACCCAGACTGCAACCATTACTTGGACAACATTGGGACTCTCTCCACCAAGAAGAGCACAAGAAGAAGATCGATGGGCTGCATTCAGAATCCATGGAGTCCTGACATTTTTTATACCTAATATGTCTCTTTGTAACTCTCTTTCTCTCCTCTTCCAGCTCTCTTTTCCCTATTTCTTTCTGTCTTTACCTGTTCTGGGTTTCTGTAGCTGAATTTTAAATAGTGGAGGGTGGGGGTCTGCAGACGTGGCTTCTGTTAGAAGCTGCTAGAAGCTTCCCCTGTCCCATGGGAGCCAATGACACCTGGCCTCAGGAGGGACATCTGGCTCCTGGCCAGGGCTGAGCCAATTAGAGATCATAGTAATGCCTCTGTGATAACATATTTAAGAATTGGAAGGTTGTTACGCAGAAGAAATTCCAGAGAGTGAGAACATGGGACAACAGGCAGACATCAAGGTCGCTGCAGAAGCAAGGAGGGGGAGGAGGCACCTCATGGAGCAGGGGAAGGACTCAGAGCTAAAACCCCTGCAGCCCATGGAGGACCATTGCGGTGCAGAGACCACTCTGCAGCCCCTGGAGGAGCCCGTGCTGGGGCCAGTGGACGCATTGAGGAGTCTGTGACCCCGTGGGAGGCTCAGGATAGAGCAGAATCCTGCAGGAGACCTGTGGCCCCATGGAGAGGCAGATCCATGCTGGAGCAGGTTTTACCCAAGTGAGAGCTGTGGCCCTATGGGGGGGCCCACATCGGTACATCTTATCCTTGAAGGACTGTACCACTATGGAGGAGTGACCCTTGTGAGAGCAGGTGTGGAAGAACTGCTGCCCCAGGGATGGACTCAAGTTGCAGAATTCTATTAAAGACTGTCTCCCGTGGGAGGGACCTCATGCTGGAGCAGGGGATGGACTCAGCTGTGGTCCCCTGTAAATCGTGGTGAAGACCATGGTGAAGCAGAATGTCCCCCTGCAGCCCACTGAGGACCATCAGGGTGCAGGGACTCAATTTCTACTGCACTCCATGGGTGAGTGACCCCGAGGGGTGGGGGAACTCACATTGCAAGCAGCAGCAACTGCAACCACCTGCAACCCCCCATGGACAGAAGAAGAGGTGAGGGGAAAGTTTGTGTGGTGTGTGTTTTAAGACTGTTTTATTTCTCACTCTTTACCTTAGCTTTTATCCTGTTAGCAATAAATTTTAGGTATTATCTCACTTTGAGTCTGTTTTTGCCCATAAAGGTGGTAAGTGGATGAATCTTCTCCCAGTATTTATCTGTTACCATTCTCCCTTCTGCCTAGTTGCAGAAGGTTTTAATGGGTCCCTGGAATCCAGCCAGGGTCCACCCACTACACTACCTCACATTTACTGTTAAATAAAAATCTGTTCTACTGACTTTGGTATATGGTCCTGTTTGCCCCTTAATTAGGGCAGAAGCATCTCTAATAATTTTAAGAACTGGGTCATAACAAAATGTTGCATCTTTTTCTAGCAGGTAGCCTCTAGAGCTGTCTTAAAGACTGTTTCACTTTGACTACTTTGGATAATCTCCCCACTGATTTGAAAACCTCTGTAGCCTGCATCACCATAGCAACAGGAGGACCTACAGCACCTGATCAGGTAGGTAAACCCTTATTGTAATTTCAGAAAGGTGTGGATCGAGGAACCTCATCCCGTTTGCATGAAGATATCAGTTATTTACTAAACAATCACCATGTTTTTAGGGAATACGAAACACAAATCTTCAACTACATTTAAACCTTTGCCTCCCAGCAGCCTACCCACAGATCGAAAAAGTTCCTTGTGGTGTTTAGATTTTGCAGGACAGGTTCTCCGTTCATGTGCATGGGGTGTCTGGACATTGCTCCCCAAAGAAGTTTCCAGGCTGTGAGATGGGATAGCCCTCAACAACTGCAGCCCCTCCTCACATCAACAGGAGGCAGAAGCTTTCAGCAGAGATGGCCAGGAATCTCCAAATAAAACAATAAAGAAGCCCGCCTCTGGAAGCATAATTTCTTGACTTCATCTTGCTTTTTCTTCATTATAATTTTTAATCCCAAATTTTATTGTATGATATCATCATGTTTAATGGAACAACTTGGTTTTCAACATTGATAAAAGTCTCTTTCTTGCCAAAAAACCCATATTGGGAATCTGTGCCTTAATTCAAGACAGATCCAATATTGTAGTCATTATTTACACTGTTCAACCCCGGTTTATAGCCTGCTCCTGTAATTGTATTGTGATTTTGATGTCACTCATCTCAAAAAATAGAAAATACTGAGGAACATGGAGAGTATTCCTGTTATAGAATGAGGTTTGTTGATACACACCTCTTTTGAAGTATCTGCTTTGAGGGGAAAAAAAAAAAGCATTCAGACCGTCTATCTAATAAAATCACGCTAATAAGGGATGTTTGTCCATCTGCCCATTTCTTATGGGACATTTACAATATTTCAACTATTTCCAGTTTCTGCAGCTAACTGCACATCTCATCTCTCTTTAATTCAACTTAAAGTAAATAAAGAATAACTGTCCATATGCTGCAATTCAGACTATATATTTTGCTACAAATTTTTTAATATGCTGTGTGACCGTATTGCAGGAAATTATTACATACATGCTCACTTCAAACATTTAATTCCTGGTGTGACAATAAGTGTTTAAAGCGTAGTCCACTAAATCCAAATAAATCCTTTTAAATCTGCTTTCTCCGTTATTGTGAAAACAGGTGCTTTTTCTGCCCTTTAGTTGTTCTTATACCTACTGCATTCTCTCTCACATTGCTCCAAGCCTCCATGCACCACAGGTTGTCAGAGGTGAAGGCAAGACACAGGCTCTGAGCAGGCTCTGCAGGAGAGCCAAGGCAGGGTAATCACAGATTACTTGAGAAGCTTCAGGGGTTCTGGGGAGTCTGGGGATGGCCAGAGGGGGTTTCAGGGCTGGCCAGAGAAGGATTAGCAACCTTTGCCCGTGCCTGAGCCTCTCTGTTCCCTAGAAATGTTGAACTTAGCTTTACTGCTCCTTAACAAGAGAACAGTATTGCCTCTGCCCAGCACCTTCACATTGATGCCTCTACACTGTGATTTGGGAGTGGGGGCAAGAGCTGACAAGAGCCAGGCTTTTTTCCCTCCTATCCTCCTCTGACTTCTTCCCTCCATGTCTAACATTTGGTAGGGGCTTATGCTTGCAAATAGCAGGGATGGGGAAGAAAGGAAAAGCCAGGAAATTTCAGTCCCTTACTGTCTGGAGTATTTCTGTAGCTGGTGAAACAAACTGGGCAAATGCAATCCCCATTTAAACTGAGCTGAGATTGCAGAGGATGAGTGTAAGGGCTACAGAGCAGCCTTCTTCTCTGCTGCTTTTAGCTAATTTATGATTTGCTAAAGGAACAAAACCTTTCACCATGCTTACACAAACCCCACGGGTCATCTTACAACCACACAAGTGTGTGAGGGCAACTGGCTGCTCCTCCATGATATTTATGTGGTGGCTGAGTGAGGCGAATGCAGTGGCTCTGCTGAGCATGCTCTCACAGCCTGCTTACTTTTAGTGTTTTTGTGACACCAGGTCTGTTATTTACAACCCTTATTCATCTGGGATGGATTAAAACAAAATGAAATCCATTTTCAGAAGTAACCAAAACAGCACAAATACTGCATAAACAGAAAGGATTTACGTGAACAGAATAAAGGCTGTGGAATATCTATTCATATGGTAGATCAGGAAGCTGTTAAACCTGTCTTTACTTAGCAGTGCTGTGAGAATAGTATGTTTTCCTCTTTTTTCATTTGATTAATGAGCATGTGTTTAATGTCTCTTCAGCACACAAAGTAGAACTTTACTGAAAAGTGGGAGGTGAAAGGACTGTATTGAAGCATCCCCTTAATATAGACACTGAATAATAAAAGACAACAACTGTTTGTTGGAAGGGATGCCCTGCATGACAATTGTAGTTGCAGGTCCACTTGATTGACAATAGTTCATTTCCATGGGACAGTTAATTTTTACTAATGCAGTTGCCACAATTGATTTTAAATTCTAATGCATCTCTTCATGGTATGTGTTCAGTTAACTGATTTACTTTTCACTTACAGCCTTCATATCTTTCCTATAAACACTGAGAGAAGATTCCAGGAGCCTACTGTAAAACAAATCTATTTGTTATCTAGAGCTTTCACATTAAATAAGACTGAGGGCTTATTAATTTAATGATTGAATTATTCTTTTAATGCAGATTTCACCATTAGAGACATACTAGGCCTTTTATTCACTTTGAACTTTCAGCATAGCTCAGCTTTTTTAATGCCAATGGAATATCAACGGTACTGCAACAGGGAGTGCCTAAAAAAGGAGCAGTAAAACCTCCCAGTGATCCTGCCATGAATGTCTTCTGCAGGCTTTGTAGACCACCTTGAGAACAAAAAAGATCAAATTCACCTCCCACTGTAAACGTCAGATGAAATTCTGCAAAGGCAATCCCATGGGCAAACCAGTCATATTAGTAAATTATCCAAGTGTGCTGTTATTTCGAGCATAGATAGTGTGTTATGTAGTCCTGACAATACCACACAAGACAATAGATAACAATATTTTACCATGATCTATCTGAAATGCAATTTAGGACAGCTAATAGAATGGACCTGTTAATTCCATATGTTGAGATTCTTGAACAGAATATGCAAAAAGTTATCTGATACAGACATTGTTTAAATACATTTATTTGTAGACCTCTCTAAAATTTTATGCATTATTATATTTTGAACATATTCGTTTAATTTTTGAAGGAATTTGATTTTTGCTTAAAAAAAACCAGTGGGAGTATATTCTATTTTTAAAATTACAATTTGCATATGTGTGTGAGATGAAGTGTTTTGTGTCTTTGATGTTGGAATATTTCTTATTGATAACTATAAAAACTCATGTAATTTATTTTCAATACTTAAACAACAAATATTCAGGGTTTTTTCTGTCATTTTTCCCTGAGCAAATCACATACAAAATTTTCTTACAACTCATTTGATGCTACAGAAATATTTAGTCCCTGCAAATTTCTTGGTGCATCTGATAGTGTATTTGAAACGGAAGTAGTGCAAAAAGGTGCTCTAGTGCTTGCAATTCAAAGTGAAATTTATGGTGTAAGGTATGGTACAAAATGGTCTTACCTGATTTTCTGTCTCTAAATATATTTCCAACAACCCTCACTAAATTGATAAGCCATGGACTTTCCTCATTCTTCCAAAATTTTTGTTCTAAATAGCAATACATTTTCCAGTTTAAACTTTTTTTTCCATTTTGTGAAAGAAAATTGAGACCTCGCAGAAATTGGGACAGGAATTGCTTTATTAGAACAGCAATAACCTTTCTGAGGAATGAATAAACTGAAAACAATCAGACATTCAAGTGGTTATGGGTAGAAAATGGAAGAGTAAGATTTGTCAAGGGGACAAGCAAGGCCTCCCACTGAACCCTCCCACTGCCTCTCCATCTTGCCATATGCGAAACCTACTATTTTCAATTCTCTTCTAGCTGACCACTGCAATTTGCCCTGGCTATGGGGTCATTCACCAGGCTGCAGTGAAGACCTTTTCTGATGGCACCTCCCAGGATGGCCTGGTCAGCTTTCATAGTCTCCTAGAAATCTTTGTGAGCATTATGAAAGCATAGAGACATCTGGAGTAGCTCTTTATGGGTAACATTACAGTCACTAGAAATGTTTCTATAACACAAGTCTACACACGGCCTCTCATACCATGAGCTTATTATTTTCAACAATCCACAAACTTCCCTCATAATCATCTGTCTCCTAGTGGATGGTCTTCTCTAGGTCTTTGTTGATTTTTTTTTTCACTATTTGACTATTTTTTTCACTATTTCTTCCATTCCCACAGGATAATTCATCTGCCACTTGGCTTGCAAATTCTAGGGTTTAATGTTGAAGAAAGTGTTTCTTGGATGTGTTGCTGAGACCTGTGGACTGGGATAACTACAACCACCAGCTCCAGTTATGGCACATCTGTGAACATAAAACTGGGACTGGACTAACTAGCCACCTTCACAAGAAGTGTGAGCTTAATTACTCAGCTGGGGATGCTATATTTGAGTAATGTTGGTTACAGACATTTAATGTTTTTTCATTATTCCCCACCTTTTTGAGGGAAAACTGTTGCAAAAACAATGTTGAGAATCAAATTTTCAACAGGTCAGTTAGTTTCAGCAGCATTTTTCTTGTCTTTTTCGGGTCTCAGAAGATTCTTATACATTTATACACAGGTAAGTTACAAACCTATTGTTGCTGCTATCCTCAAATAGCAAACATATTGGCAACACTGCAATGCCAAATACCTCGGAGATGGCATATCTGCTCTTCAGAATTTCCAGCACTGAGGTCCTCTCATGAAGCATGACCATACAATCATCTTGGTGAGAGCCTGTTCTGTAAGACAGGCTCTAATATACTATTTTTCAACAGTGTGTTAACAGATGAATTCCCATAAGGAGGCTTGGTCCAAAATTCATGCCACTTTGACAAATACAAAAATACAGAATTAATACAGCCTTTGATTACCCTGTTGCACATACACATGCTGATACAGGTGTCCATATCCCATCCCTATCAGAGGCCATAAGACCAGTCTATATACATTAAATGTAATTTCCTTACTCTCTTTTTACTATACTTTATGTCTTATAGCATTTTCCCAAAGCCACTAGCAATTCTTATACAGACTGTGTATTAATAGTCATGACTTTTATGACACTTTCCTTCATTAATACTTTAGAAGACTGTTAGATGATTAGATCCACCAATCAATGGTCCAGAAAATCCCACAGTACCACATGCATGAAAGATGTATAGAGAGCTATAAAAAGATATTTTTGATAATGTTTAAGTAAGACATGGATATAGACAGGTCTCCTGCACACAGCTGTTAGCACAGCTACAACACTTCATTAAAACGCTGGATCATAGGCTCTGAAAGCTGCTGAGCACTGAGTAGGATCCAACCCCTTGCCTAACTTGATGGTGTTATAGTTTTAGAGTTTGTCAGGATTTTTTTTTTCTTTCCTACCAACACAAACTTTGGGGGCTGACACCACCCCCTCTCCCTTAACAAAGACCCGGCTAACGATCCGAAACTCCAACTTGATAGCTGTGAGGAGAGTTCTTTTGTTTTGTTTTGGGAGTTGCTTTTTTTCTCATTTCTTCAGCGGCGACGTGGGAGATGGAACCAGTGCTCAGAGGGACTGCTTCTTTCTGCTGCGGGTTCCAGCTTCTTTCCCTGCCTCCTGTTCCTAGCCCGGTGGGCCCAGAGCTTCACAGGGATATACAATCTTCACTGCTTTGGAGTTGCTGCCATTTTTTCCTGAGACACCGAGGNTCAGCTTACTCTAAACTAAGACAGATGGTAATGTCAATGAACTTCATATCGGTTCCTTGCTGAGTACTAGACAAATACAATGAGGCTGGTCCAAGTTGTTTATGTTTAGTGCCTATCAAAAGGTGACACAAAGGAAATTAAATGAGACAGAAAACAAGACATGAATGAATGAAAGAAAGAAATGGAGAGTCACAACCTGTGGCTGAAAAATTAATATGTGAAGAAATGAAAATTAAGAAGAATGTTTTCTTATCTTATTTTTCTGTTAATACTACTGCAGAAAGGTGCTAGAAAGAGATTAGAAACTAATACTCTTTTTAATGGTCCATTTCACATTACATTTTTCCCTGCCATTGCTCCAATTACTTTATAGCTGGTTCTACATATATTTACCTTTTGGTCTTCACAAAATTAGTCTGTGACTTATTTTTCTCCTCTTTTAGCTTACTTCAGAACTGATTTCCAGCTAACTTTACTCAAACTGCTCCTTGTGATTAATAGAAAGATCCCCCAAGGTCATGACTCTGAGGCCAAAGTGAACACATTAGGGTGAAAAAAAGTAAAATTATGTAAGTAGTTTAAAATACACACAGGTCATGGGCAACTAAAAAACTATGCCAGCTTTGAAATCATCTGTTAGCCTTGTTCTTGCGAAATGAGCAACTTCTGTGTGACTCAGCTCCATTTTAGTTCAGTAGAGAGTTGTTACTTGACCCATGCACAGCATGAGGCAACGTTGGCAGATCTTTTTACATCTCAGAGTAAAAAGAACAAGGAATTTAAACCATGGTGGACCATTATGGAGGTTAAAGGCTTCTCTTGCATGATCAGTGTTCAGTTTGCAAACAGGTATTGAAACCACTTCTCAGCTACCAGCCAGTTTAGTCTGCAGGGAGTATTCTCATTTGTCTTCATTCGCAAATTTTCTCTATATTACACACTGTGTGTAGATTAGTGTTAGACTTTATTAGTACTCACTAATACAGCAAAATACAGCTTCCACTATTTCTACAGGCTTAAAAATATTTTATGTAACAACTTTCTTTGTTGTTTACTTTTTAATGGTATGTGGAACAATCCATCATGCCTTATTGTACTGTCTCAGTACTACAGGTAAAATCTGATACCCCTACTTTATGTTGAATATTAGATAAGCAATTCGGTATGTGTAGCAAAGGTTACAGAAGGAATTCAGGCCTGTATTAAAAATCTGGCATACATGATAATAAGACCTAGGACCCTATAATTTTGTAACATGCTGACCTGACAGTCATAACTGCTAATTTTGTGGATACAAATTTCAGAAAAGGGAGGTTCACATTTATTTGGAATTAATATTTTTGTATCTACAAATTATGCAGTTTTCAATACAATATACATACCGATTATCTAGGACAAAAGAAGACCCCGTGACCTGTGCAGAGAGTCCATCTATAACAGACATTATAGGACCATCGCCTGCAGTGCTTTTCTAGCACAAAAGGGTACACCCCTAAGATTTTAAAAAAAAAAAA
>VWZG01007275.1:12886-41562 GCA_013396735.1 Grallaria varia
ATGTCAAGACCTACCAACATGCGCTATACCTATACTGTCAAGCTTAATACTTTCCATTTCTTTGGCTCTCACAAGTAACAGAACAGCTGTAAACAAAACTGTACTTTCCACTTATTCTAAAATCCAACTAATTTGAAACACGTATGTGGGTTTTAGACCAGCAATAACTTATTTTACTAACTTTCTTCTGTGGTGACTGAAATGGCAAAATATATATATAAAAAAGAATAGATACTGACTCTACTGGGCTAGCTTTTTATTTGCTAAGTAAAAACTTGATTTAATTTCTAATAGATTGGTTCTGTTGGAAAAGACCTACAACTATCATCTAGTCCAACTGCCTGACCACTTCTATATTTAATATAGAAATATGCAAAACACCGTAAAGCGGGAATCACCAGGTAACACCAAAGAACCCTTTCAACTGGAAAAAGAAATCCCTGTCATCTTGAATTTCATGGAGAGAAACACAAATTAGACTTCACTGAAAACTGTTGTGTCCTGAAGATGAAACTTTTAGAAACATTGTCACCCTTCAATATATCTTGCAGGCCACTACACGCATTTCACACATACCTTTAAAAGAAAATCCAAGTGAAATTGTTCAGTGGGTCACTGGGTACCAGCTGCAGGCCACCTGGTCCCACAGCCCATCCATCTCGACTGTGGCTGGAGAAGAGGGACAGTATCATACCTTCATCAGGCAGACAATAGGCAATACCCAGCAGCTGCCTGGCATTTGACTCCTCAGTTACTGCTGATATCGATCTGTGTTAGCAACATTTTTGGGGTTTTAATTAATTTATCTGAAGATAAAAAAATAAATGAAAGCTCAGTTCCTCTGGCCATTTATCCCAGCTATGAGTCATAGGAAGGTACTAATTATTTAAAGCAAAAACCTTTACTGTTATGGCAAATATCTCTCAGATCTTTTCCCACATCTTTAATTTTTGACAAATTAATAAAAGTAGACTGCTGATTATTTAAAATGTGAGCACAGAAGTGCTGCTGCTTTGGTGAGTCAGTGACACATAAAGAAGCTAATACCATTTTGGCTTAAAATTGAAGAAGTAAGATTAGAGACCAAAATAGTATCTTTAATCTCATTTTTCAGTGCAAAAGTATATGTATTTGAAGTCTTAGATAGCATCTTTTTCTTTAATTACAAATTGCTCTAAAATACTTTCAAAGCTGAAAAGGGCATATGACACTCATAAATATGCAGAATTGCAAGCAAGTTTAAAATTGCCAAGCTTTGAAAGCCCTTTTCACAGATTGGCAGAGCAATACATAGGATAAGTGTACTTCAGAAAGGTTAAAGATCACTCAGCTTTGCTTTCCTTTTGAATACCTACCCTGGAAAATGTTCAGCAATAATCTCCGATCACCAAGTACATTTCTGGAGGGTGGGAACCAGCAGATTTTAGGTCTAAAACAAAGCAGCAAAGAGGAAACATGGACAAAATATGAAAACAACAGTGAAAAACAAAACCAGTTATCAACATTTTCTTTTCTAAAACACCTGTGAATGATATTATAATTTAAATATCAAATTTTATTTTTCCACATTAATATCTTTCCAAGTCAATGAATATATAGTGTTCTATGTGTTTATATCCAAATTTTTATTCCACTACAATCTATAAAGAAACTAGGTTGCATGGTACAAGCATTTAGATTCAAATCAGGTGTACCTACTTTTTTTACTAAAAATGGGCAATCAACATTAGAAAGCGCCATCTGGATCCTACTTAACACATCCAAAATGTGCTCCTTTTCTACTGCACACCTCAATCATTCCTGTGTGAGTAGGGAAATCTTCAGTACAAAATGTGAGGCAGATTAGTAGACTGCAAAATAGGTATAGAATAATAGGCAAAAAGATACTTAGGCAATTATTAAATTTCCTGAACCTGGTTTAGAGCATCTGAATTCTATCTCTTGGATTTGCAGAATATCTTAGTAGATTTCCAACTTTATTTTCCCAGAATGCAAGCTTCTCGATTTAATATCCTGATATAATAAACATACTTATAGCAGTATCTCAACTGCAAATATAACCTAAGCATGAAAAATTGCATAACTGAATGGTATATAGCACTGAGTAGTGCAAACTGCCTCTAAAACTTTATTAGAGTAACTTAAAGGAACAATTACTGTTTGAGTGTTTCAAGCTTTTTATGACCATTTGACATGTCTTTAATGACCTCTAATATGCTTCAAAGTGAGCATTTTTAAACCCTGGCCTAGACCACTCTTCATCAGCCAGAAAGAACATTTCCTGCCTGGAGGTGGTTTATGAAGTTGTTGGCTGTTACAATAACACACATCTCTGCTCTCCCCAATAGTAATGGGAAAAAAGACAGTTGAGATTCACCTTTAGTGCATGAACATGATGGACTATTTTCAATGCCTATGCCAGATCAAAAATAATGCTGCAAATTAATTTGAGTGAAAAAGAGCACATTGTACTGAGCTACTCCAGGCACAGGCTAACTATATCTATGCATTTCCAGGGCTACCCCAACATTATATTACCTTCTTTCCCCTTGATGCTGCAATTGTGTCAGTTTACTGGCAATCAATTACTTGGTAGCAAACTTGAGCCTCAGAATCAGGAAATCCCTTCCTCGCCAGTGGCCCATGATGACTGCAGATTATCTCCTAGTGCACCCTCAGAACCTATATGTGAAGCCTAGATTCTAATAATAGACCAGGTAAAGCTGTCCTCAATTTTTTATTGCTCTGTACTCACTGTATGCTCAACTGCAGAAGTTTACCAATATAATTTCACTGCTCAAGGATGACCGACAATGCCCTTGAATTTTTAATGGAGTTTGTCTTCAAATAGAGAACGTTCTTAACATTACTTACACCTCTTGTTGCAGTTCTTGTATCTGGAGAGTGAGCCTCTCAAATTCATATGGGATTTGAGGCAGATCTCAACAAATTTCTCTAAAGACACCAATCAGACACCAATAAAACTATTCACTCCAACTCTAAGAGCTGAATGGACGTCAAAAGACAAATACATTTGCATTTCTGTGTACTGTTGCTTAGACTAACTCTGTTAATTTTCAATGGTGATACCAAGATTAAATCTATTTAGGTGGAGAAATGGAAGAATTTAATTAGAAGTCATGTTACAGTAAAGCAAAATAATAGTTAGCTTGGACTGGAGTTATGATGGCAATTAAATCTCCAATATTACTCTGCTCTCTAATAAGCACTGCATCCTACAGCTGTTCAAAACACAATACCTTTGCAACTGAGATGCATTTTTTTAAAGTACAAACTCCATTAAGGGTAAAAACTTCATATTACAAAACATTTTTACATATTACATAGGAAGAAAGTAAAGCAAATTTTGTGTTCTGCACAATTCTTAATTTTGTTCTAGATGCAGTTAATTCTAGGTCCAGTCATTAGATAACTAGAACCAGTCAAGATCAATCCTACTATTGAAGCTGGAACTGAACCTGACAAGGGACACAAAAAGTCACAGGAAGGACTTCTATAGGTTTGTTAGTCAGAAAAAGAAGGTGAAAGAGTATGTGCCTCCTGAATAAACCACGCTGTTAAACTAGTAAAAATGGAGAAAGGGAAGACAGAGGTACTCAACAACTTTTTAACCCCAATTTTTAATGGCAATCTCTCTTCCCACATCTCATGACGGATGGAAGCAGGGTGGGAACAGGGTGAGTGAAGTCCCTCTCACTTAAAGTAAAATCAAGTTCATGACCACGTGATGAACCTCAATGTACACAAGTCTGTGGGACCTGCTGAAATGTAAACCTGAGTCCTGAGGGAATTGGCTAATGTAGGTGTCAAGCCACTCTTCCTGATACTTGAACAGTCATGGCAGTCAGAACTCCCAGGTGACTGGAAAAGGGGAAACGCTGTACCCATGTTTAAAAAGGGCAGAAAGGAGGACCCTGGGAACAGGTGACCTGTCAGCCTCCCCTTTGTGCCTGAGAAGATCATGGCACAGATCCTCCTGGAAGCTGTGCTAAGGCACATGGAGAACAAGGAGGTGATTTGAGCCATCCAGCATGGCTTCAACAAGGGGAACTCCTACCTGACTAACCCAGTGGCCTTCTGTGATGGGGTGACTACCTCAGTGCACAAGCAAAGGACTACAGATGCCATTTATCTGGACTCTGTAAAGCCTTTGGCATGGACCTCCACATCTTTCTCTCTAAACTAGAGAGTGATGGATTCAATGAGTGGGCCATCGGATTAGTTGAATGTTTGCATGCCGAGCATAATGGTCAATAGCTCAGAGTTCCAGTGGACACCAGTGACAAGCTGTGTGCCTCAGGGGTCCGTCGCGGGACCAGTGTTATTTGATATCTTCATTAGTGGCATACATGAAGGGAACAAGTGCACCCTCAGCAAATTTGCAGATGATCCCAAGCTGAGGGGTGCAGTTGACCAGATGCTGTCCAGAATGATCTGGACAAGCTCAAGACGTGGGTACATGGGAATCTCATGTGGTTTGACAAGACCAAGTGCTGTTGGATTGAAGCAGGCTGGGAGATGAACAGCTTGGGAGTGGCCCTGCCAAGAGGGACTTGAGGTGGATGAAACATTGGA
Source organism: Grallaria varia (assembly GCA_013396735.1). Taxonomy (NCBI): domain Eukaryota; kingdom Metazoa; phylum Chordata; class Aves; order Passeriformes; family Formicariidae; genus Grallaria; species Grallaria varia. The sequence goes on from VWZG01007275.1 coordinate 17,483, forward strand.
CATGACCCAGCAATGTACACTTGCAGCCCAAGAAACCAGTTGTGTCCTGGGCTTCATCAAAAGCAACATGGCTAGCAGCTCCAAGGGAGGTGATTCTGCTTCTACACTCTTCTCTGGTGAGACTCCCCCTGCAAGTGCTGCATCCAGCTCTGGGATCCCCAGCACAGGAAGGGCATCAACTTGTTGGAATGAGTCTGGAGGAGGGCCAGAAAAGTAATCATAGGAATAGAACTGCTCTCCAACCAGAAAAGACTGAGAGAACTGAGACAGTTCAGCCTGAAGAAGAGGAGGCTTCAGGGTGACTTAATTGCAGCCTTCGAGTACCTGAAGAGAGAGAGACTTTACAAGAGCATGTAGTGACAGGTCAAGGCAGAACTGGTTTAAACAGAAAGAGAATAGGTTTAGAACAGATACTAGAAAAAAAGTCCTTTACTGTGAGGGTGGTGAGGCATTGGAACCTGTTGCCCAGAAAAGTTGTGAATGCCCCATTGCTGCAAGTGTTCAAGGCCAGGCTGAATGGATCTTTGAGCAATCTAGTCTAATGGAAAGTGTCTCTCTCCATGACAGGAGTGTTGGAACTAAATGATCTTTAAGGTCCCTTTCAACTCAAGTCGTTCTATGATTATATGATTCTACCTTGTAGTTTACCTGGACATAGCAACGATCTCTTTTGTCGATTTCCTCTCCTGATACACGTTCTACAGCTTTTGCCACACAAGTGGGCAATTTAGCTTTGGTTTATGATGTGACAGCAAAGAAACATTTCAGAATTGCAACACTAGCTATAATCCAAAATTATCAGGTTTAAACAATATATACAACAACAATTACATAATGGCTGCAATCCAGTAGTTATTGGTGACATCACAAGGAGGAAATAGCATAATTTAAAAAAAAAAAGGTAGAATGGCTTTATTTACTCATACAAAACCATTTTGTTGGATTGAATAAGATACCAAACACTCCACAGGTTGACCCTTATCAAGAGAGATGTGCTGATGTTCTTGAAGAGATACAGATTTTCATTTGGGAAAAAAAAAATAGAAGAAGCTCATCAGACAATCTTCAGAAAAGAAGAACACTGAACCGGGCACAAAATGAATCAGCACTCTCCAATATTAAAATATTCATTAACAAATATCAAGATGTCAGTAAATCCATTCATATGCTATGAGTAGATGTAATGGGTTCACTCAAACATGTTCTTCCTGAGAGATGGGATAGGATTTTAGTAAAGAGTTTTGAAACAAAGATTTATTTTTATTCACTGCATGTCAATAAGAATTCAAGTTAAGCCTCACACAATTAAAGCAATATAACACTGTGCAAGTTATTGAATTTGTGGAGGAATACTTGATAGTCTGTATATTACAACACAGAAAGAATGTAATGTATCATATTGTTCCAAAGTACAGGCAAATTTTAAAGGGCATTACTTCTGCAAATAGAAAGTGTAACTCTTTTTTTAACTACTACAAAGAGAAAAGTAATTTTCTTTGTGTATATGTATGCTATAAAGTATATTTTTTAGGAATATATAACCATACTATTTTTGTACACAATTTCTCATAAACGAGATCCACACACAGAATTCTGTTCTAGAAAATCTCACTGGATTCCTCTTAATAGTCATGATCCTCTCTGTACATAAGAAATTCTGTGGTGTGGAAGCATTCCATCCTCTCTATAAAAGAATAGTATCTAAAGCATCTATCTCAAGTTTAAAGACAAGATTCATGAATGTGATACTGAAGTTGATTCAGGAAGGGGAGGAGTGAGTAGGTCAGAAGGATTTATGAAGCTAATAACATTCAGCCTTTGCAGTTTCAATTGTATTGTGTTACAGAATAACACAAAATCTCTGATAAATATTGAAATTAATTTCATAGATTAGAACAAATCACAAGACTGCTGCTGTCATGCAGAATTNNAAATGCGTGTGTCATGGAAAAATAAAAAAAAAAAAAAAAAAAAAAGAGAAAAAGAAAAGAAAAGAACTTTCCCTTATTTTCAGTCTGTTATTCTCCACTTAGAGAAGAAGAGTACAAGAGCAAGTGTTGGAGAGCTATACAATAATTCTGTGGTAGGAATAGTTAAGTATCATCCTGTAGTCCCATCAATCACAACAAAATTCCACAGATCAAGGAGAACTATTCAGGACTTGTGTTATTTGTTGTCCAAGCATAAAGATTCCTGAACTATAACTGAGAATTTGAAATTAGAGATTTTTAAAGTGCTCAACTTGACCTGACAAGAACTTAGAGATGTAGGAAAATTTTGGAGATGTGTTCTTAAATCACTGGAGGTGCTCACTGTGCGATATCCTTTTGCACATGAGACAGCACATACGCGTATCCGCAGAGACTTCATTGATAAATAATGCTAGCATTAATACCCCTCCACCACTTGGTACACAGGCTTCGGCCAAATTTTCACCATCTCTTACTCTCCTTTGATGACTCCAGGAGACATTACATGTCTTCTTCATGGAAGGGAAAATGGAAGGGCTAGGAATGTTTTATAGGCAGTCTGTCCCAGAAAGCCTCAGATCAAGCTGTGGGAAGCACACAAGGTTTCATCCCAAACAGCTCAGTCAGACAGGCTTAGTATTCTCCTAGGAATCTCACTCCTGAGCCCCACAACTCTCTTGAGTCCAGCCTAAAGAAAAATTTCTGTATGATGGCAGAAGTGGAGTCAGCAGTGACCCATGTGAGCCATGGGAAGGAGTGCCCCCATCATAAGAATGAATCCCAGGCTAATCAATCCTCTTACACAGACAGAAACTGTATTTTCATTGTAACTCTACACCGAGCTGGGTGTAAGGAACATGCACTCTGCAATTTATGCCTCCTGTACCTGTTGGGCAAGCATGAAAACACATCCACTCCAGGCAGATAGGTTTTGCCTTTGTGTATATGTACACTGCAAAAAAAAAAAACAAAACACAAATGCACTTTTCCTGAAGTTCTTGCAATTATTTTAAAAATTTAGAATGTGTATATGTTACTTCTAGCAAGATGTTTGATCTACCACAACAGAAAATTGGAATACTGAAAAACTACTGCCACTACTTTTGACTAAAAATGTGAGGAACAAAGAAATGCCATAATTTAAAAGTAAATCTGAAGAGCATAGTGACCAGAAGCATTCAGTAATATTTGCCAGCTAACTAAAGAATTTTTTAATTTAATATGCCTACTAGTTTTTCATGCTATATTCATTTTCATAAGTTTAAGGGTTTTTTTCTGTATCATACTTAAGATATTTTTCCTGAAGTTCTTACAATTGTTTTAAAATTTTTCAGGGCATTTTAACAGTTTTCCAGCATCAATTCAAATGTAAGCAGTCATCGAATAAACCACCAATAATCCAAAAATCAAATATTCCATTTCTCATTTTGGACAAAATTAAACTGTGAAACTTTAAAATTCTAATAAATATTTGCTGAATTAAATATATAATATTTCTGTATAGCATTATACTTACAAGAAATTGCTACAGTTATTGTATAGTATATAAGGATTCTGTATTAAATTATGTTTACCAAAAATTGATACACGTGTTATAAAGGCAGCATTTAACTTGAAAACAATACAACTTTAGAGCTATCAATCAACATGAAACAATTTTTGTAAGCAAACACTTAAATGACAAAATGCAAAGCAAGATTAAAATTGATGTTGCTGATGTAAATCAGTTAAAGACTGACAAAATCCTTTTGGCAGCATTATACACCAATCACTTATGTAACTCCCTCTGAGTCTTTTTGCAAGATGAAGCATTTGGTGTTGATTTTCAGTGCTCTGTCATCTCTCCAGAAGGCACTTTGGAACAGCAATTGGCTTTGCAGTTATTTCCATCACTGTCTTTCAAAGTGATCCTAATGGACCATGTGTTCTCAGTAAAGGGTTTATTTCTCTTCTGAATTCCTCTGCATACTGAGAAAGGATTATCCTGTCACATCACTGGGAATTATAACAGTCTCATAAGCAATCAAAACCCAGGTGTCTTCAATATTTTCTATCCCACACAAGAGACAAGGCCCTGTCTGCCAGAAGACATTAAAAGGAGCTGCTGGGGGGCAGCACTGCTCCTGAAGTTTCTTGGTCCTGGTACAGAGTAGTACGCGGAGCTCTGCTACCTGCCAAATGTAACCTTGAAGGACACATTTGGCTAGTTCAGTGACAGCTGTATCCATTTGAATATAAGAAGTAACATGTTCCTCACCAACCCCAAATATATGTTCACATGGCACAAAATATATTGACTTTTCACAGAGGTTTCTGCAGCCTTTCTGCCTCTCTTGGTCTTAAATGTGGCTTGACATCTTCCCTCTTCTCCAAACTTGTCGACAAGAAACAAGGACCTACCCTAACCAAAGCAAGCCCAGATTCACATAGGTAGGAGTCCAGCTGCAGAGGTCATGCCTGCAAAATGCCATGTCATTGCTGGTGGTTGTAGAACTTCTCAACAGGAAATACTGTAAGCCTGTAGTAGAAACCTTAAATACTGTCTTGTTTTCTAACAGCTTCAACTAATCAGTAACTTATCTCCCTTCTAGAGTTTAGAGAGAAAATGTATATATTTAATCACCAGTTATGTACACTCAGTTGAAAATTTCCTGGTTTATGCTAATTTTGAATATGTTAATGACAGCTATAACTTGCATAACATGCCTGAATTAAGAAAATCTTTTTATATATATTTATGTTGCATAAATTCCACTCCCCAAGAGTGGGAATACTGGTCTAAAGCAAAAATACCCCACAGGGAAGTAATTTGCATATTTGATTATGGTTTTGCTTATTTTCACTTTTTTTTAACCCGAGACTTTTCTTAAGCAATCTGCCTAAAATGTTAGATTATCCTTAGTGTGATAAAAGCTTCATTACAAAATTCACAGGAAATATGTATCATCAGACGTGTCACATTTATACGGACTAAGAGAATAACTTTGCACAAGCTGGCTATCATGACACAGACAATTTCATGTGCCCCTGATCTAGTTATCCTGCCTCACTATACAGCTTCCTGGAGTCACTTACCTGAGTTATTCTTCCTGTATCCCTAGGGTACTTTGATAATTAATTACTTATAATTTGCAAATATTTTTGCCACCATTTTTGAATATTTGTGACATGAATTGCATACGTATATGAGAATGTTGCAGTGCATGCAAACCCTCATCAATGCTCTGATTTGTGTGAACTACTCAATAACACGCTTACCCTACACCCATCAAGACCTTAATTTTCTGAAGCAGAAGGATTTCTGTTGCAAGGATGAAATAGGAATTTGAAAAACATTCACTAAACTTGTCACAGCATTTAAACAGCTGTTGATCACACTGTTCACTACACAGATTTCAACTGTTCTGCTCTTCAGCAAGCAAACTCAATAAGCCAGTGACCTGCATACTCTTTCCCTTTGAGTAATAGGAATTATGCTGTCTCATGCTGCAGTACCAGTAAGGTCATTTTGTGTCCCCTTATCAGACCTGTTCAGATCCGGATCCAATAGTACTTACCTCTTTGGAGTACTATGTTACTTTTCCTTGAGCCATCTGATTCCTAAATCCTCAAATGATCTGATAGGTAAGGTGTGAGATGCAGAGCCCATCTGTCAGCAGAGCCAATTGTCTGGAAGAGCAAAACATTTCTGAGTACTAGCTTCTAGAAGAGACAAAACTACTAATATTTAAAGTAAGAGAACCACCCTGTTTCTTGCAAATCACTTCCATGAAAGAGGATAACAGGGGATATTGAAGAGGAACATAGAAAAATTAAATCTTTCATCTACTTAACACATCATTATTTTCTACAGTTTCATATCACGTTACAATCTGCAGCCTTTGTCAAGAATTTGTTCATTATACAAATTGTGGTACCCCCAAAGCAGGGCTAAAGGAGTTGCAATTTGAATGCTGTTTGAAATGCTAATGGGGAAATGGTGGTAGTATCAATGCTGGAGAATTTACCACAGTCCATATGGTATCCTATATTTCAAAAAGTGAAGTATATAGAATATGCAGCCATATGCAAATGACACATTCTGTATTACAAACCATACATCTCTGCACAGTCCTTCTCAAGTACTCCTGCAGCTCCCTTTTTCCAGAAGTCACTGGAATCAGGATTTGGAAAAGACATTTCAGTTGCTATTTTTCTTTCATATTTGCTTAGTTATTTTTTCATATGTCTTGAAGAACTACCAGAATGCATTTATGGTAGACAATGATATAAATTTCTTGCATAGAAAATAAAAACATTCTTGGTATTTTCTACTTATTGTTTGGTTGCAAAGCTCAGCTTCCTGATTCTAAGCTGTTTCTGTTTGTGTAACAACACTTTCTCATTTTCCTAAGCAAGTTACTGTTTTCCCTTCTCAGGAAAATGCTTTGAAAATAAGCAAAAATAAACAACTATTTTTCTCTTCCCCCACTGAGTAATCTGAATGTACAGTGCTAAGTCACATCCTTCCATCCACCCTCTTGAGTATTTGTCCTTCAGCAAAGGCAGACATGATATTGCTGGCTTCTTCTAGGAACAACCTTTGATGCTTCACATAAAGGCACAAAAATTTCATTCTGGTTGACATGTTCCTAGCCAAAAACATTGAGTGGTCTCCTCAGATCTGATGGCACATATAACAGAGAATTGGTGTTTTCCAGCTTTATCCAGCATCCCTTAAAAGCCTGTAATTTCACAAAAGATAAGGTTTTGCGTGCCAATACATTATCATTCATTTAGGCCTCCTTCATCCACAAAGGGTGCTTTATGGAATACAGGTGAGTTACTACAACAGTGCAAGGAATGTTGGTTTGGAACACTCTGTAGCATCTGAATGCAAAATGTGACTATCAAAGACACACATCTTAGCTAATAGTGCCATGGAAACACAGTTCTTCTTATTATGGACAATAGAAAAAGAAGCAAAATTTCCATATTCTGTATTTCTGACAATGCAGAACTAAAAGTAATAATTACAAAGAGCTAGAACATTTTCTTAGTGCTGTGAATGTTATAATAATTAGGCAACCCCCAAAAAATCACTTTACCCAACACATAATTTTCTATGTGATTTTACATTTTGCTGATAATAGAGATTCACATTAACTGTAGGAAAATGCAATTAGTTTTAGTTTCACTGCCACACTTCAGTGATGTCAGAACAGAAAGGCAAGCCACCATTGCAACAGGGAATTTAAATGGGCTGGATATCTAGTTCACAAATCTGAGGCACATTGTGCTCAGTTTGTCAAATTATTTCAGATCTAGTACCTTGCTTCTTTACATAATGTCCTATAAAATTCTAACCAATTTTAAAAATGCATAAATTATTCTTCAAGTGAGGGGAAAAATCCAGGAGGGGAAAAATCATTCTCATGCTATTAAAATTGTGATATGTGACCTATGGGAATCTTCTGGATCAACCATTTAAGTCAGCTCTTAACCACCTGAGAGTTGTCTGCCCAGGCTGTAGACATATACCAATTACAGGCATATCAGATCCAGGCAAACTGGAGCCAGAAGGGTCACCATTTCAAATACTGTACCAAAGCAGCTGTCTTGCCTCCGGAGCCACCTTCTGAAATCCCAGAAGAGGCACAGTGGAGAAGGGGGCTTGCAGGCAGGAAACAGGAAAGGGGACATTTGGCACAAGCCAAGTCAGACCCGGGGTCCAGATGAACAAGTGAAGAGAAGGGTGATTTCCCACTGGTGGAGAGGACTGCAGAGAGCAGAGAGAAAGGACACTAGACAGGACAGGAGTGCTGCAGACCACCCACCCAAAATGTAACCCAGCTCCAGATCTGATGTTCAGTCTTTATACTGAGTTGTGGTATAGTGACTGCTATAATGATGTGCTAGGGATTTTAGATCATTTCCTGTATAATTCTACATGACAGGATAAAAGGAAGGTTTTCCTGACTTTTAAAAACAAAGCAGTAAATGAAGAGAAAAATATTTCCTCCTTAAGGGAACAGTAATAAACCTGAATCCCTACAGAATGCCTTTGTTAGATAAACGAAACAATAATCAAACATCTTAAACCACCTACCCCAGTGTGCACAAGCTTTAATTTTACCCATTGAGGCTGACTGAATTTGTGCTTATGCCCTTGCCAAGAGACTGGGAACCAACTGCTGCAAGAAAAGCAATTAGTAAGAGGACATAAACCCCAGCCTTTAATTTTGTGGGGAGTAATGCAGACTAATGCAAAGAAGAAAAAAATCACAAGTGGAATAATTCTGCTGTCACTCACAGCAGAAGTAAAAAAGCAAAACAATAAAAAATGAAGTTTAGAGGAAATCAGACAAAAGCCTCAACTTCCTTCCACACTAAAAGTTGAAAACCAATAGCAATAGACTAAATGCTTATAAACAATTGACTGCATCTTTTGGATGCTGTCCTGATCTCATCTTTATCAATAACTGATTTGACACCGACACTCAGGATTTTTCATGAGTCTGTCAACAAACAGGCAGTTCTTTTGTCCTCAAGTCTGGAATACTTCCTGCTTGTTTATTTACAGTGAGACAATCTTATACTCTCTTTTACCAGTCATTCTGAGTGAATTATTGTTCTTATTCTGGAAAGGAAAACCTGCCAGAATCAGTATCAACTAGAGAGAGATTGATATGTGACAAAATCAGAATCATAATCATAATTGTACAGGACAAGGGAAAGCTAAATTGTTTTAAAATATGCTAAGCACTCAGCAGCCTACACAAGCTTGAGAAACAAAAAAAAAAACCCAAAAAACAAAATAATAAAAGAACTGTTACTCTGTTGCTTAAAAGATATTTTAAACTATAATATACATTGAATATAGCTTATTTTCACTTTATCCAGAACAAACAAATTTATCACCCCCAGGGTACAACCATTATAAATAAAAGAGTCTCAGCACTCGCTCACTAGAAAATGAAGAGATAACTCAGCAAGAAAAGACTTCTGGGTATTATCAATTAAATCGTAAGACTCATGGTGATCATCACTGGGCCACAAAAGAAGTGGGATTCTTTTTGAAAACTGGAGGCTTCTCAAAGATTTTTGCATGTGAAAATTTTCTTACACTGAGAGAGAAGTCATGCCAGAAGAGCTAGTTGTTCAGCAGTGTAGGAGAGCAGGTAAGCTGGCGCTTCCTGTACAGAAGAAAGCCTTCATTTACAGTCTGATGATGTGCTATAAAATGGTGCTCTTGTTTCTCAGCCAACATTTCTCCTGAGAAAAGCATCAAGTGAGAGACATCGTGTTAACTTTTCCGAGACTACTGTTGCTTTGAGATCAAGATCAGAGTGCCACTTGAAAATATTTCTGAAGATTAAAGTGAAATTAAAAACCTTTGAGACTGGTCAGAATTGTCCTGGGTTGTAGGAATAATTTGAATTATTTCATTGAAACAGAGCCTGGAAATATGATACCCTGTACGAAAAGGAGAAAAAGTTATTTCTTTCCTACTGTTTCAAAAATGGACTCCAAGTATCAGACAAATCTCAGAGAAAACAATTTTAGAAAAACAGTGGTTTAGTTTTGGAAAGCTCTCTCTCATTTAATCTGAAATTTAATGATTACCTAGATGTTTCTATGTGTGTTTGAGCTAAAGAGCACAGCAGATAGCACAGTGCTCCCTATTTTCAATGACCAGAAAGGAAAACGAGATTTTTTTTCATTTCATTTATCATTTATAGCTTGCTCCAGAAATTCTACATAGAAATTTGCTATGGCCATCCATGTTGGTATTCAGAAAAGCATCCTCTGCATACCAGACTCTGTTATTGACTTTGTAATCCAGTATCACAAGCTGGAATGACTTTTGGCCTTAAAAGAAAATAAGAAGAAATTGAGTATTAGGTCTGGGTTATTAGCTGCTCACTACTCACAAATTGTAAGCGTGTTTTATTTGGCTTCACCGCTGCTGCCACAACAACCTTGTCCTTGTTCTCATCACCTGCTGCGTGGACAAAGCCAAACACCTCTGACACCGCTGCTGCCACCCATAACTGTGGCAAAGCTCAGCTTGTCAGAACAGGAGAACAGGAGAAAACAGTACCAAGAAAGTAAAGCAGAGCAGAACTGAACAGAAGTGGCAGGTCCTGATATCTTCTGCAGTGTCCAGCACAGGGTCTCAGCAGTTGCTCAGGGACACCGCAGTAGGAGGGCTGTTCAGTCCAAGGATTTGAAACTGAAAATCCTCTTCTTTCACTCTAAGCAATGCCAAACAGCCCTGCATAAAACTTTTTTTGTGGCATTTCCAGTCGAGGCAGCAGTCACAGGACTTCCACTGGCTGTTTATTCGACTCTTTAGGTGTAAGCTTAAAACTGGGAGACAGGGGAGGTACAGATTTCCAAGCCCTCCTGTATTTCACAGGAAAGTATCACCTGCCACTGCTGTTCATGTACTTTTCTTCATGTCCCTATTCAACACCTTTTTGCCAAATCAGTCTGTCAGACCTCTGGTTTCTGACTAGTCTCAGATAAGTCACTTTTTGAAACAGGATGAGAGAAAAGTAATAAAAATACAGGGCCAGAAGGGACTTTAAGTCCTATCTTGTCTATCCTGCTGTAAGAGTAAATTGCAACCAAGCCACCTCTGAGAAATGCTTTTTTCTGTGATTTCTCTTCATGGTTTGTTCTAGTGCACTGTTTCCTGGTAGCAGGAATCTTTTTCTTAACAATTCTTTTATTCCCCAGATAAGCACAGTTTTGTCCTCTATTATCCCACTAGAATTAGTCATGCTTTTCTTCTGCAATAAACTTTAATAAATCTGAAAACAAAACAAGTTTTTATGCATTTGTTCATTCAACTTTTTCTCCAGGGACAGCTTTTCTTACCACTACTGTTGTTTTTTCCCTCTTATAAATATTTGCCCATATTTTTCTTAGAATGTGCTCCTCAAAACTCATGAAGCTTTTTGAAATAAGGATTGCCTATTTTCAGGATAATATTGTATGAGACCCTCCACAGATGCTTTCCTACTGGACTCCTGTCTAGCCAGTTATTCCCAGTTCTACACCTGCAAAATTAATTTTCATCTTTTGGTACCGCACATTGAAGTTGTCCTGCCTGAATTTCATCTTCTTCATGTCATCTCTCCAGTACATGAAGTTTATTTTTCATCTAACCCTGGGGTTTTTTTCTGCTTTATAAGGGCTCTCATCTTGGTGTCACTGCCCAAGACAGTCTCTGGACACAAGCCAAGATAGTTAATCTGCAGTGCCCATTTGAATTTTCCCATAAACAGCTTTCTTGAAGTATTTTTCCTTTTAACTCGTGTACTTATTCATCCTAATTTAACTCTTGCATCTATTTTTTAAGTCCTTTTCTTGTTACAATATCATATCAGACCACATGCAGAGCCTCACCAGTGCCCATTTCTGCACATCTAGTTCTGTAAACCTGGTGGACAATATTTTATTCTTGAAAAATTTGTTCAATTTTCAAAATAAAAAAAAAAAAAATTGTATGCCAAGACCTGCCATGCCTGAAGAAAAATGGACTATCAAACTCCAATAAATACACAGCAAAAAAAGTGCATTGTATACTCCATGCTATGACAGTTTGAAGATGCTATGCACAAACTATGAATCATATTTGAGTTTATGGAATCTATGCCTAAACCATCAGTGCAATAACATACACAGTACATCTGCTTGAGTGAAACTACAGAACAAAAACTCAGTGAATAGAAAAGATCCTAATTTCTGTGAAACACCAAAGACAATGTAGTTTTCAGAACAAACACACAGTTTGATGAAAAGAAATTTTGAGCAGAGTAAAAATCCTTAAAAATTAGTGGTGTCATTAGAAGGGATTTCAGAAATTTGGAGGAAGATGACTACAGAACAGGGAAAGAGTGTTAGAAAAAAACTAAAGGATCAGACGAGAAGTGGAAGAGGGTAGCATGCAGAGAGTCTGTAGAGCAGAGTGCCCACAGTCACTCAGGGCTAGTGACACTGTCTGGGCTCCGCAAATTCCAAGCCACATAGTTAACACATACTGTAAAAACTATTGACAATTAAATGTCTCAACAAGGTGAAGATAGCATGGGAATTTCATGCAGGTTTGTGTCATAGAGAGCATTCACCATTTTATCTCTTTTGAAATACTACTCTGATACATCAGCCTTATTTCTTCCCATTTTCTACAACCATCTGATGGTATCCATCAATCTTTCTCCTACAGTTTACTCTCTTCAGGCTCTCACTTAAGGATGTATATCAGATCAAACCTTCTCTTCCGGCCTTCAGTTCTTTTCCTCTTGACACACAGACTTGTATGAACTTCAGATAAATAGTTTAGACATCTTCCTCCTTACTAAATGCAAAATGAACACATAAACTGTGGGTTAGCTGAATTACAATAAACTGAGAACATCAGTTACCTGGCATTAAATAAAATGTGTTAAACAAATTCAGTGCTATTTGTCACCTGGCAACTAATTAATATTTTATATTCTCATTCTAGGAAATGGTGATGTATACCAGGTCACATTCAGTCTGCAGTTGCCCCACATAAGAAGAAGTCTCTCTGGTATCTTCAAGCTTCCCTGAGCAGCACTTTTTGGAAAAGGAAACACTTCAGCAAGTTCAGGAGAATTTGTTCTAAAGTTGTACCCAGAAGTTCAGCCACACAGATGTTCCAAATCAGTTTTCTCCATGAAGACCTTGTTCAGAGAACAAAGAGAAATAAGGCAGAAGAAAGGAATAAGACCATAAAAGCAACTGATACAGGACTTTTCCTAGCTGAGCAAACACAGGAAACTACATGGTTAGAACTAAGTAAAAGTTAATTAGTATGTTGATATATGAAGAACTGGAAGGTGGCAGAACAGCCATTTATACAAGCTAATGCAACATAGATGAAAATTTATTCCATAATGTGAGAATACTTTTGAACAGATTAGTGCCCATTATCGCAGATCTTCTACCTGAAAGCCAGTGTGGTTTCAGAGCCAATAGGAGTACCACGGACATGGTATTTGTTCTCTGACAACTGCAAGAGAAGTGCAGAGAACAGAACAAAGGCCTCTATGTAACTTTTGTTGACCTCACCAAAGCTTTTGACACTGTGAGCAGAAAAGGCCTGTGGCAGATCTTGGAATGATTAGGATGTCCCCCCAAGTTCCTCAAAATGGTCATCCTGCTGCACGAGGATCAGCGTGGCCAAGTCAGATATGGCGATGCACTCTCTGAGCCCTTTCCAATAACCAATGGCAAGAAGCAAGGTTGTGTTCTTGCACCAACTCTGTTCACAATCCTCTTCAGCATGATGCTCCAAAGGGCCACGGCAGACCTTGATGAAGAAAATGGCATCTACATCTGATACCGTACTGATGGAAGCCTGTTCAACCTCAGGATACTGAAGGCCCACACCAAGACCCTCAATCACCTTGTCCGGGAGCTTCTTTTTGCTGATGATGCCGCCCTCGTTGCTCACACAGAAGCAGCTCTGCAGCGCTTAACATCCTGCTTTGCAGAGGCTGCTGAGCTTTTTGGGCTGGAAGTCAGCTTGAAGAAGACAGAAGTTCTCTTCCAACCTGCACCTCAGGAAGCCTTCCATCACCCCCGCATCACCATAGGTGAATCAGAACTCAAGTCAGTCCAGCAGTTCACCTATCTGGGAAGCATCATTTCCTCAGATGGTAAGATTGACCAAGAGATAGACAACAGGTTAGCAAAGGCCTACAGTGCCTTTGGAAGACTCTATAAAAGAGTCTGGCACAATAAACACTTGAAGAAAAGTACCAAGATTAGTGTCTATAAAGCCATTGTGCTGTCCACTCTTTTATATGGGTCTGAATCGTGGGTCATCTACCGCCGCCATCTGCGTCTCCTCGAACGCTTCCATCAGCGCTGCCTCCGCACTATCCTGAACATCCACTGGTCTGATTACGTGACCAATGTGTCTGTCCTTGAACAGGCAGCAGTCACCAGTATTGAGGCCATGCTGCTGAGAACGCAGCTGCGCTGGGCAGGGCACGTCTCCAGGATGGAGGATCACCACCTCCCTAAGATCGTGCTCTATGGTGAACTTGCCACTGGCTGCCGCAAGAGATGAACCCCGAAGAGGAGATACAAGGACTCCCTGAAACAATCCCTCAGCCTTGGCCATATTGACTACCATCAATGGCCCACTTTGGCCTCCAATCGGGAGGCACGGAGACACACCATCCATAATGCTGCTTCTTCCTTTGAGAACACAGGCAGAATCAGTCTGGAGGAGAAAAGACAACGCAGAAAGAACCGTGCCTCACCAACACCGCCTATGGTGACTTTCTGCTGTGCCTTTTGCAACCGGACTTGCCTGTCTCGCATCGGCCTCTTTAGCCATCAGCGCACTTGCAGCAAGCGTGGGTAGAGCCCTTCCCAAATCTTCGTTCGTGAAGTCTAGCCATGATGAACGTGAGAAGAGATGGACTAGACAGGGAAATTACACAGCTACTTGCACAGTGCATATGCAATTAATCTGCAGGGTCCTGACAGCAGAACATTTGTATATGTGAATGTCTTAATGCGTATGTGTGTATACATGTGCAATGCCATTTCACTTGTTGATATGACTTTCCACTTAAAATAGTAGTCACACTGCAGTAAGGTATTAATCTAAAAGTGAAGTCATATCAGATTTTCACTGCCCAGTCTTGGTTTGGAAAAGACAGTGTCTCTTCACTAGTCATCATGTGAAGGTGGTGCCTGCAACTCCAAAAAACCCCTACAGCCCTGTGCACTCTGCAGTCTGCCTACTTATCTTCTACTGACTTTTCTGATCTGTGCAGCACCGCAGTAACTACTCACTGACAGTTTAGGATATGTTAATGGTGCTAGCTGCAAGGAACAACAGACTTCATACTTGGGATCAAATGCAAACTGAAATCTGGGAGAAAGAATTTAAATAAGTGAATTCAAACTCTGATCCTGCAACCCTGCTGAAAGGTGAGTAAAATCCTGTGACAAAGCCACAGACAACAGTAGGAGTCTTTTCGCTTAGTAGAGAAGTTTTGAGAGACACCTTTCAGATCCTGTTTTAACAAATCTCACTCCATCTCGTCTTTCCAGCTGAAAACCTGGGACTGCGCAGGCACAGCAGAAACAGTAACAAAGGTAGACCCACCTCCTGCAGCTAAGCTGTTCTAGAGTCGTAAGACCTTTTTGCCCTTTCCTTCATTTCCAAAGCAGTATCTGAGCTTCAGCAGCACTTCCAGATGAGTAGGGATTTCCAAGGACCATAACCTGCAGTAAGGCAGGGCACAGAGATTGCAAGTGTGTTGCTCTAAAGCTGTGAACTCTACAGACAGACCCAGCGAGGGTCTCAGAGGGCAAGCCCTATAGTAACTTACTGGAGTATACGGTAACTGAAAGAACAAGAAAAAACATTCTGCAAATCACAGGTGTGGAAAAGTAAATACAGAAAATGACAAGGAGCTGAAGTGTTCACCCCTCTTCTTAATACGTTTGGAAAGTACAGCATATACTAACACAAACAGACAAGTTCCCATATTCCAGCATAGTTCTTGAAGACTCTCACATAATTCTACAGGAGGCTAAGCAGGTCTGAGTGAGCTGTGCATACCCAGATCACCCTTGGAAGCCGAGTGTGCTCAGAACCTGAAAGAATATCTCCACCTCCTCTCCCAAGGACACAGGCTTCCCAGGCAGTCCCTGAATTCACTGTTTCATAATAGATGCTTTTAGTAAACAACATAGTGATCCATCCCACCAAAGCACACTCTTTTTTCTTAGAAACAGATGTGCTAGATAAATCTTATCTATGTGAAGCTGGGAATAAATCTGCACAACTGGTGAGCCAGGAGAAAATAGTTCAGAACTGTGCATTGCAAGACTACCCAGAACATTCTTCTTGCTTATCACGCATGAAGTTCCTTTTTCTCTGCGAAATTCGAGACTAGTGCTTACTCTGCCCGCACTGCTAAAAAAACTTCATATGTTGAGTATTTGTTGCTTCTCAGAGCTTATAGCTGATATAAAGAGTTTTGAATACACACACTAGAGGTGAGAATGAAAGACTGGATCAAACAGCAAATTAAACTGTTTTGGGAAAAGTGACAACTTAGAAGGAAAAATGATAATTTTTCAGCAATTTAACATGCTATTGTGATGAAAATTGCATTCTACACAAGATGAGGGAAGTAATTTTCAAATAAAAACAGCACTGAAGTATCAAAGCTCTCAATATATGAAATGTAATTTATTTTTTCCTATCTGATACCAGAGTGTATTTGATCTTCTTTTCTTTGAATATGATTTTATCTCTGTTTAAAACATCTTTTTGTTGGAGATTTACCCTTGAAAGACTAAGGATTTCAGTTGGAATTGTGGAAAATATTAGGGCTTTTCTTATCAATATTGACAATACTCTACCCTGGTCATATCTGCATTCCTGAAGACGCTGGGCCCTCTGCAATGCTGTCTCATTACCTAAGTCTAGGTTTGAGAGAGAAAACCCAGCTGTTGATCTGCCATTTATGCATGCAAAGTACTATTATAATCCACTGGACACCAGCAACACAGAGAAAACATTAATGGAACGTTAATGGACATTGATGGAACCCAGTTTTAGGCTAATGTTACTGTTTTGTTTCCACAAAGGATGTGGTTTCCATCTGTTCGTTCAGGAGGCTGCTATGCTTAAGGAGTCTGAGACACCACTGCTCTGAGCTACCTAATGTGGCTAAATTTTTACCACTTTGAAGCATGGGTTGGGCTAGATATCTCCAACAGAGTTTCTTCCATGAGTTTATAATATCCTGCTTCCTCATGTGGATTCTTCTGGGGTTGGCAGTGTCAATGTCATCCTACAAAGGATGCATGCACTCTACCATGACATAGCTGGCAAAGACCCATCATCTGAGGTGATCCTCCAAAGACCCCTTCCTTTTCCTCAGAGCAGTAGCTGCTTTCTCTGGAGCAGCTTAGTGGTATTTGTACTTCATAAGGGCCAAGAGACATTCTCTGTCAGCTAGCTGATCGCTGATGGGAGCTATCTGGGATGTCTTGGGGAAAGAGACAGTTTGGTGTGACAGCTGCATAGAGGCAATGAGTACATGAATCTCTGCTATGGCAATGCAACTATAACAGTCAAATATTCGATAAGAAAAATCCATTTCTGTCAGGAAATATTTCATAACACTATTAAATCCTTCATGACATTTTACTGAACACTGTGTTTTCCAATTCCCTTCTAACCTTAATCTCTTCATAATAATAGAATCATAGAATCATCAAGGCTGGAAGAGGCCCAGAAGATCATCCAGTCCAACCATCCAGCCATCACCATTACTGTAACCCCTAAACCATACCACCCAGTGCCAGATCCAGCCGCTACTTGAATGCCTCCAGGGATGGTAACTCCGCGTCCATGAGCAACCTATTCCAGTGCTGAACTACCTTAACAGTGAAAAAATATTTTCTAATCTCTGACCTGAATCTCCCTTGTTCCAGCTTAAGGCTGTTTCCTCTTGTCTTCTCGCTGTAGAGACGATAGAAGAGACTGGTCCCCACCCACCACCACCTTCTTTCAGGTAGTTGTAGAGAGAGATGAGGTCCCCCCAAGCCACTTTTTCTCAGGACTAAACAAACTCAGCTCCCTGAGCCATTCCTCATAAGATACATTCTCTAGTCCTTTCATGAGTCCTGCTGCCCTTCACTGGACATGTTTCAGTACCTCCATGTCCTTTTTGAACTGTGGGACCCAGAACTGAACACAATAGTGAGGGTGCAGCCTCACCAATGCCGAGCACAGGGTGATGATCACTGCCCTGGTCCTACTGCCCACACTATCCTTGATGCAGACCAAGATGCCATGGGCCTTCTTGGTCACCTGGGCACACTGTGGCTCATGCTGAGCTGCTGTCAACCACCACTCCCAAGTCCCTTTCTGCCAAACAGCTCTGAAGTCACATCTCTCCCAACCTGTAGCACTGTTTGTGGTTGCTGTGACCCAAGGGCACAACCCAGCACTTGGCCATATTGAGCAGTCGACCTTGGCCCATTGATTGAGTCTGTCCAGGTCTCCCTGCAGAGCCTTCCTACCCTTAGGCAGATCAACACTCCCACCCAGCTTGGTGTCATCTGGAAATTTACTGAGGATGCACTTAATTCTCATGTCCAGATCATCAGCAAAAATGTTAAACAGGACTGGCCTCGAAACTGAGCCCAGACAACACCAAGAGGGACCAGCCATCAACTGGATTTAACTCCATTCACTAAAATTCTCTAGCACAGCCATCCAGCCAGTTTTTTTACCAATTGAAGAGTCCACTCATCCAAGCCATGAGCAGCTAAGTTTGCTAGGAGGCTGTTGTGGAGATAGTGTCAAATACTTTACTGATGTCTGGAGAGACCACATCCAGACCACTCCTCTCCTCGACTAAACAGGTCACTGTGTTGTAGAAGGAGATCAGGTTGGTCAAGCAGGACCTGCCTTTCATAAATCCATGCTGGATGGACTTGATCCCTTGGCTATCCTCCATGTGCCATGTAATGGCACTCAGGATGATCTCTTCTATAACCTTGTCCAGAACCGAGTGTAGGCTGACAGGCTTGCAGCTCCCCAGATCATCCTCACAACTCTGTAGATGGGTGTTACACTTGCTAATTTCCAGTCAGCTGGAACTTAGCTGGTCAACCAGGACTGCAGATAGATCCCCGATTGGTTTGGCAAATTCTTTTGCCAGTCCCCTTAATACTCTGGGGTGGATCCCATCAGGGCCCATAGACTTGTGAGTGTCTAATTGGCATAGCAGGTCACGCACCATCTCCTCCTGGTTTATGGGGGCTATACTCATCTCCCCATCACCAACTTTCAGCTCAGGGAGCTGGGTATCCTGAGGACAGCCAGTCTTGATATTGAAGGCAGAAGCAAAGAGGACATTAAACATTTTGGCCTTTTCTCATCCCCTGTCACTACACTACCCTCTGCATTCAACAAATGATGGAGACTCTCCTTTACTTTCCTTTTGCTGTCAGTGTATTTATAATTTTTTTTTTTTTTTGCCTTTAACTGTAACAGCCAAATCAAGTTCTAGTTGGGCTTTGGCCCACTAATGTTCTACCTACATGAACTTGTAACATCCTTGTAGTCCTTCCAAGTTACTGACCCTCCTTCCAGACACAATGGATTCTCTTTTTCTCTCTAAGTTCCAGCCTAAGTTCTCTACAGAACCAGTTGGCCTCTTTCCCCAACGACTTGTCTTTCTAGACATGGGGACAGCCTGCCCCTGCATATTGAAAAATTCCTTTTTAAAACACATCCATCCTTCCTGGACTCCTTTGTCTTTCAGGACTGACTCCGAAATGGCTCTGTCAATCAGTCACCTAAACGTGCTGAAGTCTGCCTGCCGAAAGTCCAAGGTGGAAGCTGTACCGGTGCCCCTCTTTACTTCACCCAGCATAGAAAATGCTAATATTTCATGGCCACTATGCCCAAGATGGCCACGGACCACCATTATTCCCTCTCTGTTCACCAAGAGCAGGTTAGCAGGGCTCCTCCTCTGGCAGACTCATTTACCCATTGTGTTAGGAAGTTGTCTTCCACACACCCCAGGAACCTCCTTGACTGTGTTGTATTTCCAGCAGTCATCTGGAAAGTTCAAGTTGCCTGTGGGTACAAGGGTTGGTGATGGTGGGACTTCTGACAGGCACTTGTACAATGCCTTGTCAGCCTGTTCATCTGAGATTCCATAAGAGACTCCCACCATGACGTCTGCTCTGCTGACCTTCCCCCTAGTCTTTATCCATAGACATTCAATCTTGTCATCTTCATCATCATCAGTTTCCACGGAATCAAACTGTTCATCCCACAGGACTCTGTTTGCTCTCTGACAAGTTTAGAAAAATTTAAACAAGAAGTGTCTTGTAACATGACACTGCCTAAAAAATCTACTGTAAACATGATTAATATTCTGGAGATTATTGTCCCTCTGTAAATTAAAATACATTCCATATATATATGACATTTGAGTCATAAGTCACCTACTATTTAACTGTATTGTCACTTTCTGAAGGAGAATATTAAAGACCACTTTCTAAAAATAAAAAATTATGAGGCAAAAAAACCCTTATGCTTTTTCAAGATAAATGAACTAGAGCAGTATCTGTGTGCCAGTTTCATATGACCTTTTAACTGATGGACACATTACAGGAGAAGCAGTAAAACAGCTAATGCCAAACACACTGTTGGATGTCTTTCTAGGTGCTAGAATGATATGTTTGAAGCTCTTCCTTTGACAGGTGGGCAAGAACAAAGTCTGACCATAAAATGTGTGTCTTCCTCATCAGTAGGACTGTCTGTCCATGGGGAAATGCCTGTCAGAGCATGGCAGTCCAGGCTCCAGCTGCTTGGGAAGACAGACTGGGCCCTCATCCTTGGTCATCCGTGGGTGTAATGCACACTGCACAAGCCATCAGCCTTTTTTGACCATTCTTGCAATGCTTGCACATGATTCCTGTCAAAAAAATGACACCATTAAAAAGTCTGACAGCTCCCCTTGTACATCAGCAAGGCAGACAGAAGTTCCCCTGTTACTGAACATTCTCTTCTTGATATTATTTATTCCGGTACCTGCTCTGGCCTTCATCCCTTGCTTCCCTACAGTAATCTTTTTTTTGGCCCATTCGTTAAGAGTCCTAGGCATCTTGCCTCTTCAGTCAGTACATGTCAGCTCTGTCTCATCTCTGGGACAGTGCTGCCATCCCCCAGAGGAGTTTTCTGCTCCCTGTGAGTCAGGTCTGTGCCAACAAAAGCTAAAGACAGCTTTCATGGTCTGTATTCAGGCAGCCCTTCATCTACACCACAGCCTGAGAGCCACCAGTGAACCTGCAGAGAAATGACCAACCATTCACCCAGGGAACAGGGAGACAGCTGCTCCCACAAGCTGACCTCTGAACTTCAGTTAATAACTCTTTGACTGTTGACTTCAGTGACATTTCATCTTGCCTCTATCTTTCTCCTTAAGGCCTCACATGTCAAGGTCCTGACGCAAACTGCTCTGTAGACATCCTCCACCTGGCTTGCACAGAGGGAGCTCATATGTCTTGGGCAATCCTAAAGACAGTATCTTGTTACTGCTACTGAAGCCTCCTTCCTTGTTGCCTCCTATTCCTGTGATGAAAGTTAAACAAAAGCAGACCGTTAAGGTGAGCTGTAATTACTTGACTGGAAACACACTTGTCTCCCATTCCCTTGACATTACCATTGCTCAGCCTAGTCTTGGCACTAATGACTGGGTTACCAAATTAACCAGTTTCCTACTACCTAAAAATAAGCCTAAAAGCCCATCTGAAACACATATCAGGAACCCTTCCTTACAAAGAACAGCAATATGCAATATCTTTGACTCATTCTGTGAGCGTTCTGTGATCTGCTGTACTGTGTTTGTAGAGACCACCCCAGCCTTTAGGAAAACTTACTGCAGGAAAATTATCACACTTTTGTTATACAGCCTGGGTCCTGTCTCAGGATACTGAACTTATTCCAATATCAGATGGTCTACCCTTCCCCAAAAATGTGCCACCTGACTGTGGAGGTTCCTGACATTCCCTGACCAGCAAGAGAAAGCAGGAATGGGATAATTAGCATGATTATTGCCAATTCTTACCATCTCACTCACTCTCTTCCTCTCTCATAGGCACACAGAGACCCCTTGCTCTTTCCAACCACACACCAACATGCAGACATACATGCACACACTCACTCATGTTCCCTAGGTATTTGCTTAATACCTTCCATAACTTCCCAATGTCTCTTAACTTGTCAAAGGGACAAATCTTCCACTGTCTTCTATCCAGAAAACCCTCCCCCTTCCCACATACAGGTTTTAATTATTGGATTCAAAGAGGTAACCTTTTCATGCCATACTTTATATCTGAACTCTCATAACCATTATTTCTCATCCCTTAAAACAAGTTTCTTACAGAATTGCCACAACTTCCTATTCTCTCCTTGCCCAAATGTGATGGGTATCCAAGTGTTACATAGGATCTTTTCCTGTATTGTTCACCTCTTTGTTCCTCAGTCCCCAAAACAGAGTAGGAAGAGAAAAGGACAAACCACTCACTTTCTAACACCTCATCCATTCAGGTAAGTCTTAAGTCATGGGAGCCGAACGGAATCCAGATAAAGTCTGGACTACTGGATCATGAAAGGAGAAAAACAGCCTCATGAAAAAAGAGACTGTAAAAGGGAAGAAAGTTTTGAGATGAAGGGAGAGGAACTTCAGCATGGGAACGGAAACCAGCCCAAAGGACAAGACTGAACTGGAGCAGCAATGCTTGTTTGAATTTCTCAATGATCTTTTTTCAGAATCATAAAATCATAGAATAGTTTGGGTTGGAAAGGACCTTAAAGATCATCTAGTTTCAAACCCTTCCTTATCATGACCAGTGCCACCTTCCTCTAGAACAGGTTGCTCAAGGGCCCTAGAAGAAGAAATTAATATATTGTCATTCTTATCTGTGTCTTCAAATACAGTTGAGTAGACTGTGAAAACTGAGCCTGTATGGAGGTCAGAAAATTGAGGCCTGACCTGGTATTTTAGTTTTTCAAATCCCTTCTTAGTGTCTCTGTTGCTAATGGTATTACTATTGTAAAGAGGTAGATTATCATAGGAAAATATAACATCCATGTAGGACTCCTGTCAAGAGTCTCACTAAGACTTTCTGTGAAAAGTGAAAAAAATACACTGTAGGATTATTCTTCCTCAGATACACTTGGTGCAGCTTCTAATGTAACTCTTAAGCTCATGCTGTTAATATGGTTTCATCTACAATGTTATAAAAGTCAGTATAAAAGATCAAAATCAGACAAAGAGCCACATCCCTCATTTGGCAGACCTTCGTTTTGCTGAACTTCTCACTCAGGAAATTGATCTTCCTTTCAGTACTTTGCTTTTAGCCAAATATTTCTGCCTAAGACAGGAGAAAGTTGATGAGTTTGTTTCTACATCTTAGTTACATTGTTCAGAAATCAAAAACATATACAAAGCCAATATGTTTTGAGGATGGTGGGGGGGGTGTGTGTGTGTGTTNTAACATACTTCTAAATATTATTATTTATATTTTTTTCTTTTCAGAGTGTGTTTGGGGATAAGTCAGTGATTTTATTATAGATAGCAACTACCATATTTTTGTTCTGCTTGAAGTACTGTAGGATGATCATCATATGAAACTATTTGCTAAAAAGCAGTATTTTTCTTGATCTGGTTTTGTTTGGGTTTTTTTTNTATTTATTAAAGAAAAAAATTTCAGAGAGCTATTTAAGGCTTTCTCTTGAGTGAATTTGCTCTGGAACAGTCTTTCTCTGGAACATACACTCCAGTTCACAAACTGTGCCTTGAACTTTACAGACCAGCAATGAAAGTCAAAATATCTAGAGTGAGCAGCAGGAATCCATTTACCATGAATAAACATTATAAGTCTCTTGTGCACCTCTACTAGGCACCACTGAAATAACACAGCTGGATAGCTTGGGAAAAAAATTGTTGCAAGTATTCCTTGCTGTATTTGCCTCTACACAAGCAGGAAAAATTTGGAGTAATATTTTCAGACCTATTGATTAATTTTGACTATACTATTACCTGGTGTGGAGTTTATTAAAGTTTGCGCATTTGGAAAGTTTAATTGCTTCTCTAAATATAACCTCATGTTTACATCTGCAATCTGCTTTCGAATTTTGTTGGACAAAAACCCTATTGTAATGATAATACATTTAATAGGAATATTTATCTTTTTATTCACTGACACCCACATAAGACTAATTATTGCAATGACTACAAAAACACAAATGCATTGCCAGAAAAAATGGACAAAATTTTGTTTAGACCAAAGAGCGTACTTAAAATATCTTAAAATTCATTCATTAACATACTTCTAAATATTATTATTTATATTTTTTTCTTTTCAGAGTGTGTTTGGGGATAAGTCAGTGATTTTATTATAGATAGCAACTACCATATTTTTGTTCTGCTTGAAGTACTGTAGGATGATCATCATATGAAACTATTTGCTAAAAAGCAGTATTTTTCTTGATCTGGTTTTGTTTGGGTTTTTTTTAAATATCCT
>VWZG01007275.1:57097-71448 GCA_013396735.1 Grallaria varia
TTCTAAAAATATACAAGCAGCGCATGCAAAAACCCAAAGGGCATAAATATGTCAAAAATACAGAAATCCAGCTGAGGAAATGTGTTTTCAGTAGGTTGTATTTCTGAGTGAGCTGGCACGCTTTCTTACTCCTGATCACTGGCTCTGCCACAAATCATACAGGCTACTGGCCACAGACTCAAAAAAACCCAAAAAAAAAACCAAAAAAAGCAACAACAAAAAAAGAAGAAGAAAAAAACCCCAGAAAAACCCCAAAACCAAAACAAACCAAAAAAAACCCAACAAAACCAAAACCGTCCTATCTAGTATTCTTCTGCAATAGGATCAGTGTGTTTGATAAGCATTATTTAGACTTTTTACAGTGTTGACATGACTGCAAAAATGGGATCCATACTGCCATGTAAAACCCACTGCCAGTAGAACTAGGGAGGTCCAGCAGCTAAACAGGAGCATATTGCAAGGACTATCTGCGAGCATACAAAGGCGATCCCAGTTATTTCACAGGGCACTGTGTGTGCCACCTATTTTCAGGACACACTTCCAAGCTGAACAGAGAAGACCACACACTTGCCCCACATACAGGAAACTTGTACAACCAAACCTTACCCAGTCAGAAATTCTTCTGTTTGGCTCACAAGAAACTTCCTGAATGTTTCTCCCCTTGTGATACATGGAATGAAGTTTAGAATGTAGTGATTTATAGAGACTATTTGTATCACATGTCCAGTTGAATACATTCAGTAAATTCACATGGATCAATAGATACTTTGGGTTTTTTCCTAGAATTCTATAAGCATTTTTATAATAAATTGTTTGAAATGGGAACATCATTTCAATCTCACACAGATTGTAAGGCTCTACAGGCTTCTAATGCAAAGTCCACATAATCCTAAACAAGCAGAGAAGGAAAAAAACAAACAAGACTGTTTTGCTGCTGGCAGCACTCCTACAAAGGCAGGGCTGACCAACAAAGTCAGCAAATCCCAAGACAATTTTGTCTCATTATACCAGCAAGAGAACAGTGTCTGAACTCAGTAACAGGGAGATACTTTTTAATTTCCTTTCATGGTAAAGAATGTGACTCAGAACAGTTCTCATAAGTACAAATTGTCTTCCTTCAACTACTACAACACTAAGATCTTCCTAAAAGACAAAGAACTGCCACAAGCCAAAAGATCTGGATGTCATGGTTTGCCAGAGGTCTCTGCTCTTTTATTGGCACTAAAGGGCAGAAATAATGACGAGCGGTGGTTCTCAGTCTTGGGAAGCAAAGTAGATTTACGGTAATGTATGCACATTTTTTCACAGCAGAACTTATTAAAAAAAACCCAAAATAAACAGTTACCGAGCTAGAGTCAGCTAGTCTATGCATTAGTATAAAGCGCACCACAAGTAGCTTGTGTTTGTCTACAAAAATAATTGCAATGAAAGAGTATCATTAATCTGGAAGCTCAACTTGCACAACAGGAAGCAGTATAACTTTAGCCATATTAAACATCATGCAAATAATGGCAAATAATTACAGTTGACTTGGGTTCATCAACTTTTTTCAAAAGAAAGGAGCTAAGTGCAAACTTAACCAAATATCCCTCCTGCCTGTCATAAATACAGGAATGGGAACACGGACCACATAGGTAGCATGTGTCACTAGGTTTCCAGCAGCGTGTAAATACATAGCCCTCAAGAACACGATTTTATTTCTCCCTCCTTTTCCATTCTTGTTATTTCCCTTCTTCCTCTTTCCTTGTAGATCTTCTCATTACTTCATTTTTATAGTCACAAGTAATGTGTAATTTTCATTACTGATGCTCTTATTTGCATCTTGAGTTTATTTGTGCTATAAAAGGAACAACAGAGAAACAGCATCCAGCAAGGCAGTTATTTCTGTTATTTTTCCAAGTAGATACAACTGAGAAGGACAGAATTTCCTTCCAGGACCCATCCCTTTATTCAGGGTGGCGCTCACTGGTGTAACACCTCTAGGATTAACATATGGAATAGTAATCTCTTTTCCCCAGTCTGGGGAGAAAGATGCAATCCAAAAATCCATCTCTTGGTTACACCCCACTCAGTGCCCACCCAGCATGATTATCCTTGCTCTTTGCCCTCTGTCTTGCTCTTTTACAGATGTTCAACATTTTTTAGCTCCCCTCAATTACTCTAGCTTGAAATTCTTCCTTTTTCTTTAATCCACAAGTGAGTTTTCAGTCTGCTTTGTTCTTTATTCTTGTACTTACCTTCTGGCCTCTGGAAATTCTAGGAAAAAGTAAAAAAAAAAAAAAGAAAATTCAAAACAAGAATGTGACTACCCAGCAGAAATGAATCTAGATTCCTCTAAGAGCCACAGGCATGAACTGAGGCAGAAACCGAAGGTTTGAATTTAGCTACAGTATACAATCTTCCCCAAAAGGTGGTTTTCAGCGAACATTTAATTTTGTTTGTTCTTGGCTTATTAGTGTATAACATTGTGTAATTTTAGAAGAAACAGAAAATTGTGACAGACATTGTTTTTGCCTTAGAGAGGCTACAAAACAAAAAGGGTTTTTTGTAATTAAAAATATTTATCACATATCACCAACAGCATTTGAAGTGTATTTCCATAAATGTTAAATCTATTTATCTTAAATGATGCTCCATATATGCAAATATTTTTAATTTTAAATACAAATCGATTGGTTTTGTCTGTGACATAAACATATTGAGTGTACAACTTCTGCATTTATTAATAATAGGTAACCATTTACCATGCACACGCCTGAGCATAAATATTGATAAGAAAAAGTTACTCTATTTCTTCCACATGCTTCATTCCCAAAAAATTAGTTTGACTCTTACCTTTCTATTGTGAGTTCTTTTAAATAAGAGTGAATGAGATACATGGCAGATAGATAAAGTAGTTCTTCACTTACAAAAGCTGTGTGCAAAAAGGCACTGGAAAATTACTTTTTTTCCTGTTGGAAAAAAAACAGAGAGAATGAACCACACTTTTGTTAAGGTTATTTTTATTCCTTACTTTAAATTATTTGTCTTTTACGTAATGGAACATCAGAGAGAAAAAGTTATTTTCTCTCATTGAAAGCCCATAGTTGGTCAGCAGTGTCACAAACCCCACCTGAATAGCTAGAGAGATTGACAGTGTGGCCTTTCAGGTACTTAACTTACCCTATCTCCACTGAACTCAGGGGCCTGACTGTGTAGCTGCCAGTATTAAACACTCAAGACTCTCCACAATGATCCCTTGTAACTGAGTAAACAAAGCTTGGAAATGTCAAACTATGATATAAGTATGATTAGCTGATTTAAAACAATGGGTAAGCAAGTTCATAAACAACAGCATCCATAAATTTACATAGGAAAGGGATCTAGAAAACATGGACCAATTTTTAAAGACTGTTCTTATGCAGGGAAATGTCTTCTTATGCAATCATGTCACCAGAAAAATTCTTTCAGGTTCTGTTTTTGCAAACACATTCGCAGTGATGTTTCACATCAGCTATTCTGACGTTGAACACCACAAAACTAGGATGCCTCACTTGCACTAGAGCCAGTGAGGGGCTCTGGGGACTTCTGAACTTCTTTTAAAGAATTAAGGTTAGAATGCAATCCTCCAACTGAGTGTCACAGCTAAGAAAGAAAGGGGGAGAAGAAAGAAAAATTAGATCTACCAAACCATTTCCATCAAAAGGAAAGAACTAACACACTTTCCAAACAGCCAGACTACCTTCCTGTCTAGTTCTTCATAAAAAGATGAGCTTTCATCAACTTGAATAGGGTCTTGAGCATTCCATGGACTAGTTTATCCATGCATTGATCCAGCAAATATTTATGCAACTGATGGAAAACAAATATAACAGTGAATCTTGCTTATTGTGGAATCATTTACGGTAGACTCAATAATCTTCTTTCTTTACTGCTTAGAGAGCCAGTGTTGCTAGAAGAGCAAAGTTGGGGGGGGAAACCCTGTAACAAAGCAAATTTGCTGCAAACTCTGCATTCTCGAAGATACTTGCACTTCAGTATCTTTTACATAAACTCAGATATCCATATGCCTTACAGAAATAATTTAAGTGAAAATAATTTACTGTCCAAGAGAAAAGCATATTCTATAATTTTGGAAATGTGGTACTCTCATGTTGCTCTTGGTGAAGAAAAGCTTGTGTTTAGAACATAAGCTTCATAAAAGTCAACATAGCCTCTTCACTGGAGTTCCTTTTTTTGCTTCCTGAAATAAGATGTTCTTTTACTAGACCATACACCAATAAACAGAACTTTATAACATGCTTTAAAAGAAACAGTGTCTTTGCAACTTCACTACAGTACAAGAAACTAGAACTGAGCATCAACATGAGCCAGCAACAAGCTTCACAACTTAATTCAAAATCTAGACAAATACCAATAAACTCTTCCCTGACCTATCCAGACTATTTTAATCCCAACTGTTTAGAACCCCTACAGCCTAGGAGAAGCAGAGAAGCAATTTCAGAAAGACCCACAATAACAGACTGCCCATCTCACTACTGAAATCAAATCCTATGGAGGTTTTCATATCAGAACAACAGAATCAGACTTTCTATCAAATATGTAACTGCAGTGATCATTGAGTGCTCATAACATTCTTTCTCTGTAATGAAATTACACACTGTTTTTGTTCAAGAAACTAAGCATACCATGCTCAACTAACTTCAAGTATCACAATGTTGGGTCAAAGAAATATGTGGTATTTATTAGAAATGCATTTTATTTGAGCTTTATAGTACTCTGCATTCACTGAAAAGAAGATTGCACTCTGGCAAACAAGTCTTAGAGTCTCATGTAAGTACTTCCTTTTGCAATATAAAAATTACAGATTCACTATAACTGGAAAATTAAAGCTGTTTAGCTAAATTACTTCCTTACATAAAAGAAAAAAATTCTTCAGGTTTCTACTATTACTAGTTTTGTATTTTACCATTTGCCTGAGAAGGATCTGTTTAGGTATTAAAAAAGGTATAATATCTGTGTACCTATGTGATTCACTAAAGTATATTTCTCAATTCTATTAATGTTAACAAGTTCGCAATACTGTAATTTTTTATTTATGTATCCAAAGACTCAACTCTGGCATTTTGCACAATATTATACAGAGAATCTATTCAACTGAGAGAGATCAGAAGTTTCAAAAACTGCAATGTAAAACTGTCTGAATGTGAGTGAATCTTACAGAAAAAGGGAACATTGGCTTTGACAAGACTCCTCTGAATTTTTTCAACGATCATCCTCTGAGAGACATCACTTCTGGTGAGCTGTTTCACAGACACATACAAATGTCATTCCCTGAAGATGCACAACTGGAACTAGTTGAACTTGATATACAATGAAACTTCACAGTATAAATTGCAAATGCAAGCCTCTCTGGCAAAACTCAGAGCAGTTATTTTAGTACCCTGGTAGGAGTTTAATATTGAGTGAACTTTTAAGAGACCTTCACAGAGACATGCACAGAATTTGCTTTAACAACAGGTAGTTATTCTGCTGAATACAGAAGGCTATAGTGGGACATTTGGATGCTATAAGGAGGAACACACAGTTTCAGTAGCAATACTTCAGTAGCGAGATGAAGGTCTGTCACTCACCAGCACTGCATACCAGAGGACTGAAACTGTCAGATCAAGAAAATTTAGAAGCAGTTCCTACACAATGTTTTTCATTTGCAGACCTCATTTGTGTAAGGACTCTGACACCTCCTAAACATGTCTCTGTGAACACATTGCGTTGGTGTGATACCCTCCTTCCCCTGCTGCTGCTGTCTTATGCTGTAATCACCAGTGGGGGCTGTGCATCCAGCTTGCTTTGGGCTTTTGGAGGCAGATGGCAATACAGTAGCCAAGGGCTGTCTGGAATGATGTGCAAATATGACTGTAAATCAGTCACCTTACCCCAAAAATAGTGAGCAATGCAGGGCCTGTTGAGTCTCCTGCACACAGTGTGTGTCACACCAGGATCTCCCCTCAAGAAGGAACACCTCTCAGGATTACTGCTTGTGGCTGAGAGATTCCCTGTGGCAGCACATTCTTGGTAAGTGATTAACCACATGCTAAACTTTGAAACCTCAGGTGAGTGAGACCAGGGATTGATTGTGCACAAAGAATCCTTTAGACATAAATTGTTGACTAAGTCTGAATCCAGCCACACCGAAACTCCTCTCTGAGAAGACATATATAACACAAGGGGGTCTTGTCTAAACACCATGACCCAACAGGAGGAACTTTCTGACAGTTCTGTCTGACTCTGCCCTCTATGTAGTAAATAATCAAGCACACGTTGCCATCCAGTCTTGTTAACCCACTGTCACGTTTGCCACTGAACTTTGTTAACTCCCTATTTTAGATCAATAAAGTATATTTTCCCTTCTCTCTTAGAGCTAAACTACATCACTCTCTCCATGACACACAGAGAGTAACAGTTCAGTATGAGGCACCATCATTTTGCAGAGGTGAATAAAAGTTGTAAATCATATGAACACTCAGAGTAACTTTTTGCATGGTTGAGTCCAAAATGTGGGTGAAAAAATCACTACATAAGACCTAATTCAGAGGCAATTATGCTTCTTCAAGAGCAATGTGGCACAAGTGGGTATATGCACAACATTTTTATTATTTGCAATACTAGCAATTGTTATACTTTTTTTCTCTGAAAACTAGAAAGTAGCAAGCAAACGATGCACTTCAGGACACAAGACTGGGAAAGGCATGCAGACTAGTGCAGCAGCGTTTCAAAGACCTCTGTAATCCCTGTGTCATCTGGCACACGGTCAGTTATGTCCATCTCCTGGAATCTATATAGAAAATTATTCCTGTTGCCCATCACTTTCTCTAAGGAGAAGGGTTACTCTCTGGAGTTCTTTATGTCAAATGATTTCAGTCTGGTGCTATTGTAACTCAGAGAGCTGAGTATACAAACTACAAAGGCAGCCTTAAGTTGCACACTCTGTGTTCAACACAACCAGTTGCAGTAGGGACAGTAGCTGCAGGATGAAACCACTGCATCCTCTCTTTAACCTTATCTTTGTGATATAGCCCCAAATACATTCCCCATGGGTGACCCTGGGATTGTAACTGCTGTGAAAGATGGGTCACAGCTAGAGGGGCCTTTTAATGGGATGCTGCTTCTTTCTTATTCTTCAGGTACATGCACTCGACTAAATCTAAAGCAATGATGAAGACTATGAGCTGAAATGAACTTTACTGAATATTGTAAAAAGATTATTAGGAAGAGAATGGGAGGCAGTCATGCATGGCAATCTAAAGTCTTTTAAAGTAAAGATCTTTAATTAGGCATAAAAGCCAGAGGCTACCACCTACCTGATTTGCTAAAATCTTAGTAAGAAAAGAAAACAGTAATCTTCAATTTAATCAAAGGAATAACCATTATTTAAAAAAAAAAAAATAATCACCAGTATGGAAAAAACAGGCCACACTGGAAAACAAAGACTGACAGGGAAAAGCTTAGGAAATTTTAAACAGGAAATAAAGTCAGATTCTGCTTTTCATAAATTGTATTCATCAGTAAAGAGACACATTAGAGCAATACCCCTGGTTATTAGGCAACTGGCAAGAACACATTCATTGCTAATCTCCAGCCAGAAATATTGTGCATTATTAAGTGAGAGCATAACATAAAGGCATGATAGAAACATTTCAAGGCCATAAAGGTGGCAACAGCAGTTCTTTAGAGCAGGCAAGTGATGTCTGTAATAAAGGCTGAAAAGACACAATGCTTTAAACTCATATGGTTTTTTCCATCTTTCTTCCCTTCAAGGAGATAAAATATGTATGCATGTCATGTACGTAATATATATAATAAGTTTAGCTTAAAAAGTAAGAGAGGTAATGCTCTCCTGAGAAAGTGTTTTCTCACTCTTCCAACCAGTGAGGCTGGAATTAAACCCTTCAGGGTCCTTTGGGCTTTCAAATAGTAGTTAGCCTACAATAGTACAATAGTACTAGTGTTCTGATTTTGAAGTACAACTGGCTCTGCCTGCAACAGAGATGTGTAACCTGCCTACAGTTCTTGTACTGTATGCGGGGTAATTTACATGGGAAAACTGAAATGGTGAAACTCCTTGCAAGTTACTCCAGTACTGAAATAAAAGAAGAATGAGTATGTGATTTAGAAGCACACACAGAGATCAGGACCAGTATCTTCAAGTCATTGCTTTATAAATGAGAAAGGCATTTAAATCAATCTTTAAATCTTAGGTGTCTTTTTCTGCCTCTCAAAATTATTTCTGTTATGATAGAAAATCCCTGCCTTGCAGTCAGAATGGCATTTTGCCAATATCATAAAAGTACTGAATAAAATTAACTCAGTGAAACAGGGCCCAGGAAATGAACACAGACTTCTGGAAGGTAAAAGAAAATCAAGCACACACCTGTACCTTACAGTGCAAAATCAGAGGGAGGTCAAAAAGCAGATAGCAAGATGATAAAATAACAGTACAGCAGTCACGGGGATTCACCAGCAGGGGCACGTGTGGGTGACTGCAGCACATCCAGAGGGGCTGGCAGGCACAGTGAGTGCTGTTACAGCTCCGGCATCAGGAACATGATGGAGAGAAACCCACAGACGGAACACACTCTGCAGTGTCAGCCAGCCCAAGCAGAGGCAGGCAGTGATGCTACAGCACACAACTCACAGATCACAGAGAAACCTTTCCCACAATGAAAAGAGAGAAATAAAATCATAGAATCAGAATAAAACAGATCTCCACTTCAGGATATCAGATTCAAGTACTCCCTGTGTGAGTATCAATCTCCAGGAACAGCTTCTGAGTATTTTTATTCCATCATAAAAGCAGACTAGAGAAATCATCGTTATTTGCCTGGAGAAAAAAAAAAAAAAACAACAAAAACAAAAAAAACCAAACCATGCTTCTGATCAGTATATTAGCCAGCTGTTGTTCACAATTTCACAGCCAGAATTATTTTCCTCACTATAGGGTTGGCTGCTTGCTCCTTATGCGAATAAACTGGCAAGTTTTAAATGCTCTGCAGTGAATGATCAAGGTGACCACTTCTATCAGTCTTTTTCAATAGAGTTACAGGAGATAAAAGGGAAAATAGGTAGCAAATATTTCTGAAATATTACATATGGACCTTGGGCATCCAACAGTGCCCAAGTGACTGGAATTCATAAAAATTTCTCAATAAGAGGAAAATTCTGATTTCTCTCAACCCAGGAAGAAGAAGCAAACTGAAATTTTTTGGGGGTTTTGCTTGTTTGTTGGCTATTTCAAGCAATTTATCTTTGGCTGTGTGACCTCAGAGTGTGTTCACGCTTCACAGTTCCCAATTGCATGAACAGATTTTTTTATTCAGGCCACAAGACTTCTTTATGTAGGCTTTTTTTGTTTGTTTGTTTTGTTTTGTTGTTTTGGTTTTTTTTATCTCACACTGTGTTCCAGTCATAGAAGCACATATCTTTTAGGGAAAAGAATTATTTATTTGTTCTAGGTCAAACTCCTGTTGCCACAGGAAGATGTCTCCTTCTGCACTGACCCACCGCTGTTTCTGTTGTGGGACTGCTCCCTCCCTGTATCACAATGAAAATAGCAGTGGGTCAGTGCAGAAAGAGGTGTGATGATATTGCTTTATATCAAAGTGAAGCATAAATTATATAGCATTCATACAAAATGGAGGCAAAATACAATTTTTAATACTTCTTCTCTGAAATCTTACAGCCTACAATGAAAACAGCACAACTTTCTTATGGATCAATCTATGAAAAAATCCATACCATTACTCTGTAGAAATATTCACATACTCATCTTGACATTGAAATTACTTGAGGATCCATTTGTGACAGGTATGAAGCTGGTTAAGAAATTCAGCACGAAGTACTCTCATGTACTTTCTTCAGTGCAGTACACAAAAAAGATGCAATGCACAGTGGCACACAGACCCTCACTAGCACTTCTCTACATGGCAACCCAACAAATCACAAGACCAGCGGTAGCCCTTCCATGCAGCAGGTGAACATATTTTGTTATAAGACAAGCATTAGCAAAATAGCCCTCTGGCACTGTTTGTGCAAAACATGCAGGAAATGCTTTTATATGGACACCTAATATATGCTCAATAGACTTGTAAAATACCTGCACGCAAAGAGGAAAGTATGCACTCAGTAAATTAGATTCATGCAGCAGTCACCCACATGTTAGACAGGGTTTGCCCAAGGGACCAGGTAAGTCAGTGGCAGAAAGGGAAGTGGAAACCTAATTATCTGTTTTAACTTTCACAACATATTGCCTCCTAAAGATTAGATTCATCATCAGGTATTCAATACAAAAGACAAGATAGAAGGTACATTCCCTTCTATTCCATAAACAGGTCTCTAAGTTTGAATAATGTGTAATTTCATTAATGAGGCAAAGAGCATAATATCTACTAGGAGCTTGACAGTCACAGGTTTTCAGATTAGAAAGGCTTACAGGGAACCTTGTCTCTGAAAAAGTACTTATTAATTGGTAAATTACTTCTGCATAGAAAAGAAAGACTTGTTTAAGGCTGAAAAACAAGTATGCCTCAAGTGGGCATACTTTGCTCCAATTTGTAGCTATACAGTAAAACTAGAAGGGCACATAATGGATACCTTGCTCACATAATGGATACCTTGCTAGAAATATTTTAACTTAGAAGAGTACTGGTAAAGAATTATTAAATAATCTCAACTGTGGAACTTAGTTGAAGTAGGCAGTTAGCTCAAATTTGAAGAGCAAAAACATACAGCAAGCAAGTTCTGTCACTGTCAGCGTAAAAGCAGTTAAAACCTAGGCTTGTTCTTATAGAAATTAAATAAAATTTTATACTCTTTTACTTTTTAATTTCTTGTCAGGATTGATCTTCAGTACTGTCTAAAAAGTATTTTCTTTAAATGCACAGCTGTAAAATTACAAAACTCTCCTCGAGTATTTCTAAGGCTTACTCCTTAAAGCTGAAATTGCTTATTTGTTGGTAGAAAATACTTTTTAAGAATTTCATATGATAGGCTTTCTTATAGAATAGGTCACCTAAGACTTCCTCACACACTTTTTTCCTCTGGAGTGACTTATGTCAGGTGCCTTAGTAGATGCAGAATGCTTCTACAGCCCTCTACAGAGGAGGGTGCTGTACCATAAAAAAAAATAATGTCTTCCCAACACTATCTGATGATGAGCTTAGGGCATGAAGTTATTTGGTTTTATAGTGACAAAAAGACAGTTTCATTGTGAGGAATAAAGTCACCTTTTTTTTTTTTTTTTTTTAATATTTTCAATTTCCTTTTGGAAATTATTGAAGACTTATATTTCTATTATAGGAGGGTACTAAGACAGAAAACTTCCCAACAACAGTGAAATCAAAACATGTATTTTTTAATACACTGTTTCAAGCCATAAAAACACACCATCCCTATAGAAGCACAGGTGCAGTTTAGAGCACAGACAACCATTCATTTTAGTTGTTCTTCTCCTCAAGCACTCCTTTTGCAGAAACACAACAGTAATGAAATCTGGTTTTCAAATAATCTCTTGCCTAGGTGGTATGATACTATCTAGGGCACTACTAAGTGGGTAACTTCATCATTTTTACCTTTGTCACACACAATCAAATTCTAAGAAACAAAAATTAAAAAAATTAGGCAATATACAAAAGTGCCTGCAATGACTAAAACCACTCTCTACTTGAAGTTGCTTTGCATGTTACTGTGCATTTTTATTCTTTACAAAACCTCCCTCTTTGGTCAAAATCAGAACAAGAAATTCGCTTTCTGGAACCAGTAACACCATCCCTTTACTGTGCAATTTCACTTGATGAGGACTCTATACCTACTTGCACGCTGCAATAATAAACAGCTCACAGCAGTCAGTAACATTGCCAGGAGTAGCCTCAAGGCCAAAACCCTCACAAGGGACCAAAGAGGTTTGTAAGCCTGTGATCATTAACACCGCCAGAAATCCCCAGGTTTCAGACTCTTATTCTGAAAATCCTTGAGAAGTCAGAAAAATTAAAGCTTCTAAAAAGGCTGATCTTTTTTCCTGTTTCCCATTAATGTATGTAATCTGGAAAATATTATCCACCCACAATCCTTGCTGCATGCAGAGATCCAGTGGGTACTGAAAGAGAGTGCTTTGTTTCTTAAGAGCTGCATGTGGCAAGTGACAGGATGCAAAAGTGAATGATAAAGGGACAGGATTGCAAAATACAACAAACAACAATTCCTTTCCTTTCCTGATCTCAGCACGCACAACACTCAGCCTTCAGTACAAAACATGTATTAATTGCAAGGCAGACATCCCATGCAGTATACAGAGAAAGGAGATGGTGAAAGCACTTCAGCCAGCAGACACCGGTACTGGAGACCGTCAGCAGCTGTGGCAGAAGTGCCCGGGCTGATGTTGAAGGCTTCCTCCAAGCCACCATGGTTATCATGTCTGCTCACCAAGGCATCAGAAGAGGATTTGCCTCCTGTTATTTGAATACATAGAAGTGAACTGTACCCTTCGCTGCTTTTCTTGCTGTCTGACATTATCTAAGTCTGCAGTTTAGAAGATTTTTGGGGGGCCAATACCAGCCGTACTGCTGTACTCAGTTAAAATTGTGTTAAATTCTCACCATCACAATTCCATTTCCCTAGACTGCCATAAAATAGCATTAAATGTTCTCTCATAAAGTGCAGAGTAGGTGCGATGCTTATACTACTCCCCTAGCATTTGTACTAGGATAATACCAGTGTGCATACAATGTTATGGGTTAAAAGGCCTGTAGATACTCTGTATTTTCACTTTTGCACTTCTAAATAACTCGTTCACATTGTACCTGAGCACTCTTGTAATGCAATACCGATTTTGAATATTGCACAGGGTTCTGTACAATTATAAAATCATTTAAGTGTTTAATGCCTGCTGAATTAAGAATCCCATCTCAGAATTGATATAATGCATACACAGTCATCCTTTCACTAGGAATTACAAAGGATTTTATTCTTATTTGGTTGATTTTTTGGTTGCTCGCCTTGGTTGTTAAACACAGCCAAAGAGAATTAAAGGACTGTAGCATAATAAATTTCAAACCATAAGTATTCAGCAGAGAAATAGGTATTTTAAAACATTTATATCCTGGATTAACCTGGGGAAAATCTTACTTCTTTCAAGAATAAGATTACTTCTCAAATATTTATCTATTCTGACTGTATAGCTGGTTAACAGCAAATTGTTGCAGAGCTTAACTCCTAACTTAGAAAGATAATTCCACACCTTCTGAGCTTAAAAGAGAAATGTTAATTTACACTGTTTTAATTACATTACCTTTGAAAGATTGACTTTGGATTCTTAATATAAAGAGCACATTTTAGGAAAGA
Organism: Grallaria varia; assembly: GCA_013396735.1. Classification (NCBI taxonomy): domain Eukaryota; kingdom Metazoa; phylum Chordata; class Aves; order Passeriformes; family Formicariidae; genus Grallaria; species Grallaria varia. The sequence goes on from VWZG01007275.1 coordinate 70,472, forward strand.
AAGCACCTATGGCACACACAGGATGAGGAGGGGACGCGGGACAGCCAGCACCTAAACGGTACCTACAAGAAGGCTGGAGATGGACTTTTTACAAGAACACAGGGGCAAGTGATAGGGTGAGGAGCAATAGCCTTAAGAGGAAGGAAAGTAGCTTTACATTAGATGTTGGGAAGAAATTCTTCACTGTGAGGGTGGTGAAGTACCGAAACAGCTTTCCCAGAGAAGCTGTGGATGCCCCATCCCTGGCAGTGTTCAAGGTCAGGTTGGATAGGGCTTTGAGCAACCCAGTCTAGTGGAATGTTCCTTGCCCATGGAAGGGCAGTTGCAACTATATGACCTTTAAAGTCCCTTCCAACCCAAACCGTTTTATGATTCTACAGATTTGGCAACTTTCATGCGAAAACAGGCCTTTCAATGTTCCAGGAGTTTATGAAGTTTCTTTCCTACTTGACTGTTTTTCATATCCTAAATATAAGGGTTTGTATAAGCCAAACTAAAGATAATATTGAGCTCTTACTGGGCTTCTTAGATAACTATTCTGTACATGCCGTCTGCCATGAAACTATTCTAGAAGGCTATTCTATAAACTTAGCAAACCAATTTACATTTCTTTCCCTCATGTACCTCTTCAAGACTTCAAACTAAATAATTTCCTGTTTTAGAAACTCTATCTGCCATCTTCTATCCTCTCTACTTCAAATGGTCTTTCTTACTCAGACCTGATTCCCGTTTGCCCTTTGAAGACATAGTATGACAATTTATATTGTCATTATGTATCACCCATCTATGACACAATCTGAAGTCTCTCATGGCCATTTTCCCACGTTCTAGTACACTACTAAATATTTATTTAATTATCTAATTTTTAGCTGTTTCTTCTTGTGCTGGTTTTAAAAGTAAACCGGCAGGAGAAATGAATCCAACTCAAAAGAGTTTAGAAGTCAGAACTACAATTTAATAAAAAGATTACAATGGAT
>VWZG01007275.1:87568-109440 GCA_013396735.1 Grallaria varia
CTAGCTACAATCAACTCAATTTACAATTTCTAAAACCCCAGAAGACTGTAAAAATCATAAAAAGAGAGTTGAGATTTTGTTTGAACTCCACCTTTCTGATTGTAGTGTTGATTTTTCTGGTTTGAAATTTCAAATCCTAATCTTCAAAAATGTTGTTCCTAAGTACTGAGGCCATATTTTTCCTTAGTGGTGGAATGTTGAGTCCCCTCCAAAACACACACAAATAAATCAGAGTAAAACTAAACAGAAACCCAGAACAGAGGGGTTTTTTTGTTTTTCTAAATCATTGATTAAATTTTGATAGTTGATATTTTTCATTCTGTGCTGTTCATTTTCAGATCCAGGGTTTTTTAATGAATTACTTCCTATGCATTACCATGTATGTAACATGCAACAAAACCACCAAGGAAAAGCACCTTTTTACAAATTTTCTTCTTCTTTTTGAAAGTCTTTCCTGAGGTACTTCTAAAAAAAATTCAATGCACTACTAATACTATTGTCATGCCACTGTAACCTTTAGTCTGTAGTTCAGTTGCTGTGATACAGGGCCTAGATGACCGCAGCACAGCTATGCATTCTTGGTTTAGCTTTACTGAAAAAACAGTTATCGAGCTGTAACAGAGTACAATAAAGTTAATTCCAGGCAAGATATGAAGCATTAAAAAAAAAAAAAAAAAAAAAAAAAAGAACTTAAATCAGTAATAGTAACTCTAGGAGTAAAGAGAAAAATACAACATAAACCTTATAAAGGAAACAGTATGAGGGAAAAAGCAAAGCTAATGTGGCAATTAAGTGAGGCTGAGGATCACCATGTTCCAGGCTGATAAAGACTGACATAGCCTCACCGGGCTGACAACTGTCCAGACAGGAAAGACCCATTAGGTAACTGCAGATAAAAACACCTGGTGTCCTTGGTCCAGTGCTATCTAGATAATACTTTCAATATTTGTACAAAGCCTCTGGCAGAAAGGGCAGTTGTGGTTGTTTTCTCTTTGCAAATAATGGTTCTTATATAATTTTCTGTGGTTCAGCTATAACTATATGCCCTAGGAGAGATTAGGCTAGGTGAGCAGCAGCAGATGCTGCTGGTTGTGGAAGACCTGGTCAATGTATTATCTCCATTCATTGATGGCAGGTACCTTACACATCAGCATTGCGCAAAACCCTGAAGAGCTGCTGGACTTCTCCATACAGCAGTACTAGTTTCCAAATATTTGGGGTTTACTTTTTTTCATGGTTTCTGTGGGGTTTTCCTCCTCCTCCTGGATAGGAACTGTGCATTTCTATCTTCACCATGGGCTGCTGTGATACTCCACACCTGAAGCTGAACATGAGGATGATGCAGTCAAAACACCTGGAACTGAATGTGGCTGCCTGGCTTCTCCATGTTCCAGCCCACTGTGAATCCAACATGCTTGAGATCTTGTTGCTCCCCAGGGACATTCTGATAATATTGTAAGTTTTTAACACTCATTTTCACTCTTTTTAGTTGATGAAATCCAAGTATCAGAGAGACTATTTTTACTCTTCGAAACACTGCAACATCTGTATTCTGACAGGACAATAATGACAAAGCCATGGATAAATCACTTTACGTTTGGAACAAGCAAAAGTATCTTACTTCATTTCAACTGATGGTGTTTGCAAAAACCCAACCAGTGTTCCAGCGGAATCTGTCAACAACAAAACCTTTCATCACCATTTTTCTGAAGGCATCACTTCAGCTCAAATAGGAACTTAGGCAAAGTCTATATGCTCTGGCAACACGGGAGATTAAAATACATGAGTACAATATTTTCTAGATTCATATTTTATGAGATATGAGCAAGAAAATATTTTCAGTAAGAAGATTAAGCTATGGATTGCCATTGAAGTTAATTTAAAACTCTGTGCAACTTCAGAGGAGATTGCAAGAAAGGTTTTCCATCAGTTGTAACACTTGAGCTCCTGTACTCACCCTGTTATTCAAATTGCAAAGTTCTCCAATGCAAGGAAAAGGGTAAACACAACACAAACTTATTTGAGATGTCTTCATCCCTGTTAAATTTTACATGGAGGACACTCTAAAGTTGCCTCCTTTCTGTAAAATTAGGCCTACTTTAAAGCTTTTTAATATAGATGTGTTACACATAACCAGAGTCTACCTGAACTGCTCCCCTGTTAAGGTCAGACTTGACTGCACATTCCGTAGATGCCTGTGCATCTGTTCATCACGGAACAGAGGTTGGTTCCAGGAGCCATGCAACACAGAGAGTACAAACACCATTTTCCACCATTTCTCTCCTTGTTTCTCACTGCCAGGCCCACTGAGATGCTGGTCCTGAAACTTTATGTAGTCCCTGCAAAGGGACACATAGGGTCCTTCGTTCACCTGTTCTACTGCTGCTGCTGGGCCTGACAGCAATGATTATTTCCTGAAGGCCTCATATATTAGATGATATACATATGAAATATGGATATAATCATGAACAAGTGAAGTTCAAGGATAGTTCAGTCTTATGATTTTCCAACTGAAAAATAAAAATATAAAAATAAATACTATACAAAATGTAAAGAAATTTCCAGAAGATTTGACACATTTGAGCATTACTACTCTCAACTGTCCTAAAATGTGACATGATAAGATGAACTGACACGTCTTGAGAACTCAGCTTTTTCAAGCAGCATGAGCCCTACTGAAACAATACTGCACAACCTTTGGACAGGGATGATGGAACCACATGGTCTTGGTATTCCTTCCTGGTCAAATCTAGTTCTCTGCTGTGGAATATGCAGAGTTTCTTCTTGTCTGTATTAAATTTCTTTTTTTTTCTTTGTTTATTGCTAGTGTTGTTCAGTTTTTACTTCATTTTTTTTTTTAACTAAAGCCTAAAATGTTGTTAAGTCAGTCAAGACTCTCCTGGGTGTCAGTAGGAGCTTTGCCAAAGTAAACACTTCAGTACAGACTTCAGAATTAATTGCACACACTTTCATGAAAACAATGTTCCACGTAGATCTTAAGTCTTGAAAAGAGTCCTACAGAAACAAACAGAAGAGAGTATCCATAGTGCAGGAAAAGAAAAAATTGTGGAGGATGGTTCTACAAAACACTTTACCTGAAGCTTGTTTATAATTATTTCATTCTTTTTGTTGCTTTGCTTAAGATGAATACTGATCTTTATCTGGAAGAGCATCACAAAACCCAATAATATTTACAGGAGACTGTTAAAATATTTGCAACTGAACTATGAAACTCCTACAACGATAAACACAGCTCTATGTGAGCACTGCCACAAAGGCAGAAATTCAAGAGGCAGCTTTCTAGCACAGTAGTCCATGAGTCTGAAAACTGTCTACATTTTCTTTTCTGTTTTTCCTCTTTCTTCGTTTAGGTACTCGAGGACCTTAATTCCAAATTTACTATCAAAAGAGTGACAAAAAGACAAAAAGAGAGGGTGGGTGGTGCTGGTGCATTTTTGCCATCAGTGATACTGTCAAAATATTTCATGCTTCTGGTTTTATTGGAAAAAGGAGGTGCTGGTACAGTGATACAGTGATTTCACTGATTAGTCATTTTTACAAGATAGTATTTTTATTTGAAAATGGTCGATCACTTCATTATCTGACTTTCACTGGGGTTTATAATTTATACACAAAAGCATACTTACAAAAAATGAATGTTTCTCTCATTAGGACTAATATTTAAACTAATTTCCTGATAATCAGCACAAAGTAAAGACTGGCCATCCTTTGGAGTGAAATAAAAATTACAAGACAATAGGGTCTGATCAAGAAACATTCCACAGAGCACCTCTTTTCCCTACAGTGGAAACTCAAGCATGTAAAGTGCTTTCCATTAATATTCCAGCCCCTTCCCCAGGAGACCACAGTTGTCAGCTTGGGAAGGCAAACAGTATCAGGGTGCCTAGGGATCACACTGAGGGGTAAACTGCATTTCAGCAGAAGGCAATATAAAAAGGAGGAGTAGAAGGAGTCCTGGACTCCAAAGCAGCACATCACTGTCTCTCTGGCTCTCCCCATCATTTTCTCTTGCTCTGGGACCTCTCCTAAGAAGTAAAATCATAGCTCCAGCAGCAACGAGATTCAAGTGTGCCCAGAGCTTTCCCTTCTCTGTGATTACATTGCCAGTCTTTCTCCCAGACACCTCATTTTACCTGCGTCAGGTCTGCACTCACAGAGGGTACAGCACAAGCGTCAAGGCTTTTTTCTCAGCAGGATACTTTTCTGGCAACACTAAAAAAAATCCCCAAACATTTGAAATCAGTAATAATTCTGTTGTATGTGTGTTGTAAGTGATTTGAGAAGAAAAAAGACAATAAATTGAGAAATGTTCTGTGGTGGGACCATTTCATTCTTCTATAGTAACTGATTTTTTTAATAATGTCTTATAATTTCCACAATAAAAAGGAGAGCAAAGATGAAATAATGATCTTAATTCCCATAAAATCCCTAAAGCTTGCTCTCAAATATTAATTCCAATCTAGATCATACTTATTCCAACCTAGACCATATTGATGCTGAACATAGAAACTTGTTAGTTGTTTTCTCTGGCATACATCAGCCAAGCACCACCTGGACCAAGCCCAAGTATACCAATATAGTAGGAATTGTTGCAGTAGAATAAATCTTAGAACATATGATAAATAATAATAATAATATATAATGTTAAATATTTTTACAGCATTTAAAATCAAAATCTCAAGAAATTTGAGCCAGTAATGAAAGATTAAAACATCAGTTTGCTCTGAGGTAGGGTTAAAAACCATTAAAATTTTGGAAGACAAGGAGACCAGCTTAGTGATACCTACAGTCTTCTGGTAGCTTTTACCTTTTTTTTCCACCTTAAAAACAGTAGAACTAGAACAGATATCACCAGATAGGTTGACTTGAAAATCCTTGGAAATTACTGGTCCCTAACAGGAGCACATTCAGCTGCCTCTTATCCTCAGCTTTCTCTCAATAAAAACAGGCTTTGCAATGTGCTCTTCAATGCTATTATTTGAATGCCTTGAAAATAAATGAGCCATACTGACTGGATAGTGAGGCAGAAACTGCACCTCCTTCTTCTGTGCTGTATCTATAAAGAAAGTTTCATCAGCAGCACCATATACTTACTGCTCATGCCATACCAGACAAAAAAGAATAGTGATATTGTACCAAGACAAGAGTTTAGAGGACATCAGAACCTCCAGTATAACTTGCCACAAGATTGGAAGTGTTTTTTAAACTGAATTCATTACTATTCACACATTGTGCCCTTTCAAGGTATCAACTATCATTCCAGTTATTCTTTTTGGTAAGACATGACTGGTGCTGACAGCTGAGAGATTTAACATTAACCACTTCAGGATTTTAATGCCTATATAGGAATTTAATGCAATCTTGACATCAGTATAAGTGTGGCAACACCCACATTGTCCTAATGACAACTGTCCACAAGCATTTCCAGGAATTTAAAGGTCAGTTGTGAAAATTTGAAGTGAAATTCAACATAAAGTCTAGAAGAAATACTATGTACAAACTTTAACCTAGCTGACTTGATCTTACCTAATTTCAGAGGCTACATTCTATGGGCATGTTTACAGTTAGTAGGTACAGAGCACTCCATGCCCTCCTAAACAGTTTCTGATTAATCAGAGTCTGTCCAAAACATTGCAAATTGAATCATGTGAGACATATATGAAACATTTGCACATGAATGTACAGCAATTTCTAATTCTTGAAAACAAATCCAAATTATCAGATATTTGTACTGCTGAGTCATAATGTGAAAAGTTTTCAGCTCTCCAGGAAAGTGTGTGAGCTTTAGTCCTAGTGTGCTAAATACTATGCATGTAGAGAATGACACATACTCTCTAAAACAAAGTTCATAATCCCATAGTCTAATCCATGGAATGAATTCCTGGACATGCAATGGAGTCCTGGAGGAATGGAATAAAAAGGAAAATAAGAAAAATAAAAGAACAGCTAAGAAGTGTTTCTGAATAGACAGTGCAGTGGCTGTACTAAATGATAGCATTACTGTGAAATGTCATTAAATTGGACCCAAACTGAGCTTTTCCTCGTCATTAATTGCAGTTTTGTTTTGTATACTGATTCATATCCATGCTCTTTTGAGTACAACAATTCTGAAACTCTACAGAGATTTTCTGTATATTTCTCCCCCAAAGAGTAAGTGTTGACACGTTTTCGATTTCTTGAAGAATTCAGTATCATGATGACAGGAATAGCTAGACCACATCCAGCACTTAGGAGGAACATTTCAAGGAAATTATCACTTTTTTAAAATTTATACTTTAATGTTGGTCAAAAGTTCTGTAATGTAATTGCTCTTCTCCCAGGGATGTTCACTGAAAGGTACAGTAGTAATTTATTTTAAAACACATGGAGATCCATGGAAAAGTAGATGCTATATATTCTATATATTTTTATCACTTTGGATATGTTAAATGACACTTCTTCAGAAAAATTAAGGAGAGCCAAATTATTTTCTGCAGTGTATATTACGCCCATCTATCTGACCATTTCAGCTCTCCACTGGTCTCAGCAGCCTTTTAGCTAGCCGTGCCTGCTCTTCACCACTGAGACAGCCTCTTGCTCACTCAGCACCTAGTTCATGCCCTCTTCTTACTCAAATTTCTCAGGTACCCAAAAGTAAAATTAGTTTAAAGAAATTTCATCCTTCACATGATGGAAAAATGGACTTCTTTGGAAGATAAATGCTTTTTAGTGACTAGTAAGCTTTAAAAAAAACGCAAAAACAAAACCCCAAGAATCAATGACTGACTTTACGCACATTCCAAGCCAGATTGCTTCCTTCAGGCCTATAGGTAAAACTCCACTGGGCAGTATCTCAGCTGAGCACACTTCATAGTGTCTCAGGTTTAACATCACAGGATGTATGTGCAGGTACTGCATAAAATGAAGTGTGCACCTTTTCAGCACACATTACACAAAGGCTGGCCAGACTACAGCAAACTGTGCAGTGTGACCACTCTACAACAGAGCCACAATTCCTTGGGTTATTATCATGTTATGTTCTGCAGAAAGTGTCTGATGTAGCATTCAATTTCAAATTAAAATAAGTGGATTAAATCAAGTATAAATAAAAACACAAAACTGGAAAGAAAACTATAAAGCCATTTCTTAAAATTTTTTCACTTATGTGAGGCTGGCTGTACCTGTTCTCAGCCCAGCAGTCAGACAAGATTTAATCTCCTTCTCAAGTGAATCCTGGAGGGATATAATTATGACTAATTTGTTGTAAATTACAGGAAACTGAGCAATAATTTAATACTGTATCATGATTTTTATTCTTCAACAACTACTTTCATAGAGAGTGGCATTATAGACCTTTGAGACCAAAGCTGCTCACTTAGTCACCACAGAACTGGATTTAAAAATTTTCCTTATGGGGTGAAAACAGCTGGGAGAAGGGACTTTAAACCTTTTATGCCCCCAAGAATGTCTCACATCAGAGTTCCAGCGTGTCTCACATCAGAGTTCTGGCAATCCATCAGTGGCAGAGCACTGCTGGGCTGCAAGCTCATGAAAGCAAATAAACTAGAAAAATATTAGTTCATCCTACAAGCTGATGGAAAAAGAATTATTGGCAAGTTGGTGAACATGGAAAAATAGCATTAAGAATATTTTCATATGTAAACATGAAATAATTCCTTTCCACTCAGATACAACACAGATTTGGCAAAAAATTAACTTTGCCTCTGTAAATGAGGTCACATGTCTCAAGGCAGTCATGGTGTTCAGAAGTGTAAAGAACTAAACACCGAGTCAATATGACTGAAGACATTCGACACCAATAGAAAGTTCTGGAAAAGTATCCAGCTCGGATGTTTATGATATCAGGTTTATCTGGGGGTTTTGTTTGTGTGGGGTTTTTTGTTTCTTTGTTTTTGGGGTTGGTTAGTTAGTTTGTGTTGGTTATGGGAGTTTTTTGTTTGGTTTGGTTGTTTCAGGTTTTTTAATGGGGAGAATACCAATCCAGTAGTTCTGTAGTACTCCATTAGAAAACACCTAATCTTAACGTTGTTGGACCCTGCAAGACCACTACTAAGGAAAATCAGAGTTTAGTGACACAGATGCAAACAGCTTTGGGCTCACATTCTTGACTTTGCACAGCACAGAGGAACTCTCCTGAGGGAAAATTGACTTAATTTGCTACAAAAAAAGTGAGGTTGAGGAGGCTCAGGTCTTTAAGAATTTAATCACACAGATTTTTGGGATGAAGAAATACTGGAGTTTTACTTATATTTCCCTTCAGTATATTTCAGTGGTGATAGATCAGTTATCTAACAGTGCTTTTTGCACCAAGAGGTCATGTACCAATTCAGGTTTTAAGAAGTTCTTGTTCCTTTCTTTATGCCCCATTATTAGGGTAATCTCCTTTAATATATTCAGCTACCATATATCTATGACCTTCATTAAGAGTACTAGTCCATGAAGCGATTTCTATTCAGTACATAGATCATAAGAAAATGAAACATCAAGCATCAGTTTTCAAAAAAGCCAAGGTCTTTTATAATACAGCCAAACAATACTCTATACACAGTGGAATAATCTTTTCATTATCTTTGTATGAAGGACATTGACATCTTCTCATTTTTCTCAGTGACATGAACCCTGGCACCAAAAAATTTTAAAAACTCTCCTGCACATATTCATCCTTTGATGAAGCACTTCCTTTGAAGTTCTGTTCTGTGAGTGCTTTTGGCTTGTGCTCAATTTGATATAATTACACTACGTATTATATTTATGTATGCAAATAATCTCACTTAAAGTCGATGAGCCAAATCAAATGTTCTCTGCACTTGGGATCAAATCCTGGAATTTGGAAGAATGGAGGCAGTTTGCCTTTACTTGAGCACTGCACTTGTGAAAGTGGGGTCAGAAGCAACCTCTAAAAGGTTTAAAATAATTACACATCCATTTCTGGAGTCCGTATCACAAAAAATAACTGTATATTGATAAACTAATTTTTATTTTCTTAGTCTTCCTGCTGAATTGGAAGGAACTTGTTACAGATACCTTTTTTCCTGACCTAACATTTAGATATTCGAGTGATCTGCAAAGAATTTTTCGTTTGTGCCTACATCTCATCTTGCACTGGCTTGCACCTTGCCCCACTAATTTTGATAAAAGTCTCTAAACCTTAGAAGAATTCCCAGATGACATTTCAATTCGGTTTGGTGAGAGGTTTTATACAATTATGAAATGCCTTATGTTTTGGTTTGGTTGTTTTGGGGTTTTTTTTGTTATTCTTTCTTCTTACATTTTCAGCTGTGGAAATTGAATAATTTAACTTGTGGAGAAACCTCTAGGTCCTTTACTTTAGCACAGAAATTGTTCAAGTTTTGGTTCATTCTTGTCATAATTTCAAGAATTTTTCAAGATGTGCATCTTCCAGCCAGGCAGAATCTAAATATCAGACCAAGCAGATAATAGCCAAAGCTCCTAGTATCAAGAATATTTGTTTATCCTCTACAAATCAAAAAGAAGCTGAAAATTAAATCACATCAATTGCACTTTTCCTTTGAGGTCACTCCTGAAATAAAGAAAAACAGAGCATGATAAGAGAAAAGCAAGCAAATCAATAAAATCCTAGAATAATTTCATTTTATCTATCAGTTGTACATACTGTCTGGAAAAGCAATGAGAATTCTTCACACAGCTGACAGATTTCCATACTCATCTGCTTCCTAACAGCTTTTGTAATGCAACACTAAAAAAGTAAAAGGAATGCTCACAGATGAACTGGATATGGAGAACACTTTTTATGCAAAAATGATCCTCAATAATGTAGAAATATGCTCACTGTTAGAAAGCTTTGATATTTACTGCATGTATTCTTGACATATTAACCACTGTAATTTACAGATACAGAGCCACCGCAGTTTTTCAGATTTGCCCTTAAGACGCAGCACTGTGTACCTCTTTTTGTACAGTATTGTATATTCTGCACAGCTATTTAGCAGGTATTCTTACCACAAAGGCTTGTCTTGAGCATTTTAATTATCACAGGATCAACTTGGCAATGACAGAACTATTAGGTATTTGGCTGCAGATCTGAATTGGCATCTTGGTTCCTTAGAATCCAAACTTGCTCTCTAGATTAGAGATGCTTAGGTTGCAATAAAAAGATACACAATGAAGTAGTCATTCACAAGTGGAAATTACTTGAGGTTTTCCCAATCTCTGGTATATTATTACATTGCCAATTTTGACGAACACAAAACCTGAGATTTGTGCATTGATGAGAACATAATTTAAAACATTCTCAGAGTAACACACGTAAAGCACGACATAAAGCAAGCCATGTCAAAAGGCCGTACACGAAAACAAAGGGGAACATTTCCTCAGGAACACAAAAAAATCTCCAGAAACAGAAAATCAATTTTTTCATGAGAGTATTATGACAAGAGTTCATTCTTTGTTTGTGTGAGCAAATACAGAAAGACAGTGGGACCAGTACAGACCTTTTAGCCCGTCATGGAAATTAGAGGAATTACTCAGCCATAACACCTCCTGGGAGAAAACCTCTCTGGACTCAGTTTAGGTGGGTACCCATTGAGGAACAGGTTACATCTTTGCAAGAGTTTCTTCTGAACATCCTTGTAAGAGGACTTTGTCATCGTCAGTCAAATCATATTTCTCAGGTGTTTCCCTCAGCTGCATTTTCACTACAAATCAGCACAGTCAAAAGACAACATGCAACGATTGGATGTCACCAGGGGAAAAGAGCTAACACCAATTCAACTGTTATGTGACCAAGGCATTTTATACCCTAAGCTTTTACTTCTCCATAAATGAGATACATATATTTGAAAAAAAGATTTTGATTCCTGACAGGGGCTGTGAACAAAGGCCCTACAAGTGGGAAAGAGCGAAAAAAGAAGAAGAGATCTGTGGAGCCCGCAGAACACACTTACACAACTTTCATATGAGTGTTTGGGTTCTCTAGTCATTGTGTTATAATCTTGTGGTTGTTAACAGTTGGGTTTTATCCATTTTTAAAGAAAAACTACATGGTTCTGTATCCCTTGTTATTCCCTTTTCCCTGATTGGTTCCCTGTTGCTGCATTGCAGTATTCCCTTATTTGGACACTCCATATATGGTTAATCCCTCCTACCCCTGGTTGAACCATCCCCTTTTTGCCCTTATATGTCCTTTGTTTGCATGCTCTGCCCAAGGACCACCTCCCTTCCAGCACCTTCTCCCCAGACCCTATATAAGCCGGTGTAGCCCCTCAATAAAGGTCTACTTTTTGCGACCTCAACTCTGTGGGCGAACCCTTTCTTCCTCCCGGGCCGCATCAGACACCTTCTTAAAGATCTAAAAACTTGACTATTCTAACTATGCCCACTCTATTCTCTTTCTACAAGATAGAGCAGCAAGTTCCTTGAGAAATAATCTTGAAATTCTGCTCTACAAGGGAAAATTTAAATGTGTAAATGTTTTTTTATTATTATTGCCAACATCTACAGAGTAGACATGATCAGGTTTCTTTAGGACCCTATAAAAAAAAAACTCATATGAAAGACATTTAGAATTCAATCCCTGTTTTACAAAAATAAATGCTTATAAAAAAAGCTTGAGAGTTTTTTTCTGTGTGTGTATCATAGCATGATAGTGCCCAGAACTCTTGTTGTGATGTATTGAATAGAAATCTGTCAACAATAAATATGGACAGATTACTGAGTTGGTCACAATATAACTCATATGAGCATTTTAAACAAACTCTTCATGCTAGTGAATTTGTGTCACACTGAGCAAAGGTGTAAAGATTTTCTTATACCAACATGGGGGGCATATGAACAAAAAAAACCTCCACAGGATGTATGTTGCCTTCATCAACTTAAAACAGGCACATGCTATGGACAGTGGCAGGAGCACTTTAACTTTATTCAAGAAGAAGTTTGAGGAATATGGAACCTTAAAGCTGCTTAAGATAAACTACGGGGAAGAAACATGGTTCCAAACCTGTGACATGTTTCCAAGTTGCAAGACTTTTTTCAGTAGCCCCTTCTTATTATGCAAAATATTAATCAGAAAGACTTGGGCACTGAGCAGCACAGTACATGTCAGCATGGCAGTACCATTCACTATAAATTGTTTCAAAGCTTGCTGTGGACCTTTGACAGTGTACACTTTATGTACAAAATATTGTGATCTACATAAGAAGGCCTGGTGCTCGAACTAAATTTTAACATTTTGGTTGTTTACCTTTGGGATAAATATCTTTCATCCCTTAAAAATGACAGCTGTTTACATGACAATTGGAGAAGAGCAGTCTGGATTAGAGGTCCTGCCATAGTTTTTGCCATCTAGCTCAGTTCTTGGCAGGCTTAGATATCACTATTCAGTTTGATTTTGCACTCAAAGCCAACTTTACTGAGACAAAGTCTGGTAGCAAGAAAGTGAAGAGAATTATTATACATAACATTGCTACTAATACATCCATTCTGTGGGACTGAAACGAGATTTAGACAATATGGGCACTGGCTTGTTCCTCTGGACACGTGTAAATATCTTTATGGTACTACTGGAAGGAAAACACTCCCTTACCTAAAAAAGCCTCAGTGGTATTGTCAGAGACCAAGAACCACAGCTGGATGTCGTGACAAAAGTTGCAGCATTACATGTCCACTCCTGGGGAACTCAAGCAGTGATAGAAACCCCAGACTTTTACTAAGATTTTTAGAAAAGAACTGCCAAGGTACAGAAATACTTCAGTATACAGAATTTGTTCTCATATTGACAGAACTGCTCCCCCATGTAAGACATCTTACAGTGTTCCTCTGAAAGCATATATGCAAGAAAGCTGATATTTGCCAAATGCTCCAGTCACAGAACACCACAAGAAGCTTTATAACTCATTATCATTGATTCCTCACTAAGACACGTTGTGTAGTAACTTAAAGAAGACACATTCAATGTCAGAGTCTCACTGGCCATTACTAATTAAGCCTCTGGAGAGGCAAACATCTTAGAAAATTTCACCATTTTATCAATTTTATCAAATCATCAGTTGTTTCTACAAATAAAGTTTCTTAAGAGGAAATGTAAGTTTCTGAATAAAATAATATGCCCACAGAAAAAGTAGAAAACCGTGTATTGCTATTTTTTCTCTCCAAATAACTAATGATTTGTTGTAATAATTTTTTGTAAAGAAATTCATTCAAAGTTTGAATGAGAGCTACTCCAAATTACTAAAAGAGACCCTAAACTCTTCGAAAATGAGATGGTATAACAAAAAGGTATTGTACATATCATAATCGGGCACAGTTGAAATGAATACCATGGTACAAAACTTTTCCTTTTCTACTAATAGAAAGGTCAGAGCAAGAATCAAAATGATGACCCAACTGACCAGAAAGAATTGAAAGACCGAGAATCAGGATGGGATCTATTGTGGTGCTAACTTCCATTTTCTAATTTAGAGCATTTACAATTTGGGATTTAAATAATGATACAAGCATTTTGGCTTTAACTGGGTATAACAATGGAATAGTTAACTAACCCTGAATGCTGATGTTACTTAATGCTCCCTTCTACAAGAAGCTCTTTTAACTTTGATTGTTTAGTTTAGTTCTTCAGGACTGTGTTTTCGCACTCAATTTTTTTCTTTAAATTCAGAGAGGTCAAATATATAGAGAAATATCACTATGAAAAGGCATCTATATTTCTGGCAAAACAAAAAACCAGAAGCAATAAAGCTTTTTCTTTGTTCACAATCTCAACAGCCATCAATCTCTGATTACCATTTAAAGATCTCTGTAGATCTATGCTTCTTCTGAACAGCCTCTGTTGAGATCAAACTTTTAGAAGCCTTTATAAATAGTGCAGCTGTGTAATTTTATTTCATTTCCAATAAAAATCCAACCACCTTCAGCTGACTCCCCAGACAGAAGGTATAGACATCAGTTATAAAAGCAATTTGTCCCCACTACAATGAGTGGAATGGATAATTTTATGCTGGGAATGAATGGCTAAGTGGGAATAAATTATTTAGTATCCAGTATACATTCAAATAACTGTGATTCATTCCTGTCCTGGGAATGTGAAAAATTTCTTTGAACAGGAATGCGTTGGGGCAATAGTAAATGGAAATTACATGTCAAATCTTCATGCTTCTCTCTAGTGGTAACCTTCGAGCCCAGGGACTTTGTCTTTGCATTAGGAGTAAAGAAAAAAAGATGTATTTAGCCTTAAGAATAAGCAACCATAATCCCTCTGTAATACCCAGTGTTGTATGCTAAAATACTACATCAAATACCCAATAACAGCCAATTCCCTGTCTAACTTCCTAGTTCAAACAAGATTGTAAATTCTTTATAATTCTTTGCTTGTCTTACGTAAGTTTTACATAAGGAAAATACAGTTGTTTATAATACTTACAGAGGTCTGTAAGATTGAGGAATCTGGGAGCTTTCATAACATAGAAACTAAAACAGAAATGGAGGTAGCAGCAGGTGAGATCACCCAGGGTCAGTGGTGCGGTAATGCAAATGCAAAGGGCAGTCAAGAAAGCGGAGCCTTTGAAAAGAATGCTCTTACCTTGTACTCAAAATCATTTTTTTTTTCCCAATGACACAGCAACTTTCCAACTGAAAACTCATCACCTTTGTGCTGTTCAGTTTTTGATAGCTGCACATTTAAAATCTTCCAAAGTCAAAACCACCTCTGCTTAAATTATGAAAGTAACTAATTGGTATAAGATGACTTACTGTAGGTCACAGTTCTGCCCCTTGTTTTGTTTGGTTTGGTTTGGTTTTTTTGGTTTTGGTGGAGATTTTTCTGTTTGGTTGGTTTGGCTATTTTAGGTTCATTTGTTGGATTTTTTGGTTTAGGTTTTTTTGATTGGTTGGTTGGTTGGTTTGGTTTGGTTACATGGTGGTGGTTTTTTAGTGATGGGGTGTTTTGTTTGTTTTGGTTTTATGGTCTGTTTTTTTGTATCCTTTTTTAATAATTTATGAAATTTGTAGCAACAATTTGAATAACAATTCTCTGCTTGTCAATTTTCCCTTCAGTCTTCTTTCCTCTCATAAAACACCTCATCTCAGTTTTTCAGTGAGGAAGCTCAGATTCAGGGTTCTTTCTGCTAAAAGTAGTCTTCGTTGTGCCTCAGCTATGCTTTGCAACTGTCCTTCTAACTGGCTGCCACTCACTCACCTGGTGCTGGAAAAGCCAGGTGCAAAGTGGGCCCAGAGCACTTGTATCTAGAAACAACTTTCCACTAGAATCCAGACAGCAACATAAAGTTATGAGTTGGACAGAAAGAAAATTTGAAAATATTTCTTGAAAGGAATTGTCAGATCATTTCTTGAAAACCATTAGTAAATTCTGAAATCTCATGCCCTCTGCGTATCTCAAATGAAAACTTTACTACAAACAACAACATATTTTGAAAACACAAGCCTGTGGGGACTACTCACCATTTACACTACTGCTATGCAGCAACAAGAGTGTTGTTGTAAGGTCAAAAATACCACGGGATATAGTAGCACAATAAGGACAACTATTTGATACAAATTTACAGTCATAACACTTCTGGTAGAAAGATCTTAAGCACGGAAGCATTTCCAAGATGTAGTTTTTCCTACACAAATGCATTTTGCAAAACTGAAAAACAAGTCTCTTGAACATTTTAAAAGTAGGTCCATCTCTGAAAAACAAAACCAAATCCCAAACTGGAGTAATTTAAAATTACTCCAAAACAAGCAGCCAAGCCAAAACGGCTTGTAAAGTCTTGCTGCTCCACAGCAAAGGTTGAGGAATATGTGCTGGAGTACACAGCTGTGGTACAAGAAAAGCTGTCATTTTAAGGTTGATTTCTGATGTAACGATCCTTTAAAGCACACAACTTTTCAACAGCATGGGGGTCTTTTCAGAGAAGCTAGTGTTCATTAAGCTGGCCCACTCTTATTTCCTCTAGTTTTCAAAGGTCTAGAAATGTCACCTTTTGGGAATTTTATGTCATCAATAGTTTCTAATTCTGAAAAGTTAATTAGAAAATACTAGCACTTGCATACTATTTTCCATTCTGATTTTTAATTTTCCACTCATGCGCACATGAAGACAGAAAAATAGCTTTCTCCTTTGACTTATGTGGAAGAAAAAGTTTCTTCACCCAGAGAGTGGCTGAGCACTGGAACAGGCTCCCCAGGGAAGTGGTCTCAGCACCAATCCTGACAGAGTTCAAGAAATGTTTGGACAACACTCTCAGGCACATGGTGTGATTCTTGGTTTATCCTGTCTGGGGCTAAGGGTTGGACTTGATCTTGCGGGTGTCCCCCACTTCAGAATGTTCTGTGATTCCATGATTCTGTGAAGTGGTAAAGACCATCCAGGTTGCTGCTTCCTGAATTACTTACAGCGCTAATTCCCCTTCAGAGTAGATGTGTTACCTGTAATTTCTACGCTGAATTTTTCAGAAGTAGTCCTACAACATTTTGTTTGTGTGTCGTCAGCCTAGTCTGCAACTGAGATTTGTACTGTCATAAATCTACATGTAGGTACAGGCTTTTTAAAACCTATTGATAAAAAAAACAAAACAAAACAAAACACAATAGTTGAACGGTACATCCACAATGAAGCCAAAATTAGTTAAAGAAAAGCCTTTATTTTCTAATTCTTCAGAGTTCCAGCCTTTGGGCCACAACTCAGGAGGGCCAAGCCTTTCCCTTGGGCATTTTATTTTTTGATTAAAGCATAAACATAAAAAAGTAGGGTTTTTTAAAGTATCTTTTTGATTATGAAATATATCTTTTCTGTAAGTGGTACAATACCATCCCACTTGACTGCATCCAATAAATATGTTGAAGAGCAACAGAGAAGAAAAGAAATCATTACTAGAGGTAAGACATCCATTTCACAACTTCAGAAAAGGAAGAGTTGGTTGGCAGAATTTTCCACTAGGAAGAAGGCTGGTGAATGTTTATCACAATGTATAAGAAAGTAGTCTTATAGGAAATAAAGATGATTTTTACAGCTATGTCTTTATCTGCAACGTACACAAAGTCAAAAAAATTATATTTATAAGCTTTTTTAAAAATATTGTATGATATAACAGAATCACCAAATCACAGAATCTTTTAGGTTGGACAAGATCTCCAAGACCACTGAGTCCAACCTTTGACCAATCACCACTTTGTCAATTCAGCCATGGACCTAAGTGCCATGTCCAGTCATTTCTTGAACTCCTCCAGGTATAGTGACTCCAACATCACCCTGGGCAGCCCATTCCAATGCCTGAAATCCCTTTCCATGAAGAAATTTCTTCTCATGTCATACCTGAACCTCCCCTGGCACAGCTTGAGGCTATTAGGACAAGAGGGCACGGGCTTCAGCTCTGCCAGGGGAGGTTTAGATTAGATATCAGGAAGAAATTTTTTACAGTGAGTAATGAGGCATTGGAATGGCCTGCCCACAGAGGTGGTGGATTCACCATCCCTGGAAGGTTTTAAGTTGAGGCTGGACATGGCAATTAGTGCCATGATCTAGTAATCACAGTGGTGTTGGATCAAGGATTGGACTTTATGATCTCGGAGGTCTCTTCAATCCCAGCTGATTCTATGACTTTATTTCCTCTCATTCTGTCACTGGTTGCCTGAGAGAAGAGGCCAATCCCCACCTGGCTACAGACTCCTTTCAGATAGTTGTAGAGAGTCCTTCTCTGGACAAGCTCCAGCACCTCAGTGTCTTGAAGTGAAGGGCCCAGGTCTGGACACAGGACTTGAGTGCACCCTCACTGGTGCCAAGTACACTTCCCTGGTCCTGCTGGCCGCATATTCTTGATCCAAGCCAGGATGCCATTGGCCTTCCTGGCCACTTGGGCACACTACTGGCTTATATTTAGCCAGTTGTCAAACAGCACCCCCAGATCCTTTACTACTGGGTCACTTTCCAGCCAAAGGTGATTCTGATGGGTATTTCAAGTAATGCATCACATGTACGATAAGTGCAAGAAGAAAACAGGTCAATATGTGAGTCTGCCTTGTTCCCATGAAGAAGCATACAGTACCCAGGTCTGTGTCCCAGCCCTGGGTTGCTGTCTTCTCTGAGTGACTAGGTTGCAGCTTTTCAGATTTGCAAGGGGAAAGAACTTATACTTGTCTTTCTAAAGGTGCTCTAAGGAGAACTGGGAGGCATCTGAAACAAGACATGCACAGTCACCAGGATGAGTGACAAATCACATGACAAATCTGCTGGAATAGAGATTTGCACATATTCATCCAGAGACAGGAATTGCTGCAGCCATGTCAGCTATGGCTCACCCTGGCTGTCTTCCCATTCCTACACAGGCACAGCAGTGTACATTATCCTGCACTGCTCCAGCATAGATTGGCATTCTTTCTGCATGAAGGACAGGGTGAGCCAGTAAATCAGATGAGCTTAAAGCAACAGTAATTACATGTTGAGCACTGTGAAGCGGTGGGGAGCTCACACAGCAATGGCTTTCTCTGTCACAAGTCCTCTCAGTGACCAGCTGAGCACCAGCTGGAAGAACAGAAGCTGTTATGTATTTGGGAATAGATGTCCTCCTTCCTCAGGAATCATCAAATAATTTTTATCTGCTACATGTGACTCTTTCCACCTATAGCTCTCCTGCGGGAACAGATAAATATGAAATACATGTAGATTTCCATGTGGTATCTACTCTGTTTCAGCTTATTACCATATGCAGGAGATTGGGTACATTTTAACCATTAAATACTTCTCAGTAACTTACATTGGATCAGCAATCTTACAAAATGTTGGTGGGAATCTCAAATCCACCCCATTGACCCGAGGAAGTAAGTTTAGGTGGATGCGCTACTAATACCTGTCTGTCTGAGACATTTCACAAAGTGTTAAAGGAAAATTCTTATATTCTGCTTCTTTAGAGACATCTGACCACAAGTCCGCATGCAGAAGGAATTTTATGGAATCAGATAGGATTAGGTCAAGACAAATGTACGAAATACATGAGTTTCCACATAGGCAAAAATCCTCAACAGCAGCACAGTGAAAAAGTGGCACCTTTGTTATTTGATTTTTATTCAAAGTCTTACTGGCCTTTTTTTAGAACCTGTTTTCAATGCAATTTTGCCACAAAGAACAGAAGCTCAGAATACACTTTGTGAACACCTTATACAGAGTATACGAGCACACATAAACTTATCTAATTTGTTTCACTTTGTACAGGGCTCTGAAGGTGGAACTACAAAATATGGATTGTTTACTTACCTTGTTTTGCAAGTGATATGCCTTTATGCTCATTATCCTGAGCCATTTTGCCAAATGGTTGCATGATTACTACAAGTGTTTCAATTTCTGTGAAAAACAGCTGTTTGTTCAAAGCTTACCAAAGTGAAGAGATCAGGAAAGAAGCTGAGTTATTGCACATATCATTCATTTGCAATTTATATGTAACATAAAAGGCAAAGAAATATTAAAATCGTCTTTGCTGATTCCCTGTTGAGAATCTTTCAGTGCAACCCACTTCTCAGGCCAGCAGAACTTAAAACACATTTATGTGCATACTAAGTTTTCCATGGATCAAAACCCGGAAAAGGGGTATTTTTCATTAAATTCCTCTTTAGCCATTTCTTCCACTGAGGTGGCAACCAGTTTCACAGTGCTAAGGTTAATAAAATTGCTTGTACCTAAGCTGTAGCTAATAACTTATCCTTTACGTTTTACTTTCAACACATACATAGCTTGATGGCATTACTGGCATGGACAGCTGACCAACAGGTAGACTGAGCAAGCATGCAACCAGTGAGCAATTTCTAAGGTTGGGATAAACATCACCTCTTCTTAACCAATCACTATATAGGTGTAGGTGAGCATCACCTCAATCCACAACTCATTTATCCTATTCAGCATTCAAATAAAATTTAAAGTATGTATTATCAGAGCCGACTCACTTGAGCGAGTCTGTAGCACTAAGAAGCATTTAGCTGAAGACATTCACAAAAAAGACAGAAACTCTTGCAAGCTCTTCCAAGCTAACAGGTCTTACTATTAATAAATCAAAGACAAAATTATGAAAATTAAGTTACCTACTGATAATTTTATCCCTTTTAAAGGTGAAGTCTCAGCGATGGCTAATAAATCTACTTATACCACAGATTCTCTGTTTAATGGAAGGTTCCAAACAGTGAAGACAAGTGTTGCATTCCAAAAACTGTATGTAGTGAAGGTCTGATATGATTAGCAAGAACATCAAATTAAATACATGAAGCAGCAGCATTATTAACTATTTTCAATACAGCACCGTTCTGAAGTGTGGTCGCTATTAGAAGAGTTTGCAATGAAGACTCTTGTGCAGAATAACTCAAGAAAAGTGGAGATACAAAACCCTTCAATGTTAATTCTATGCACAGTCCTACTAACTACAAACATGATAACTTTGACCACCATGGGCAGGTTATCCTTGACAAGGACAGGACTTCAGCTGCTGTTCATTAAACCCACTGTTCTGACTGCCAAACACAGCTTTGGCAGCAGCTGTGCTAAGCAGACCCATGCTGGTTGTAGGTAGGGAGATGTCAAACTTGTTCTTCTCTTCACCAACACAGCAAGGTGTATGAAAGGTGTAGGTTTATAAGAGAAACAATAAATCTATACTGCACTCAGTGTCTGCAGAAGAAAGCTGGAGGATAAAATCTGGCACTTTGAAAATCAGAAGACTGTCAGATCAAATTTTCTTTGGATACTTCAGCATCTTGCCACCAGAATGCCTGTCACACTACCTGCGCTGCCTTCAGCCCACAATAAAAGCTTTGTTTTCACTTCTCTTTTGTGCTCAAATTATTTTGTCCTGTTCTGAATGCTTTCTTCTTTCTTTTTTCTTTTTAAAAAAATTTTCATTTTTAATTTTGAAGCCCAGAACAAATGTTTATGCACCATAATATTTACTAAGAATTGAAAAGTTTATGCTCTTCCTCTTCGGAAGCACGATTTTTTTAGACTTTGGGGTTTGTTATTTTAAGTTTGATAATTTTCTGCTCCAGAAGTCCAAACACTGCTATTTCCAAACATTACTTCTGTATCTTTAAGTTTTAAAAGCCTATAAGTTGGAAGAAAGGGACTGGTTGGTTTGACATTAGCTGAAGAAGAGAGCAGACTTTCCTTAACAGGAGTCACAGAAGATGAAGTTTACAAAAGATATAAAAATAAAGGGCTCCAAAGCTACTAAGTTAACACCATTAAAGACTTCCTACTTTACGCATCTCTAGAGCTTGTTCTATGACTCTCTGAAGAATAGTGTTGAAAATGGGGCTAATGTCTTGCAGCTGAATAACTCCTAGTTGTGTCATATTAGATATTTGGGGTTTTCTCTCTTCCTCAGATAAGCTTGTTCAATTCACTGACATCTTAGACTTTGGGTAGGGAAAACATTTATATTTTGGTAATGACAAGGATTTAAATGCACTATGTGGAATATGCTATTGTTCGTTTGAGATAGATGTGAGGAGAAAGTGTACAAAGCTTAGCAAGCAGATAATTGAAAACTTTATTTTGCACACTTCATTAGCCCTGGCCTGAATGCAAATAATTTTAAATTATTACATGGACACTTTGGCCCTAAGGGGCTGACACTTCTCCCCCTCTACCCAGCACTGGTGAGGCTGTGCCTTGAATACTGTGTCCAGTTTGGGGCCTCTCAGGACAAGAAGGACATTGAGGTGCTGGAGTGTGTCCAGAGAAGGGCAATGGAGCTGGTGAAGGGACTGAAACACAAGCCCTGTGAGGAGCAACTGAGGGAGCTGGGGGTGTTTACTCTGGAGAAAAGGAGGCTTGGGGGAGACCTTGTCACTCCCTGTAACTCCCTGAAGGAATGTTGTAGCCAGGTGGGGCTCAGACT
>VWZG01007276.1:0-17391 GCA_013396735.1 Grallaria varia
TTCCTCCTCCCCCTCCCCTTCCCTCCCCTCACTTTCCCTTCCCCTCCCTTCTTTTTCCCTTTCCTTCTTCCCTTTCTCTTCCCTTTCTCTTCCTTTTCTCTCCCTCCCCTCCCCTCTCTTCCTTCTTTTTACTTTATATTTTATTTTCTGTTGGGTTTTTTCTTTTTATTTTGTTTCTCCTTTCTCCATTCTTTTTATTATTCTTTTTCTTCTTTTCCTTCTACTTCTTTTTCTTTTTCCTGTTCTTTTCCCTTTCTGCTCTTCCAAAAGCACTTTTTTTAGGAACCTGAGAGACCAAATCCCACCAGTGGAACGGAAGTGATTTCCTGTGGGGAATGTCACTGCTAATATGAGATGTCCAAGAGCAGATGTTGGTTGCTTCAGGCAGCCCTGTGATATTCTTTTAATCCTCGACAGTGCATCACGGGTTCTGGGAGGACTGCACTCACACAGATATCCTTCATGAAGATCTGAAGTCAGTAACAACATTGCAAAATTCATGCTGTCCTGAATGAACTGCACAGTAATTGTCTTACCCTCTGCACAAGGCTTTCAACAGGGCTCCAGCTGAACGAGACGTGGAATTCAAAACAGATGAAGCATCAAGAAGTATAAATATTGTACAACGGCTCCAAAAAATGATCATGCATGGCTGCATACATCCTAATTGTCCTTGGTTTGTGTGCAGATTTAGCAATGCAAACACCAGTGCTGTACCAACATGCCTTTATAAACTAACCTTGGGAAACTGTGCGGGGAAAAGATGTTTGATTATTAGTGCATGATTTAGAACCAGAAATGACTACCCGAGAGCTCATCTGGCAAAGCAGCGGGCTCGTTACCTCTATTAAAGTAACTATTTATGTAGAAAAACACAACAAAAATTAACCACAGGAAAAAAAAACCCAAAAAAATCCTGAATAAGGTGTGTAAAATCTGGATATTGCACATATGCAATGCATAGGAGACAGCGCTGCCGGGAGGGTTGCCATGGAGACTGAAGGATGGCAGTAAAAATGCAATAGGATCTGGGAGTGAGGTGTTGAGAGCATCCCATACCAACCGTGAGCTCCCACAGAAGTTGAGGCAAGTCAAGATCTGCCCTTGTTTGTTGCCAAAGCAGTCTGGCAGCGGGCAAGATGAGGCTGAGCTGGGCAGTAACAGTGGCACGGGAGCTGTTGCCTTCGTAGGAGCCATTCCCCAAGGAGGAACCATCCCAGGTAGAAAAGGATTTAGTTATTGCTCACCAAGAATGCTGCCTGTGCAGCAGCTTTCTTTTTTTTTTTTTTTTTCAGAGTGAGGAGTCAATGACTTGGCCTTTTAAATAAAATATCTTACCTCAGCTAGTCTGGCTGGTGAATCATGATGCCTGTGTCCAATTCCCACTTCTCATAAAACCTCCCGTTTCTACAGCAGGGAGTATTAAGAGTGGTCTCATCCTTCCTACAACTACATCTGGTTATTATTCTGCATGGCAGAGCAGAGACGTGACAGCCCCGTCCTCTGTCCCCTCGCAGCCACTGCAGAGGGCACAATGGTGCTCACAGCGAGAGGCACTTACAGGTTGTCACGCCAGGTTTCAACATCCATCTGAAATCCTGGCCCTCCTGAAATGATATGAGAGTCCCTCACAGAGTACAGCAAGGACACATTTCTTTATAAAATATGAACTCTAACAGACAGATGCTGTTTGTGTTTGTGGCATGATAGCCCACCATGATAAGACTTAAAATCCCACCAGAGACTGCAACCCACACCAGCCATCCTGCAGGCCATCCTGCCAGCTCAGCTGCTGGCCGTGGGTGCTCTCTTGGTGTTAAATTGTGCTAAAACCACCCTGGTTCACCAGACTTTGAATGCACATCCTGCTTTTGAAACAGGATTTGACAGCTCAGCTGCTCTGCTGGCCTATGGATCTGTGACTGCCACTTTAACCTGTACAAGTCCAGTCCCTTTCCACACACCAGGTTCTTCTGACACGACCCTTCTTGGGGGTGTGTAGAGATTCCTCCCTTGGCTGGGATTGCCCTCCAAAGACACTCCTGCAGGCTGAGAGAAAGAGACCTCCCCACGAGCATTGGTCTGGGTGAGTTGCATCAAATCTCTACTTAATAATTATTTCCTTTTTGCCAGCTTTAATATAATGGCTTCAATAATTGTTTCAATATAGTGTTCTGTCCTATCTTATACTATACTACTTTATGCTATATTATACTCTACTATTAGATTTTTAGCTTCTTATATTGCGTCATAAATAATTCTGATTAAGATCTTTGCCTGATCGTTTGTAACAACAAATGATTCATTTTTTATGAATATTCTCATTTTGCCAATCATTGGAACCTGCAGGACAAAGGTGGTTCAAGCACACCTCCGTAATTCCTTCAATTCAAACCATTGACATAATCCGAGGCTAAGATTGGGTTCAGCCACACCCAGACTTCTCTCTGAGAAGGGGTTTAGGAATCCAGGGAGTCCTTTCTGCACCTTGTGACTCAACAGCCGGGCTTCTGTAATAAGTTTGTTTAAGCCTTCCCCTCCCCACCATGACAACGATCAGCAGTCCTCACTGAGTCTTTTGGGACTGGTGCTGCTTAACCACAGGGGTTTTTTTCACTAGTGCACTTTCGTGTGCACCATGACCCAACCACCCTGGGCCCCTGCAGAATCCCACCAACCAAACAGTGCCGCAGGTAGGATTCAGAGACGTGTGAGGATTTCTCAATCCTAAATGAAATCTCTCTTCTCTTCCTTAGCCCAAATGGTGGCATCAACATAAATCTTAGCTAATAGAAAGCCAGACTAGTTATGCCGGTGGGTCTCTTTATCCTTTTGACTTTTAAAATAATTTCTTTTTCTTTTTCCTTTTTTTCTTTTGAATACACTTCTCATTAGTCCTATCCCTGAGTTTTCTAGCAAAGGAAACTATCTGGCTTCCTACATGCAAGAGTCTGGGAATTAAATGATGAGTTTATGGTCCAGTGATTTGGAAGCCAGAACCCTGCAGGTAAACAGGGAGTGAACCAGTTTATCAGTATAGACACCATGGCCGGTTTCAGTGGTGGCAAAATTACATAACCACTAATTGCTTGTTAAAGCAACTCTCTGAAAAAACCCAAATTGCAATATGTCTTGTATCACAAAGCCATTGCATGGCTTACGGTCCTCGAAAAAATTATTTCTGTACAAGAAGCTGAAATTTCTTTCCTGTGCAAAACACATGTTTAGATCTGGTTTGGAAACAATATTGAAAGAATTACCTTTTACCAAAAGAAATTATTGGGACCCCTTTTAACACAAAATTACAACATGTAGTAATGGGTCACATTCACAAGGGGAAAAAAATTGTAACTCAAACCTTGAAACCTAAAAACTGCTAAAAAATTCTGAAAATGTCTAAGACCAATTTTTCCCCTAACAGCTGTGATGGAAGGAGGAGAATATTTATTACAGCCAAGAAGTTTGTGGTTTTTAATCATGTGAAAAAGTTAAATGATAGAGAAAACTCATACATAATTTCTAAATCATTGAAATTATTTCTTGGTTTGCCTATGGAAAAGCAACTCCTTCCACATATTACTAATTTCTGCTCTCATTTCAGTCATTCATTTATCAACATCTCTCTGAGTAATAGAATATTACTTCTTTTAAATCGCGCTATCTTGGACTCATAAATGAAAGATAGTAATCACCTGCCACCTGTAAAGTTTTGCTTATCAAGTGTTGGGAGTTTTTTAGCTTGTTTTTAATTTTAAAAATGCCAGTTTGGAAAAACCATATCACTAACATGCCCTCCCTAACTCTTCTGAAGTTATGTATGCAGATATTTCTTGCTCCAAAATGAGTGTGATCTATGCAACCTAAATCTGCTTTTTGCTCCTCTTTGCCTCTATACAGCCTCTAAATACTTGTGACTATTTATTTTTTTCACTGTAGGAATTAAAACCTTTTTCAATCAGCATTTTGGATGGCCATTGAGGAAAGGTGAGATGGAGGCCTGGAGCTCTCACTCAAAAGCTTGACTGGGTTCGGTAAACCTTTTTGAGTTCTATGGTTTCCAGATGAAATGCAGAAATTAACCCCAATGGTCTCTCTGTTAATTTTATTAACTTATTATCCATTAGTTGCATTACTTTCCATAGTTTGTCTATTGAGTTAGCAGAGCTAAACGAGTTGTTTTAGCAGTTCACAAACCCTAAATTGTTACGGTCAATATCTATGGTCTCTGTCCCAGGGGGAAGACAAAGACAATTTATTCAAAAAAGACTCAGTATAATATAGGTTTAGTGGTTAAGTGGTTAGAAGGTTGGGTTATGCTAAAGAAGGGACGGGCTAAGCTAATCCAGAGAATACATTATGTTAACTAAGGGCAAACAAAGCAGGAGACATTCATCCATTATTCACGGGCACACGGTGGAGGGGGACAATAAGTCTTGCCAAACAGGTTTGGGGTACAGGGCAGGGAATGCACAGAAACCGCAAGTCTTGTCAAATGCAAATAGTCTTTGGAGGTCTGGAGATGCGTTGATGTCTGCAGATGGGATATGGGATCAATTCTTATCGTCCTTGGAAGGCTTCCTGCCTTGGGGTATTTATCCAAGGCTTTGCAGATATCTTGGCCAGGCACCCTGTTGCTGGTTTCTGCCCTCATACTAAATATTACCAGGTTGTTGCCCCAGTGTTTGCTCAATATTCCATTTCTCCCTAATGCATAATGGTTTGTGCTGCTTCAGAAAAGTCCATATTTCGATGACACAGTTGATTGAGCCTATTTTCACTCCTGCTAAATGGAATCCAACATAATACAATTTCTGTATAAGCCAATTATCCTCGTTCATGTAGTGCCCTGTGCTTTGTGGCTTGGATGGTCTTTTTGACCTCACACCACAAAGCCATTTACAAAAACTCGTCATCCCCAGAATCTGTGAAAATCAAGAGCTTTGAACTTAAATCCTGCCAAACTAGCTAGACTCACAAACACGACAGTGCCCTGTGAAGAAACACATATTTTTAAATAAGGCAATAACTTAAGATTTAGAAAATTCACACATTTTCTGTTCATCAGGTTGTCATTCCTATGTCAGACTTTTGACAAATTTTGCTGGTATCTGACTACTAGTTCATCACTGAGAGGTAAAAATAAACACACATGAAGTGTGGCTGCTTCTTCACCTTGATACTAATCAACTACCCCACCTGCCTGGGATCTCAATCCATGGAGACATTGCTATTCAAGCTGTTGGTTTTGGCACCTTGCTTCGATAGCATCCATCCCTTCTCGATGTGTGGCTTGATCCTTTGCATACCCAAAGGAAGCTTTCAGGCTCTTTTCTAAAGTGAAAGGCTTGAAAAAGCAATTTTTCCTATTCCTGTTAGACTTGTGAATTCAACAGAATATCAGCCCTCAACTTTGCACTCTTATCGATCACCTGCTTTTCTGATCAACAATTCTGTCCTTTACATCCTCTGCTGAGCAAGTCATTTTAAGAATTTGTGAAGGAATTC
Organism: Grallaria varia; assembly: GCA_013396735.1. Lineage (NCBI taxonomy): Eukaryota > Metazoa > Chordata > Aves > Passeriformes > Formicariidae > Grallaria > Grallaria varia. The sequence continues at coordinate 5,506 of VWZG01007276.1, forward strand.
TATTATCAGTTTTCTATTATTCCTCAAAGCCTGCCTTTTCTCACTCTATCTACCCCTCCAGTTTTGCACTAGCTGCAAGGAAAGCTTTTTTTTTAATGCAGTTTCCACAAGGCAGTATTAAAATTTTCTGTCTGTGCCTTTATGCTGGAATAACTCACTGCTGCTCCTCGTTGATCTAAAGACACGGTGCTTTTTCTCCCTTGTGCAGTTCCTTCCTACACACTGATCTTTGGTTAGAGTTCTTAGGATTGCAATCAAGGCTTGCATGATGGAATTAAGAGTAATATTTATAACAACAGTGGTATACTGAGCCCCCAACAGGATTTCCCAGTTGTTTTGGTAGGAGACCTCTGACCTCAGATATTTAAATCTCAGCTGCCTCAAGGAATGAAACAACTACTCCAGGGAATGCTGTAGTTGCTGATGAGTAGACTAAGTCATTTACTAGGTGTACTTTTATTTCTTTCAATGATATGTGAAACCATAGCTTCACTTCTTACAGCTCCACAGCTGTTGGAATATAAAGCCTGAGTTTCAGTACTGGTCCTGACATTTATCCTCTGGAGGGGCCAGCCAGGAGAAAGCCTTCCTGCAAAGCAGAGTTTCACTTTAGCCATCTCTGCTTGTAAAGCTGCACTGCTCAGAATCATCCTGGGAACCTGTGATGTGATCAGCAGGCCATGGCAAAAAGGAAAAATTAAAAAAAGGCTACTGGCAGAAGCAAAGCAGAAATGGACTAAAGAAGCTGAGAACTGTAGCTGAAAAAACACCCTGGCAGTAACGGGAATTGTCATGGAATTCCTTAGTGATGCTGGGGCGGGGGTGGGGGGAACACATATAACAGAAAGGTTTGGGTTATTTGCTTGAGACAATAAATAAAGAAATAGATATGTACTCAGGTAAAAGCACTGGGGACGCTTTCTAAAGATGTGTGGATCAAAAAGCACTTCAAAACCAGACTCACTTTCAGATCTCTGGGATGTGTTTGTCAAATAACAAAAGATTGCAGTTCTGTTCATGTGAGGGAAAATATGTGTTTCCTTCTGTAAATTAAACAGACTCAAAACAGCTGCAGATTCCAGGCAGCTGAAGCCAGACCAGAGACAACAGCTGGCCACTGGCTGGTCACTCAGGATTCATGCAAATACTTTGCGCAAACACCAGTCATCATGGTCAGAGCATACATGTGGTTATTCGGTTTGTTCAATTTTCTATAGAAAAAGTGCATATTTTTTCTTATTTGTTTAAATTAAATTTTTTTGAGGTGGAAAAAAATTCTTCTTTTTGGAGGGAAAATGAGGGAGGAACATGTATAAAGCTCTTCAGACATCAAAATTATTAAAAAGTGCCTGTTCAATGTGGGCCTAAGCAGAATGTGCTACTCATGTTTTTAGGCTTATCTTGAGCTGCTTCAGGGCACTTCCAGCCCACCTGCTTAAATTAAAAACCACAGCATAGAATAAATAATATCACATTTCTCCTACACTTTTCATTGCCTGCTTACTCCACGGAGCCCAAGTGGGAGAGGAGGCAGGGGTAACATGTACTGAAGAAAGAGGATTCCCAAACTAATCGTATTGATGTGGAAATTACAAGAATAATTCTAATAGTTCACCGCGCAGATCCTGGAGCTACAAACCCCCCTGCAAAACAAAACAAACTACCCCATTCTGTACTCTCACACCTTTCTGGGCATGAACATCTGAAATCCATATCTCATGAGTGAGTGGCCTACACAGAAATACTTGTGGGTATGCTGAATGGCTGGACTCGATCATCTCAGAGGTCTTTTCCAACCTAAATGATTCTATGATTCTATAACAAAAGCAGATTACAGCATGTATGAATTGGGTAGAGTGGGGAAAGCAACCTGTTGATGGCTTTTTTTAGGGTACAGAACTGTAGTTTTTTTACCCATTAAATAGTTTCACACATCATATTTCATGCCTGTCTTTGTTGGGGAGGAACTACATAGAAAATTTACTGTGAGTGCAGCCCAGCAGGGAGCAGGAGGGCAACAGCCAAGCTGGGACCTCTGAGTCTTCATAGAACTGCCTAGCATTGTTTATAATGAAAATGTAAAATTCAGAAAACTGCTAATTACTAGTGCTGTTGTCCGTACACCTTGAATAGTATTGGAATAAATGTTTGATGGCCAAGAAGTTCTGCTGTGCAGTGTTCCCTGGTTCTGGAGTGTTTCTGCCATCTGCAGCCTCCAGAGTACACTAAATCAATATTTTCCATTGACTCTGCAAAGCTGTACATTTATGAGCACTAGACATTGCTCTCTTGGTGCCTTTAGCACTTGCCTCCTCACACTAGGCCCCAATGTTCCTCTGCCCTTTCCTACCCTCACAACACTATTACAGGTTCATTTTCCAGACTGAAGCAGGGAATGTATTAATTCAGCCTCTGTTTTTTTGGAAAATATCTTCATTTATTGACTTATTCCATCTCCACTTTCCTTCCAGACCCTTAGCTTAAGTGCCAAAAGCAGTAAAAGTCAGAACATCTGGTTCTGAGTCCTCTGGTAAGGCAGACGTGGGCTTTGCAACAGGACCCTCTGCTTGCATCAAACCTATTTCTACACCAGTTATAGAGAGCACAAGTCCTTTACAGTCCTAATAAAAATCTCCAGTCATAGTAAATCAGGCTTTTCATTAAAAATTTATCTGGTTTTATCCACATTTTATCAATCAAGGTGACACCTCACCTATCACAGGAGTCAGACGAGCTGTGACCTGACTTCAGCTTTGGTGTGTACATTGAAATTCCTTTTCCAGGTCATTCTCTGCTGACTGTACAGAACATCATCCCCGAATAGGGAAAAGAGGTTGTTTGCAATCAGAATATCAATGTAATCCATAAGGTTTAAACTTCTGGCTTTCGGTCCTTGGAATTACATCTACTCCTGGTGCAAAATCTTTACCTGCAGATTTTCTGCATGTTACATGAGTTAAGATAATGTGAATTAAGGATTACTTGGGTTTAGCATTAGAGGAGTATAAAACTGACTAAGCTGCTGTCTGCCCCTCCATGGCATTCCTCCATGAGATCAAGTATTTTGCCTTCTGAGTCATTATCAGCCAAACAGATGGTGTGCCATGTATGCCTCACTGACAGGTATTATCAGAAAGCTTTTCATTAAAGGATAATGGGACAAATTCACTATTCAGCCTCATGAAGGTACAGCCAGGCTGTGCCCCTGGAATTACTTCATATATAAGATGAAAAAAAGCACACAGGGCAGAGTTTGGTCCATTATCTATAAGATTAATTCCTGAGTGACATAGCTACAATAGATCTGTCAGCGTTTCCTGCTAATGTAATTGTATTGCACTGTATTACGGATATTATTAATTAACACTCCATTTGCAGGTGATCTAATCAGTTAATATGCGCCTTTGAAAAACTTAGTATTGCCCTGCTGCAAATGGATGTTTAAGCTGACTTGTAGAAATCTATTTCTGGTCCTTTTCATTCCAATATTCCTATTTCTAACTTCATTGCTTCAACATTTGGCAGGGAACACTTAGACTGTGTCAGGCAACCCATGATCAGTATCCATGGGCTGGAAATGCTGGGAAAAACCAGTGTGAAAGCTGCAGGGTTTCCTCTAAAAGTACCAGCTCACTCTTTGAGCTACCTCTCAAACAACATTTTTGACAAGCAAAAAATTAAATAAATTATCAGCAGTTCTGCTAAGATGCATTCATGTCAGCATAAGTGAGTTCTCACAAAATTTGAATGGACATGTATGTAGATGTAAATCAGGAAAGAAAATGAATGGGAAGTGCAACATAATCCATTTAGGGGAAGTTCTTCGTTTATGCAAGAATAATAAAGAGCCTCAAATTCATGATTAAACATAAAAATTACGAGAGACCTTTCCTCCTCCTCCGCCAGTATTTCCACACTTCTTGCTTTGTGTGAAGCTGTAATTTGTTGATTAAATTAACATTTTCTATAGGCATGTTCATGGAATGAGCAGCAAGGGTTATTACAGTCTTAAAGCAGTTTCCTTGGCATTTTACAAGGCAAGCATAAATCGCATTTCGTATTTCATAGTTTCTGCTTCCCTTGAGGGCCTTCAATGAGAAATGTGCTAACTTAAGCAAAAGAAAATGAAATGCCTATATTTCTGGAACATTACTGAAAGGCGAAAGTAACTATAAGATGAAGGAATATTTGGAAAAAAAACAGTATGAACACTTTCACCCTAGTTGTGTTGTCTAGAATTTAGGGCATTGGGTAAGTGTAGAGGCATTGCAATACTATTTATTGATTTACCAGATAGTTAACCTGCTTTCTGTACTTCCATGTAGAACTATGTGTATGTAAGTGTAAGGAATTGAATAAAAAACTACTTATCTAGAGTAGGAATTTGTGAGACCAGATACTCTCAAGCAGTCGGAACTAATCAACAGCACATCAGATTATTAGCCAAGTATTCCAGTGTCATTCCTAGATTGCTATCTCTATAAATATTCATATAGAGAAAGAAAAACTGTATAGTCACAATTATTTGGTTACTAGAAAAACAGGGACAAAGTATCATCAGTGAAGAGCGATAGTTGTAAATATGTGCATGTTATGTAAATGTCCAGGAAAAACTGCACATAGACATTTTCATGGCTTAACCACCACAGAACTAAAAGATATTTTATACTTTCATTATACAACCATGGAATAGTTTGGATTGAAAGAGACATTAAAGACCATCCAATTCCAACCCCCCTGCCATGGGCAAGGACACCTTCCACCAGCCCAGGTTGCTCCAAGCTCCATCCAGCCTGGTTATGGACACTTCCAAGGATCCAAGGGCATCCACAGCTTCTCTGCCGAACCCGGGCCAGGGCCTGCCCACCCTCACAGGGAAAACATCATGGGAAAGCAATGTCTGCATGAGGACACAATTGGAGACATTTTGGTTCTCCCATTTTAAAACACGCAGATCATGTCTATGCTGCAAAACAGACTAAAAATATAAGGACTCCGAAGATGCTGTTGACTTGGGAGGGTTGGCTGACAGTACTGTATAGTACCACAAGGAGATACAAATCAACAGCCCAAAGCCCTAAATGCCAACCTGTGTTGGAGGTAACAAACCTCCAGTAAAATAACACCAAGACTGTGCATCCAGCTCTGTTTGTACACCAAGCCATAGGCATTATCTTTGCCATCTCTGGATCACTTCCCTTGGCATGGTGTAAATATGGCTATAGCTGCTTATTTTACTCAATACAACTCATTTGCTTGCCAGTCACAACCAAATTTATTATGCCTCTTGAGGGCATCTCTACTCCACGTGGAGCACATCTGAGATCACCTTTAGGAGGTGGACTTGCCATGCATGCAGACAAATGATTTGCTACAGCAAAACTAGATAGGGAACAAGGCCCTTTATCCATAAGGCTAGGTAGGATTGCAAGCTTAAATCTACTGCAACAGCTTGCTTCTTTCCACTGTGGGATAGATAAACAGCAGCATGAAAGGAAAACAAAGTACTCCCAGACCAAGCTGCTCTCATCCCAGAACAGTCAGTCCTGGTTATTACTGCACTTCTAGAGCATGATATCTTTCTGAATGCAAGTGGAATTTATAGGCACTTTGAGTATCTCCTTGCAAAAAGAGAAGAAAATGAGTCCAGTGGGGCGAAGATTTGCCTTGCATAACCTGGTGGTTTTTCAAGCCTGTTCTAAAAGCCATGTTACAGTGTGTGCCCAATACTGTTGGGTTGACAGGAGTCAGAACTCTTCTGGAAAATGAAATGAAAATGAAATATCAAAGCTCTACTTGAAAAGAAGAGAAGGTAGAGTTTGTCCCACACACGGAACAAATTTTATGTCAGTGGTGTACATAAGTATTATGAATATAATGCCAGTTCCATGCCCAGCTGGCTCTGCAGCAACAGCTCTCTCCCTTCACACTCTTGGCTTGTATCTCACTCTCTTAGTTGCTCTTCATCTTTTTTAGCTTCACTGGGCCAAGTTCCAATTACCTGGAGAGAGAGAGAGAGTGGGATGGGAGGCTAAGAACATGTACAGAAATAGTACTTAAATCTTCTCGGACCTAGTAACAGCTGCAGAGGCTTTATTACTGGGAAATATTATTACTGATGCTTTTTCATCTTTAGATAAACAAACGTGACATGCAATGACTGGGATTAGGTGAGGGCAAGTGTAATGGCCAAGAATGCCACCTTACTATGCCCCAGTGGATGTAACTGGGGAGTTGCAGTTTGGTCCTTTTATTTTCACACATAAAGGATATTTTCTTTATGTCAGTTTTGTTCTTGTCTAAGAGAACGAATTGTAAATTTAGAAAAAAACTGCCTTGCTTGACATTCATTTCTTCATTACCAGAATAGATTTGGAGTACTTAAAAAAAGCTTTCACAGAGTGACTGCTTGAATGAGCGAAATAAAAAAAAAAAAAAAAGGCAACAATAAAAAACCTAAATACAATCAAGAGAGATTATAAATGTCTCATTAAAATTGATGACAAAACCTCACTCCCCCTAATCAACATCCAAACCCTTAATCCCAAAAAAGAAGAGGACATTAAAGAGCTTCCTTAGAATTTACACACTACCAAATTTTTCCTTCCAAGTCTATGCAACCAGAAAGGCCCAACCATTGCAGAATTATCAGTGTTTATTAACCAGAAATTGTAACTAATTTATCCACGTATCTGTGCTTATGAGAGAAGCAACAAAACTATCAAGTGAACTTTTCCTCAATATTAACAACAAACAATCCTTTGTGTAATAATATTTTCCACTTTTCCAGTTCAGTAGAGATTTCAAATAGTGTAATTTTGCTAAGTAATGACTAAAAGAACACGAGAACTGTTTGCACAGGATATTGGGAGAGAAGAGTGCAATTTTATGTCCTTCAGGGGAAAGTAACTAAAAGAAAGGGAGTGGAATCAAACCTAGAAAAACCTGTAGTCCTATATTCTAAACACCCACCAACCACGCTTCCTATTTTGAGTCCCTAATTAATTGCTATATCTGGTTTTTGGTAGCACTTGTCAGATATTTATAGACCACCCCCTTGCTCATTGCTAAATGAAGCAGCATTAATGGACTGGTTGCAGGAGCAAATGTGACTCCACACTATGTGTTTACAGCAGTAAGTCATTACTATCTAACAACTTGATAGAAACTGACTTTGAAATGTGTCATTTTGTGTGTTTGATCTTCCAAGCAAAGTGTGAAAGCCCCAGAACCGAGGCTTTTTTTGAAAGGACCTGCAGTGAGAAAGCTTGGTAGCATTGCTTTAAAAAGCCTTCGATCTGAATATTTTTCTGTACATCCTCTGGTCCATTTGCAGACCACCAGGACCAATCATCCAATTCCCAGGGCGTTATTACAGACATTTTCCCTGAGTGCCACTTGGGAAATGGCTGCTGGTTACATGAATTTTTCAGGCGGTGGCAAGAGGCTGCTTTGTGTCATTGACTTTCCAAGCTGCCCCACGAGGTGACAGATGCTCGAGTGGAAATGACCCAAAGGAAATTACTAAAGACTTCCTTCAGGTCCCTGGAAATGATGGTATCCAGGAGCAGCACCAGGAGACTTAATCTGGGCTGCCCCCCAGTTTGAGCCTGGGTTTGAAGGATGTGCCTTGGACAGAGGTCTACAAGGAGCAGTGTGAAAAATACATCACTCTGTCTGTTGCTGTGTGACATCTTTCCAGGCTCTTCTCTGATACGAAGAGACCAATGAATGCACGTTTTGTGCCATGTGGTCAACTCTATTGGATACATTCAATAGGTTTTTGTGGATAGCAGTGACATCTTCTCACTTCAGAGAGATATACAGGACCTGCTTTGCCAGGTGTAGGGAAAGCAGAGTTGAGGCAGAAGCCTGTCAGCTGTAGCCAAATAAAGAAAGTTTTGTCATCTGTCTTTTGATGTGAAAACACCAGATCAGAGAACTCACATTAGCTACAGTATTAGATGTCAGGAAAGTCTCAAGATTCTAAGGAAACCTCAGGACTTTTAAGTCCTCCTCAAAATAGCATATTTTTTTTTTACCTGAATGATTGCACCAAAAGAGAGATAGGTATGCACTTCTCAGCTACAGAACACTGAGGACTGCTCTCTTTCTTTTGGGAAGCTAAACTTTCTTTTTTTCAATTGTACTTCATCTTTCTTATTCCTCTTCACACACATTAGCTCCTACCTAAATCCTTCACACTGCATTTAGAACCAAATAAAGCATTAATATGTTCATCTGTGTGAAATGTTCTCTTAACTATTACCTCGGGCAGTCATTTAGTTGGATCCGATAGGGGAATGCATTGACATTGTTAAGGTTAATGACCCAATGATTAACAATACACATTTTGCAGCTCAATGCTTCCAGTCACTGTTTCAGAGTAATGTGAACAACGACATGTATATTATGCTACAATATATGGAATAGAGTCTTTCTTCCTACATAATAGGAGATATAAAAGAAATCACCCCATGCTCAAATTGGTAGTTTGAAAAGATGGACAAAGTTTTATACTCATCAGAAATGTGAGGAATCTCACAAAGCTCACAGACAATACTATATTAATCCCGATTAGCTCATAAAGTCAGCCAGCTTATGATTTGTGTCCCACTGCATTGAGCTAAATCTTCCTCAGTTTAAAAAAAGACACTTTTTGTGCTCGTAATGATGTCTGACTAAAGCTGCAGTGCTATATTGGATCATCCACAGCACAGACCTGAGCCGCACTGCCGGTCCACTTGGTTGCACTTGCATGCAGAGCACACGACATGACTTGTGTGTGCCTTTGGGCAGACAGCTGCGTTTGGCATAAAGGCAGGCCAGGGAGCCACACTCCGACTCACATGAGGTCACCAAGATCGAATTTACCTATTCAAAAGTTTTGAGTGAACCTGAAATAGGGGCACAAGCTGGGGATGTCTCAGTGTATGCACCATGAGACCACGGTGGGGTTGGCTGGTGTTGCACGTGTGAACCACCCCCTGGAAGTGGGATCTGTCTTGGAGTACGACAGTAGCCTCTGCAATAAGGTTCCTTCTTCTTGTATACCATATTCTGTGGATATTTTTGACCCTCAGTGTTATGCAGCTGATAAGAGTAATCTCACTCAGTGTCCTTTAAAAAGTAGAATTTCCTCTCTCAGGTTTATCCCACTGTTTTGAGAGCACTGATATCTACAAGTAGCACAACTGCAAGAAACATTATTATTACTGTTTCAACAATGCCATCCCTGTTTGAGTATTCCAAAATAATTTATAAACATAAGTAATTCACTGAGTTTCACAGCACCTCACTTTTTTTATTAGCACTCCATTAGCATTTTCAGATATTTCACAGGATCCAAATGTATGCTTGGACTTGTTTGTGCTAAATATTTTCCAGATTAATTTTAGGCATAACATAATGAGCTGAGCAAATAATTCAGACAGTGGCAAGTTTGGTAAGGAAGGACAAGACCAAAATCACATGGTTAGTCATAACTGTCATGAAGGCATCGTAACAGATTACTGCATACATTTACTTCTATTTTTTTCATTATAAATTAGGAGGTGAGTTGGGACATTACCAACTTAAAACATATCAGTCCTATTTGGTTTCCAAATTTAGGCACTTGAATGTTCTGTTTTTCTCAAGGCCTGTTCAAGAATATGTTCTGTTTAATTAGTGGAAGAGGTAAGTGCTCACAGTCTCTGAAAGTTTTAAGAGTCATTAGGTGATTAAACACTGACTGAAGCAATGTTCTTAATTATTTAGTTAAAAATCATAGAAATAGAGCCTGGATTCTCATTTGCTTTTACACGTGGGATCACTGCAGCAAAATATATGTGCTGTAAATTACACAGCAGATAAAAAATATATATTTTCTTATATGTCATGCTATATTATATATTGTTATGTGTTCCTTTTGGAATAGGTTGCCCTGAGAAGCTATGGCTGGTCTATCCCTGGAAGTGTCCAAGGCCAGGTTGGATGGAGCTTGGAGCAGCTTGGGCTGGTGGAAGGTGTCCCTGCCCATGGCAGGGGAGGTGGAACTGGATGAGTTTTAAGGTCCCTTCCAACACAAAACTTTCTTTGATTCTAAATTATTAGTCCAGGAAAATGACTTTAAGGAAAGGAATCCATCTCCAAGGGACATTGAATTGAAAAGGTACATATCTTGACCCCATCATTTTCGTCCGTGCCCCACAATACTCACCTTTCCCTCACACTGGCTCATGCACTAAGAAGATTTTAGAGGTCCAAGACTTTAGGAAGAAGGTTTGTGAGCTGAGGTTTGGGCAATTACCATTCTCCTACCTCTTCCTTAAGCAGGGCTGCATAAGCTGAGCCTGGCAGACAGGCAGCACGTCAAAGCATTCAAAAGTGATCAGCATCAGAATGCATCACAGGGCCCGGAAAGGTCACTGCTGAACATTAGATGCAGAAAGTATATGCTAATATATGCCATTTCATGAAGAGGAATAGCCCTCTTTCATAAGAAAATGAGGATGAAAGGCTACAACTTGAAGGCATGGATCAAAGAAAAAGAGGTAGGAGGCAAATTCTCTCTTTGCTTGGCAGATGTGGCAGATGCAGCCAAGATAATGGCAGTAAAATAGGCCAGAGACACAGAGCTGTTAAGCAAAAATGTCTTCTGCTTAATTCTCCTCCTTTACCTCTAAAACCTTATGGAAATAAACAAGGCTGCCTGACTCATTCTTGGTTTGGAATGAATTCTGAGCTGTTTTGCCGGCTCTGTACCTGCTCAGTGTTTGTAGCACTTCCTACTCATGAATATGTAGCTTGTTAAATGTATATGCAGATCTTCCTTGTTCCCGGACAGGGGATTTTGAGTGTACTTTTAAAGGTTGTGTTTTACAAGCAATGAACAAATGAAATATCTTGGGTCATGAAGTTCATAGGATCATAGGATCATTTATGTTAGAAAAGACTTCTCAGATTGTTGAGTCCAACCCTTAACTCGACACAGCCAAAGCTGCCTCTCAACCATGTCCCCAAGTGCTACACCTACCCGTCTTTTACACCCCTCCAGGGAGGGTGATTCCACCACTGCCCTGGGCAACCCATTCCAGGGTTTGTCAACTCTTTCTGGGAAGAAATTTTTTTGAAATATCCAATCTGAATCTCTCCCGGTGCAACTTGAGACCAATTCCTCTTGTCTTGTACAACTTTGCACTGTTAGGCACCTGCTTGTGCAAAGACTGTTGCACTTGTTAAAAGTTCCTCTTCAACCTTGTAAGTCCCTTTAGGACTTAAAGGAAAGAACTTGTGGTGATCACACTTAAAATTTTTATCAGAATATCCAATTATTACCAAAAAGCATTTTAATTTTTATCAGTTCCAGATTTAAACCCCAATGAAATCAGTGATTGTTCTGCTTGTGATCTTTCCTTCTGGATCAAATAGTATTAATAGAGAGTTGGAATATAGGCCAAGTTTTACCTTTTGTGTGTGTGTCTGAAATCAGAGTTACTTTTTCATGTCAAAACTGCCTGTTCTTTTACCTCCTATGGAATTTTCTTAGTGTTTTACTTTACAAAAACTATTTATATAGTGAAATGAAGTATTTTTTATGATTCAGTATAACATATGACTAGGATATTGCTAAAATCTTTGCGGTATTGGAGATTAGCTCTTTGTCTAACAAGGTCTTTGTAGAAGGATGTGAAAAGTGGAGCTCATTTATAGTGATGCATTCATCAGACACCGCTGTTGGCAGCTATTTAAACAACAGTGTGGCAGCAAGTCAATCTTCTTTCCATCACAGCAAATACATTATACACTTCATTGTGCTTATGGGAAGAGTTTCACTCTCTTAAAAGACACTCCATGTATGTCTTTACCAAACTTCAGTGTATCTCCAAAAAAAAAAAAAAAAAA
>VWZG01007276.1:29630-64178 GCA_013396735.1 Grallaria varia
AAAAAAAAAAAAGAAGAATGAGTTATCACACAGTGGCTGCAGGAAGTGGGCACTGTCTCTGAATGAAATCTATGATGTCTCCCATAAGTAATACTTAGCATTTTAATGTACTTACATGGTACATCTCTATTAGGGACAAGAATCTGATTGGATATACATAGTTTAGCTGGAGGCAGTATAGAGTCTTTCATAGGAGGTAAATTCTGCCAGTCTTATGTGGGTCTTTAGCTCTGCAACCGCACTCTTGTATTAATTTAGGAGATAATTTAAAGTGCATTTAATAAGATTCATTACCCTTAAGCAGTACATTACTTGTTATCACGAATAAATAATCTAAAAAGAAAAAGGAACTCAATTTATCCAGTTTTATATCCAACCTCTTTCCCTAAATGAAAATTTTATTAGTGTAATTGAAGATAGCAGAAAGTACATGATACAAGGCAGCTTTGCGTATAAAAATTTGGACATTTTACAAGCTTGCTCTGACTTCAAAATGCACACTTGAACATCGCAAGTGCTTCCCTTACAAATTAAACTCTGAGTCACCCTGATGGAGCTGAGTAGCTCTGCAGGGAGGGCTTTCGGGACCGCTCACATCATAGCTGGAGTCATGATAGTGCTTCTTCCCTGCCCTTCTGGGGAGTGGGAGGGAAAGAGATGCCTGTGCTGTGTCAGGTGCTATTTTTGTACCTATTATTTTAGCTACAAAATAATCTCAGCATCTGACGATGAGACATTCTCTGGCTCCCAAAAACATCAAAAGCATCCATCTATGGCAAACCTAAAAAAAGGCAACAAGTATTTTTGGGATATGCCAGTAAAACTTCCTTTTCTTAAAAAAAGTTTAATCTTCTCTTAGAAAAAGAAAATGGAGCTGCCTTCTTTCACCAAGGTAACCCTTGGATGCTCTCCTCACCAGAAAGATAAACAACCTCAATGTTTTATATATAAGATTCAGATTATCCCCCAACTGACTTACTTCTTTCCAAGCAAAGTGCTTCCTCTGTCACTTCTGTGCAGATCTCTCCTCTCATGGTCTCTTCATAGCCTTTTGTTTTCTAATTAGTTTCCTCTTTATACAATGCCGAACCATCGATGTCTTTTTTTTCCCTCTTCAGGATTTTTTCGTCCCTCAGGGATCTGTGCCCCGAGGGCTGCCCTGCAGGAAGCCCAAACTCAACAGAAGGTCAGTTTTCATGTGAAAGGCACAGAAACTTTTGCCCTCTGTGATTTCTCCCCAGCAAGTTAAACACTGAGTCAGTGTCCTGCGTGGGCTGGGGAATGAGGGACCTTCTTGACAAATCACTGCAGAAGCTGCAAAGGTGACAACAGAGCGTGACAAAGTCAATAAGGGGCAGAGAGGGAGGCGTAAAATAATATTTACCAAAAAACATTTAAATGTCCAATAGCTACATTGGTCATTAAGAATTACGTGTAATGGAAACGTGTACTCAGGTGTATTCCCCGTGCCCTGGGGGGGTTTGAGGGCATTAGACATTAGGAAGAGCCCTGGGAGGGTGGGCAGGCCCTGGCCCAGGTTGGGCAGAGAAGCTGTGGCTGCCCCTGGATCCCTGGGAGTGTCCAAGGACAGGTTGGATGGGGCTTGGAGCAACCTGGGCTGGTGGAAGGTGTCCCTGCCCATGGCAGGGGGTGGAACAGGATGGTCTTTAAGGACCCTTCCAACCCAAACTGTTCTTTGATTCCATGATTTTATATCACATCTAATCCACATACACCTTTGACATAAAAAACTGGTTTCATATGAAGATGTTGGGTTTTTTCTTTAGAAATAATTTTTAATTATTTCCTAAAAATGGTACAAAGTCATTAGGAAGGAAAGAGGTTATTCCTTCTACTTCTGCCAACGAACACACTTGAATGATGGAAGGATTCAAATTGTCTCCCAGGGGAGACCCAAACCTAGAAACCCTTTGGTTTATGTGTGTGTCTTCCTGGGAGAAAAAATTCCTACCTGATGATCTCTGCTTCTGTAGTTGTTTTTTTGAAGAGTGACCCACACCTGCCCAGCTACCATAGGAGCTGTCAAAAGCTTGCAATGAATTTAAGCTGTGGTGTCTAGATGTATTTCACCAAATAAACATGAAAATAATCTCGTGCCATAGATTAGAACCATAAAACTGAGCTATTGGCATTATCCTGTTTTCCAGGGTATGATGAGGATACCTGAATTAAACATCATTATGTGCTCCAGTGCTCCAACAGCAGAAGCTTAATAAGTTCTAAACAAAATAAAGGACCAAAGCTGTAGATCCTGTCAAGAGAACCCAAGTTTATGAGGATAAGATTCAGCTGCAAGAGATTGCAAGAACTGTGACATAAACTGGTTCTGACAGACACAGGAAAAGCATATATGTTCATAAAAGGAATTGTGAGTCCCCAAAAGTTTATCCATTAGTGTCTCCATTTATATCTGCCAGGTGACAGCCTGTGTTTAATGGGCAGGCACATGGAAATCAGGTTTCATGCGTGATAACATTGTGCAGGTGGGAATGTCTTACTGCTGGCACTGGCTTCTGATACAGACACCTGAGATGAAAAATGAGATGCAGTTTCCAAGGCGTGAATAAATTTTGATTGTGAATTATTCCATTTAGTTGCACAGCAGAAATAACCAGGTGTGGAAGATGATTTCTGAAGCTTCACCTCACTGGATTTGTTGAGGAAAAATAAATATTTTAAAACATTTTTTTGAGAATGGAACAATTTTTGCAATTGTTTCATTTCTCTGCTTTTAATTAAAGAATCTTTCAACTAAATTTCAGTTGGATTACTTGAGGTAAAAGAGTAAAAATTCCTGAGCTCCAAAATGCAATTGACTTAAGTGAGAATTTTTTTTCTTTTCCCAGAGTTACAGGACAATGTTCAGAGGAATTATTCATCTAGTCTTCTGGTTATAAATATTTTAAACTAACAATGTCAAGAAAAAACCCCCTTTGTCCTTCCATATTAGGAAAATAACTAACACTCCTTATGAGCACTACCTAAGAGACACTCAATGTTGAAAGCATAAAGAACATATTTATGCAAATAGCAAAACAGAGAAACAGAATTATGGAAAAATAGAGCAGTTTTAGGAAACTAGATTTTTTTTTTTTTTCTTCAGCAATTCTGGCATCTGTAGTTTTTTTAACAGCACCAGTCCAGTTTCACTTCATCTGCTTGAAGGAAAACCTGCAAAACCTCATACTGTGAGCACCCAGAATACACCAGCAGGAATACAAACCACTGAGAGCAGGAGGATGGTCAGCTTGTTGGAAATTCAAGGGCTGTTGCACTTTCACCCTTGGCTTTATAAAGGAGACAGAAATAGCAGAAGTGATCATGAGGTGTGGAAAATGAAGGTAAACAAGGAGTACCCTCAGCTGAGCATTTTGAAATACAGAAAATGATGGTTAAATATGATACAGTCACTATGCGCAAAGTAAATATGTGACCCAAGGCCATGAGAATCATCAAACTGTGTCCAGGTGACCTCCAAAATGCATCAGCTACACTCTGTGCCACAGTATGAACCCCTCACCCCTCCACTGTTCCATGGTAGCCCAATTCACCCTTCTCTGCAGTCTGAAGCACCAGTCACAGCTGGATTTTTTGTATTTGAGGCATGGACCTTCAATCAGAGCCCAGTGGAGGATCAGCTGGGTCTACATTCAGCTAAAACATGGGATTGTCCAAGAGCGGTTAGGCTCACAGGTTCCATCTGCACGATGAGGAGCAGGAGCCAAGTTCCATTCTTTGCCCTTCAGGGGAAGTTACACTGGATGGATGGATGGATGGATGGATGGATGGATGGATGGATGGATGGATGGATGGATGGAGGGATGGATGGATGGAGGGAGGGATGGATGGAGGGAGGGAGGGAAGGAAGGAGGGATGGAGGGATACAGATAAATTTTCTTACAAGCAATGATTTCCTGCATAGCAGCTGCTGGGGTCAGGTTATTACACAAGCCATGGGAGGGCACTAGTTGGCAAATGCCAAAATCATCAGGGATCATGGTAACTAAATACGCTCCACACAAATTGGCTCAAACAGAGCAAAAATGATCTTCCCCACCAGCAAAGAGAGCTGGGTCTTGTTTCAGGACTGGGATTTTCAAGCGCTGGTGAAAAGCAAGTGAAAAAATCATTTTAACAAGCAAGCAAATGGTTTAACAGATCAATCTCTCTGTATGTCAAAGATTTGTAAGATAACTTTCTTTTCTCTGGAGGAACTCTCAGCCTCTTCTTGTTCCCAAAGAGACAAAACCAACGCTTACAAAATTTACAAAGGAAATACACTTCAATTTCCTGGAGCAGCTCAAAGCTACACCTCCACACTATAAAAGCTAAGGGAAAAGATATAAAATAAAATTTCTTGTATAGAAAAAGAATAGAAATGTGTATATTCAGATGGCAGGTAAATTTTGTATCACTCTCTGTGAGTAAATTCCACAAAGCAGAACAGTAATATTAATAAACCAGTTCAGAACCAAACATCTGAATACATAGGAATGACTCTGAATATGATATTTAAACAAAATAGAGAGGCAAAGATGAAACAGTATGTTTAAATCACAAAATTCTTACTCTGTGACTATGCAGGGGAAGATTTTATACCATCCACAGCTTCAGAACTGTTTCTCCTCGTGCATTACATTTCGAATGCAACAGATCTCTAATTTCAATGATTGGCATTTTGTGTGCTGTTCTAAATTCAAGTGCATACTGTTCTGTTTACTTTAAAAGACAACAGCAGTTTTGAGCGGGTTGTTTTACATCTCTTCATTCAAAGAAAAAGCCTAAGGAATTTCATTTATAAAGGAATTAATGGCTGGTACAACTAACTGATGATATTAACTGGCATACTCATGAAGTAAATTCAGAGTTTATTTTTTCCTACCATGTTACAATGTATTCTGTCTCTTTAAATCAAGAGGCTGAAACAATTTTGAATGAATCAAAACTGTCTCCACTGATGTATCTTCTCATCCAGCCATAGAATTAAACCTGAATTAAATTCTGGACTAGGATTAGGTTGGATCAGTTCACCTGAAGCTTCTACGTGCAGGTCCTCAAGACTGGGAGAGGGACTGGGGGGAGGACACCCCTCTTTGCTTTTACCTCCTGTCACCACTAGAGTTACCTATTTCCTCCCACCTGCAGCAGGAAATGTGAAGGGAGCACTTCATCCCTTTGAAGAAATACCTTTTCAGCCATCCCAAGTAAGAGCTCTGATAAAGCACACCAGAAGATTTGTAAGATTTTTAAGAGGAGAAAAAAAATGATCTGTTTGCTCTCGGAGTGGTTCTTCGGTTTTTGTACCCTAGACCATTACAGCTGCCAAGTTTATATCTTGGGATTTTGCTCTAACAGTTCCTTTTGGTTGGACTTCTGAGGTTTAAGATTAATTACTGCTTGAAGTCGAGCTATTCCTAATATACTTATCATCAGTCTTACTAGAGACAATCCAGATATGAGTGATCGATATGTCATAATTGTCGTACACACATCTTCCCATGATTGTGATTTTTATTTTTATGTTCCTTAAGTACGTGCCATTCTACTTTCTCTTTGTCGAGGAGTTCAGAGGTTCTAATACAAGGCTCACAGCCTCCTATGAAGAGCTTAGGAAATTCACATCAGGCAAGTACTGGCTTTAGTTTTTTGGATGATATGTGCAGGTGATGAGCATGAAAGTACAGTCAGGTCTTTGTATGAGGAGAAATAATCAGCTACAATAATGTAACTGTGTGTCCTTTCTAAAAATCAAATAAAAATAAAAAAAAAATTAAAAAAAAAAATGGCTGTTGCTGCCTGTTGCCAAGTCTGTCAGGTAGTTTTGTAGAGATTAATGATATTAGCAACTGTTTCCTGGTGGGGGGGTTGTGTTTGGATTCTCTTGTTTTCCCTCCCACACTCTATTCCTCACAGCTGCTACTTGGGTTTGAGCTGTCCCAGTCAAACCCTACAAACTGCTGTGCTCATGTGATGCCCTTGTTTGTGCTCTTGCAGGATTTTGGAGAGCAGCTCTTCTGAAGTCTCAGAGGATTAACAATACTTTAAACCCATAATCCCAATGTCAACCTGTGTTTACCACTCTGGCTGTTGGAATTTCATCCCCTTGGCTCTTTCTTCTTGGGCAGCAATGAATGTATTTGATTCATATTGAGTAACAAATTCATAAAAAAGTAATAAATGTGATTTATATTGACTGAATGAGTATGGTTCTTTTCAGGTCAATATTAACATATATTTACTTGGCCATCTTCCTCAAAACTCTGGGTTTTTACATGAGTTTTTGCTCAACAAAGGCTTTCCCTAAGACTATTTGCTGCTGTCAAAGATTAAAAGAGAGTACCATATCTGATCAGTCTTCGAATCTAAAAGAACAGGTTATTTATTGAACATGACTCCTACAAAGGCAGAGATGCTTCAGTCTGTCTGGGTGTTATCAAACTGCCAAGGATGTAAAGACGGGGTGTTTTGCAGGTCCCTGTGGCTTGGTGAGCAGCCCATACACACTGAAATATGCTTTTATTTTTTTATTTATCAAAAAAGTTCTTATATGAATGTCCCAAGGTGTGTATTTGTGTCTCCAGACAGGTTTTCTTTCATGGAGACAGACAGAGATCCAGAGGTACCAAACTACTGTGCATGCCTTGCCTTTACCTCTGGGTGACAGGCACAATACAGAACATTGCACCAAAGAGGCAGGCGTATCAATACTTGTTTAATTACGCTAAATGATCTCATTAATTCCTTTCCAAAGTCTGGTCTTTCCGACCACTGCAACATTACTGCATTCACAAACTTTGCTGAGCCTTCTGTGGAAGTGCAGAAAGATGATGGTTCACCAGAAACTTCCTATTTCTTAATCCTAAACAGCGCATTTATCTGCTCCTTTTCACAGGTAGCAGCTTCATTCAGAGCAAGTACCTCGGAATTCATCATCCTCAGTTTTATTTCTATCATAAACCAACACATCTTCTGCCTGGCAAAGGATGCCAAGCAGCCCTGGCACCATCCTAGATTTCTTTTTCAGAGATTTTCTGTTGCTGGAGTGATGCTGACTGGGAGCCAGCTGACACAGTACCTTCCAAATATAATGATGAATACACTTAATGCTTAGCTTCTTCCATGAAAAAGCTGGGAAGGAGAAAGGCCAAGAGGACTTTCAAACTACGGAACTTTTAGAACGTTTGGTTTATGATAAACAAGCTAATTTAAGAAGCCAGTTTTATTTCTCCACATACATATGTTAATTTTCTGCTGAACTTTGGGGCTTTCATTCCCTGTGTGTCCCTAAGTACTTTCATCTGTCAAATACCTCTCATATCTTTCATTCCCTTTTTTCTTGCCTTCTCTAGCAAGAAAATACCGAGGTCAGGGACTGTTGTTAGAATTGCTGATGTCACAAGTTTGATTTTATATTCTCTTGGCAGCTCTTTTATTCCCATAAAGACATGTGGCTACCTCTCTTGAGCAATTTGTCTTTTTTGCTACTGATGCATCCTTGACCTTGTTTTGCTGTTTGCACAGTGGGAAAACATCAGTCTTTGCATTATATTTTTCCAAGGACTGTATTTTTCTCCAGTTCACATGGTACTGACCAGAAGCACTCTATGATGCATTCCTGTATATATTTTCATTTGCCTTTACAAATATTCATTATTAGGTCAACTATAAATTATGATTTAAATTATAATGATCATTTTTGGTTAAGAATTTCAACATTCTGTTCATTCTGGGTTTTTTTCTGTTACGACAGAAATAAGGATTTGCTGCTACCTAAGCCTAAAATTCCTCAGATAATTTTTATTATTCTGGGAAACTGGCATGTTGCTGTACAATGTTCTGCCTTCTGGTGTGAACTGTATCCTCTTTCTTCTGCTAAACATACTTGTCAGCTGTACTTTCTGCTTTACTATATCTTTCACAGATTTGCCATCTCTCTACCTTATTAAAGGTTTTTTGCCTTTCAATTCTCGACGTAGTCAGTTCAAGGGAACTCTTTCTCTATCTGTGTTTTCATTGTTTATTTAATCAATATTGTCTGAGATTATGCCCTTCCTGTTAATAAAAAAAAAAAAAAAGGGTGTCATATCATTATTTTTTCATTTTTTTCTGTGCTGCATCTTCTACCAGAGGGAAAACTCGATGAAATGGTGCAAACAGACCAGTGTGTCTGGTGCCAACAATTACCCTCCTCCTAACTAGGTTTCCTTTCACCATTTCATTTTTGTGATGTTTATTATTTTGTGATGTATGTTATTTTGTGATGTTTAGTTCCACTCGCCAGAATAATGAAAACTCCTTCCTCTTGGACCTGGTACCTCTTTTTGCATTTGAGCCATACATATATTTTATCATTTCTGCCTATCAAATGGGCATCAAAAGCTTCTCTCTGTTGTAATTTGTTTCTGACTCGGACAGGTTCAGAGCATACGGATTACAACTATAAGAACAATTCTGACAAACATCACTCTCTGTTATTATTGGGCTGTTCCCTCTTGAAGTTGAAACCTTCCTCTATCTTGTCTGGATTCATCAAGGCCAGATGTCTGAAATATCCAATTCAAATCGCTCCAGGAGCCATTTCTCATCTCTGTTCCAGCACCGAAATGACCACTCTGTTAAAAAACATAAAATCATGGAACTTTCCCCTCAATCTTCCCCCAGCTTTAGATTATAGTGTTTCTTGTTTCTCTTAGAGTCTGTTATTTATTTTTGCTTCTCAGATGGAATAAGACAAAAGATACAGTCATTGACTTGCCCTTCATATGCTCCCTACCTATTATATCTTCCCCATATGAGATATTCCAGCATGTCAGTAATGTGTTTTCCTTCTCATTTTTTTCTCCCAATATTTCTTGTCCTTCTTAATTTTTTACATAGAAGGAGAATACCACTAACCCTCCAAAAAAATTGTCTTCAAAATCCCCATTTCTTTGCAGTACTACACAGACTACATATTCTTGTAGACATCAGGAGATTAATTGACTGTAAAAGTATCAGGTCATTAGGTAAAGCAAAGAAACCCCTGGAAACCTGCACAAATACTGCCCTCACTTCACTAACCACACGGGCAACCTCTGCCACTGATTTCACATGACTGGTTTCCTTCCTGTGTCCTCTGCTAGGAAATTAACATTTAATCATATATATGTCTACATTAGGCTCCCAAAGTAATAACCCAGGATCAGAGCCTCTGTTTATTTATACAGTTGCTGTCCACAAAGGACACAGTTTCAGGAAACATCAGATCAATCCCTTTACCTCTACTGGTGGATTCACACAGTGAAAAATTCAAGAGACTGGTTTAACCTCAAGGAGGAACACAAACACCTTGGAGGTTTTTGGATGGAGAATAGAAAAGCTGAAAGCAAACCTCAGGCCACAGTCCAGCAAGAACCATACTTCAGTCTCTTAGTTGACTTTATGTTTTAGATTATTTCTTCACCCAGGGGGTGGTCGGGCACTGGAACAGACTCCACAGAGAAGTGGTCACAGCACACGAGCCTGACAGGGCTCAGAAAGAATTTGGTCAACGCTCTCAGGCACGTGGTGGGACTATTTGGGTGTCCTGTGCAGGGCCAGGAGTTGGACTCAATCATGCTTGTGGGTCTCTTCCAACTCATCATATTCTATCACTCTATGATATAATTTATTTTAGATGTTTTTTTATTTTAAACTTAAAAAGCACATAGTTCAATCATATCTCAAAGAAGTATTACAAATCTGTAGTAAAGATTAACATAAAGACAGAATTTTTTTTCCTCATATGGGCACATATACATCTTGTATGTGAGATATCAGTAAAAAGAAAGTTTCATCCAAGATACAAAGCCTTTTTTTTGCAAAGTTATATTGAACCAGATTTCATTTTATCAATGAAAGGTGACGTAGCTTTTTTTCTAGACACAGAGAAGTTTTTTGCACATTTTTTCCTGTGAGTCTTTCCCCTTTCTCTCTCTCATTTCTTTTTCTTTTCTGCTTCGCTTTCCCACTTTAAAATATGATTTTTCTAGTGCTTGACTTTGAGCACCTTGGTTCTTAAACGTACTGATGTGGAATTTCACCCTCTTTTCTGCAAAACGCTTTTGTGTTTTCTTGGCTCTATGCACACCATGGCAATTTCTCTGCTGGTGAAAGTCCCCACAAAAGCCATCTTTATGGGAAATTGCTACTTTTTCTCTCTCTGTTTTTAGCACTCACACTTTTTTTTTGTGTGTGTGTACCTGTACAACTCAAATGCTTTGTATGCAGAACACAAAGTGTTGGGCTCAGAGTCCTGTACTACACCAGAAATATCTGGACTGAGTCCCCCCTTTGCTGCCTTTAATTTAGGGGTTTGCTAGCAGGATCTCATTTTGAGACTCTAATTAGAAATGGTGTGGAAAAATAAAGAACTCCAGGGCTAAGCACAAGATAACTTGTTCTGCTGCCAATAATGCCATAATTCACCTGCTCCTCTGATGCTTGTAAAATGTTAACCTGTCATGCTTGCTAATTTTTTTTTTTACTTTTAATGTACTGTAAAATTATATGTTCTACAATATTTTATGCTTTTATTCATATTTGATGGCAGCAAATAATGCTTGCAAAGCATTATAGAATGAAGATTGTATTTACCTTGCAGGGAGTGTGCTGCACAAGCAGTTAACAGGAGCAGTGTTTCAGAGGCGAGAGGTGTAAAGTTTGTGAAGCTTAAAGGGATTTTTCGCAGTATCCATGACCCGATTCATCAGCTCTTGTGGCTTTTGGTGCTGACATCCCAGCCTGTACAGAACCAACATAGATACTCATCATGCCTTGTTAACAGCAAATCAGTGAAAAGGCAAAACAAAACAAAACAAAAACCCAGCAGGTCCTTATTTATTCAGGAAATTTAGGTTAGCTATTAGGAAAAAAATTCTTTATTGTTGGGGTGGGCCGGCCCTGGCCCAGGTTGGGCAGAGAGGCTGTGGCTGCCCCTGGATCCCTGCAAGTGTCCAAGGCCAGGTTGGACGGGACTTGGAGCAACCTGGGCTGGTGGAAGGTGTCCCTGCCCATGGCAGGGGGTGGGACAGGATGGGCTTTAAGGTTATTTTCAATCCAAATGGTTCTGTGATTCAATGATTTTTATTTTTTTTTTACCTTCCCCACAGCCCTCATCTCCCTGTCTAACACTCAGAAACAGCAGCTGGAACGGCACCTAAATATCCCTACAAATCCGAGTCCCAGAGACTGTTGCAATTTCTACGGCATTAAACTGCACAGAATGGAGCAGACACGTCCAGCGTACAGTAATGAAGCTCATTGATGTATTTATTCCCTGAAGTCAGTTTAGGTGATGCACAGCTCTGAGTAGACACCCCTGTGTACTCTGCTCTTTATGCTCCCACCTCCTGATTCTCTTCAGGGCTTCAGGTTGTGACTGTAATAATTTTTATAGTGGAACAATCAGTGTTGACTTTAGATAATTATGCCTTCCTCTGTAAAACCATAAAAGAAGAAAAGTAATAATTTGTCTTTTATCTCTACGGTTTATGAAGCTCCAAGCGCAATATTGTAAAGGTTAGGAACAGACACCTAGACATTTTCGCCATTTATCTCTTTTGCCTCTAATACATGATGGTGGAATCACCATCCTTGGGAGTGTTCAAAAAACATGTAGATGTGACACTTGGGGACATGGCTTGATGGTGGCCTGGGCAGTAAAGGGTAATTGTTGGATTCAATGGTTTAAAGGCCTTTTCCAGCCTAAATGATTCTGTGATTCTCAGATTCCACATGGCTGAAATTAATTGCTTCAACAGTTTTGTAATTATGAGGAAATTATTCTTAATCTGAAATGCAGTTTTTTGTTTTAAAAAAATATTAACACGGAATTTGAAATCAAATTTTTAAAGTAATTATTAAGCATTGTTTAATACAACAATTTATGCATCCCACTTATGATTTTCTAACCTATTGGAATTCAAAATGTAAATCCATATAACATCAGAAATTCACAAGACTGATTCCAAATTGGTCATAAATAGTTCTTGTGTAAAAAACTTTTGATCTTGACATTGATGAAAATCTCTGAAACCAAATGTAAGACTCACAAATCAGGACAAGGGATGGTTTTTAACATCTCATTTACTCCAGAGATTGGCTACAGTGTGTATCCTTTTTCAAAACTATGACCATAAACTAATGCAGTGTTTGCCCCTCACATCACATCATCCCAGCAAACATCTGCTACCCACAGTCTGAAACCCTGAGCAGCACATGGTTTAGTCCTAAGTCCCCTTTCAGCAGTGTCCCATAATTTGGATGAATTACTTCCATACGTCTGTATCTGAAATTGAAGGATCTGTGCTACTCTATTGTAGGAAATTATTTAAAACAGACAAAAAGCATTCATTTGGGATAAAACGTCATCACACAATGACAAGACTAAATATTGATTCCATTTACTTATTCAGGATCCTATAACTTGGGCTCTGACTTGAACTGTGTGTTAATTTGATAAATATCATGCAAAGAGGGAGGAGAAGTTCATGCCTAATGCAGTTGTATGGCTGCAGGAGTTGGCAAAACTGATGAGCTGAGTCCTACGAGTGACGTGAGGACACTCGTAGGAATTTGCCACTGTAAGAGCTCAGCTAACTTTAGGAACAGAGTTGTTGCCATTAGCAACGGGCCAGTCATTTATGGAGGGAGCGATGTGTATCACTCAGGCTTGCTCTGAATTTTTAGTGCTTGGCTCTGGGGTAGGAGATTAAAAAAAAAGGGAGGAGGAACGCTGTGTTTATTTAGCATTAGTTCTGGTCTTGTGCTGGTTGGGAACTAATGGACTGTGTAGTGCAAGGTGCAGTCTGAAGACAGTCACACACCTGGATTTGCTATTTGAGATATTTACTGTGCCAGTGTTTCATTGCAGAGCTTTGGAGGGTGGGTTTGTTTGTATTCTGCACTGCCTTGCACAGGCTTTTCCAGTCTTCTCCCCGTAAAGCCTCAGAAAGTCATTTCTTAATCCCTTATATACAGACATGGAAATTTTTGTGTGAATGATAGTATAAATTTTTTCCAACCTATTGTGGCAATACATACTCTTTTTCTGGATTTTTTTTTATATTACTGCATGTACTATGATGTTTTCTCCACTGCCTTCAGCCCCGCTCTCTTCTGCCAGTACATCCTCTACTTCTTTCTCCTGTTTTTAGTGTTTGAAGGATTTTGGCCATGACTTCCTTTGTTTTCTTCCTTGACACTGAACTTGCTGTATTTGCTGAAACAACTGAAATGTTATCCTTCCTCTCCTGCTTTTGTATTTTCCACCTGTATTATCGAAACATTCCTGATCACTGAGCTTGTACTCGGGGTGTGATTGTCTCCTTATCATCCTCACAGAAAATTTTCCATGGTTCTCAGCAAGTTTATTGACAGCTCCCATCTTAAATATTGCAATATTTTCCCCCATCTATTACTTGACATCATAGATCTGTCCAGAGACAAATGTACACATAAACAGCTGGAATAATCATGAAATAGAGTCTGCAATATAACCAGAATTTGCTTTCTTTATTTTAGTTTTAAACACATTATTTCTGTAAAACTCAGTTTACAAAACTACAAATGGATTAAAAACATGGGAAGAAGTTAAACAGTTAGCAGTCTTGGCACTGAAATCAATAAACTGACAATGACTGCATTCACTTTGAAACAAAAACCTCTCCAGTCACTGAAACAATGAGTTCCAAAAAAAGTCCCACAGCAGACATATTTGATTTAAAAATGTAAATGTTTCAAAAGGAAGCTTCATGTACTTATTAACAAGATTATGTAGTAACATTATATGTGAGTGGATCCAGAGACACTCATTACACAACAATTTCTCTTCCATAATGTCTGTTGGATAATCTCACGCTTGAGGACTAAACTTAATATGAGTGTCTTGTACATTGTTCCCTTGTCATTTGCTTGTCTGTCTTAAGCTCAGTGCTGTAAAATAAGTCAACTGCGTAGCTGCTGATAGAAGAAAATTTGAACACATAATTCTTTGCATAATTGGGATGTGCCATTCCTTAGTCCATGGTCCAGAAGAAATGTTTAACAGTACTAGCACTGAAATCTTTAGGGAAGTACAAATGAGAGTGAGCAGTTTTAAAGCAAAGAGAATAATTAAGAGATCAATGCCGATACATTTTGTTTAATTTGAAATGTTATAATTATAAAACACCATTCTTGGCTGTTCTATGGTGTTTTTTGACAATACAACTCAAACAGGAAGAGACTTCCAGCCGGCAAAGAACAGCTCAACAGCTGAATAAAAATTACTCTAATTTTTTCACCTAGGTGGCGGAGACAGAGAAAAGGAAAGACAGGAGAAATAAGTGCCATGGAAGCTTAACAGATGAGAAGTTTAATTGTCATAGCTGTGTGCCTGAAATAATGAGCTTAACACAGTAACTGAGAAGGAGCTGCATGTTAGACTGACAAGGTGAAAGTCTGTAATGCCTCAAAGAACTTGTGAAGGGCTTTGTAAGATTTCCAGTGTACTGGGTTCACAAGGTACATCCGGCATTCAGTAGGAAGGGACACACAAACTGGAAAATGCCCAAATACATCACTGAAATATAAAAACCACAAATTGTATAGATGTGGTACAACAGCCTGGAATGTGTGTGCATGCTGGTTATATCGGTGGATTAACTGGCAGCTTGAAAATGGCATGAGAGAAGATGAAAGGCATTAGAAGATGCATGATACTTTGTGTAACAGAGGGATTAAATAAATATTCAAACGAGACTCATGGCTTGGATTATTCAGCTTCAAGGTGGTGACAATTTTGCCTGTTCTGCTCTGTTTGATCAGTGATGCACAATGACTACATCTGTAACTGGAAATTCAACAACCTTGGGACTGCTCTTTGGTTATTCAGTTATTCAACAGTCATGGTATAATCCATGCCTGTGCAAGTGACTTCCCAGTCACTGGGAGAAGGCTCAGAGAGTGTTTGGAGAAGAACTTTTTGGTAAAATATATAATTTGTAGAACATACTCTTCAAAACAAGGAATGCTTTTCAAATTACTCATTCTTACAATGCTGAATGGGATGGTCTATACTAATACGTAGTGATTATTAAATCAAGAGTTGTACCAGATACATTTGGAGGTGAAAATATATAAGACTAGCACTCAGCTCAGATTTGGTCTGTCAAGTTCAAATCCAAATAAAAGTTCAGAAAAAATTGTTAATTACTATTAATTATTATGGAATAATATATAAATGTATAAAGACATCACTCCTTTTCCTCCTAGCTCTGAGTGGTCAGTTTACACCAGAAAGAATGAAGTTTTCACAGCCCTGAGATACCATGGGCAGCCTGTGCCAGGGCTTGAAAAACCTTTTCTGGGAAGAAGTTTTCCCTAATATCCAAGCTAAACCTCCCTTGGTGCAAGTTCAGGCCATTTCCTCTCATCCTATTTCTTGTTTCTTGGGAGAAGGGTCAGACAGCCATCTGGCTCACCCCTCCTGGCAGGGAGTTGCAGAGAGTAAGAAGGTCCCTCCGAGCCTCCTTTTCTCCAGGCTGAGCCCTCCCAGCTCCATCAGCATCTCCTGGTGCTCCAGACCTTTTCCCAGCTCTGTTCCCTTCCCTGAACATGTTCCAGACCCTTAATGTCTTTTTTTCATCCTGACGGGCCCAAAACTGAATGTGGGATTCAAGGTGTGGCCTTACCAGTGCTCAGGATATGGGGAGAATTCCTGCCCTGGTCCTGCTGACCACAGAATTTCTGATCCAAGCCAGGATGATGCCACTGGGCTTCTTGGCCACTTGGACACACGCTGGTTCATATTCAGTGATGGGTCCTTTTCCTTGGGTGTCTTTCTGGCCACTCTTCCCCCAGCCTGGAGCTCCGTATGGGATTGCATGCAAATTATCCAGCTTCTCCTCTGCTTTTTGACTGACAATCTGAAAATGCCAATCTTTTTAACATTAATGCAATGTCAAGCACACTTAAGGTTAAGTATTTAACTTACATTTAATAGAAGTCTTCCTAAATACATTTTGCTCCATTAAGAACAACTCCAATATGTCTATATTTAGTAAGTTTTTGATATAGAGGCTGTTTAGCCTCTATATAAAAATTTCCACCTGCCTTCTGTATGTGTGCACATTTGTGTGAAGATGAAGAGTCACTTGAATGTGTTACCATGTACTTTCCCTCTCCGACAGATATCTCCCTTATTGAGAGAAGTATATTCACATTGATTAACTTTATATCATCAAGGGTTTATAATTCTGATCAAAATCTGTCAAAAATATTGTCTAAATTAACTACATTAAAAATCAAAGAGAGAACTCCCTTCGTCATTTTTCTTGGCCTCCTTCAGGCTTATCATCCTGGTGCAGCTGGGAAACAGGCAGACTTCTCACATGCAGATGAGGTCAGACAGAGCTTGGAGAGACCTGGGCTGGTGGAAGGTGTCCCTGCCCATGGCAGGGGATGGAACTGGATGATCTTTGTAGTCCCTTCCAACCCAAACCATTCTGTGATTCTGTGGTTCTGTGATTTGTGCTCCCCACCAGACTGTGACCACCAGTCTGGGAGACTGTGAATGAGTCAAACTTATGTCAGAAATAATATTAATAACTAAAAGCAGTTTGTACAATGTGCCGATGTTTAGAACCACACTCTGGACCAGTTTAGATATTAATATTTAGACACAGCCATTAAATATTCAAGAGA
Source organism: Grallaria varia (assembly GCA_013396735.1). Lineage (NCBI taxonomy): Eukaryota > Metazoa > Chordata > Aves > Passeriformes > Formicariidae > Grallaria > Grallaria varia. The sequence goes on from VWZG01007276.1 coordinate 46,356, forward strand.
TATCACTTTCATCTATTTGCCTGTGATATACATTTGTGTGTGCACAGGAGCCCTTTACAAAAGGATGGATGTGGAATTTAATTAATTCATTAAGAACTGTGATCCTGAACATTTACAAAATACCCTGATATTTAGAAGTGTTGATCAGCCAGTTATCAGGGATGCACATTTTCCATGAATTTGGAATGAGGAATCCAAGTCTCAGTATGGAGTGTGAAACCCTTTAAAGATTAAACCGCCTCAAATTAGGCATTTTCAAGTAAATATCTACATGTGAAATACTTGTCTCTGCTCCCTTTGGAGCCAAAGGAGATGGCATTAAGAGATTCTAAGCATCTAGTTTGATTATAGTGGAAATTAACTTACTAAATATTATCCAACAATCCAAATGAAAGCAATGTACATGAATGTACATCAATCAAGTACATACCATATATAATCAGTATATACAAAATAACATATGATCCTGATGGTTATTTTTTATCACATTCTTTCCATCTATGCTTTATTTATGGGATGCAAAGCCATGTCTGGATAGGACAGGAAGATTAATTACATCCTGCGCATGCCTATTTCTCTCTAAAAGGAGCTAAGAGTCCATTATGCAAATGAGTCATCAGGTCAGACTATCAGAATCTTGCCTTTGTATTCAAACTGCACCCTGGGTGATCATCTCTTGTACACCCAGTACCTATCACACCAAACTCACAAGTAATACCAAACCTGTGCATAAGTGATAGATTTTAAATTGACGCAATGAAAATAAAGTCTATTTCTTCATGTGTATGTTTTGTTTTCTCAGTTCAAAAATCTTCAAGGCCTTATTATTATTCATTAGAACCAGTCAGGAGAATAGCACAAAAACTAATAATATACTGAATGCTATAGAAGTTCATGCAACAAGCCCTCAACTGATAGAGCTAATTGTAATTCCTGTTGCTTAGCACTGAAATTTTTTAACCTTGTGTCTGTGAAGGCAATTATGTGGTGCCTTAGTTAATCCCCCAGCCATCAGATTTACCTGCATTCCTTTAAGCACTGTACGTACTGCACAACACACACAGCCCACGAGGAGATGGAGAACGCCAGGCAGGCAGGTAAACACATGCATATCAGAAAATGCTATTTTGGGGAAACTCCTAAAAAGAGCTGTACGCTTCCTAAAATAGAGACAGGCAAAACTTTCCTCTGAAATCTGCGCAATCTGCCAGAGAAAGATGAAGTGATCTTGCAAGTTATTCCATTATTTCAGACATTTAGTGCAAAGATACCTGCATTTGTGGCATGGGAGAGGCTGCAGAGGAAACTCCCTGGTGGAAAAGGTGGAATCAGACCTCACAGGATAAGATTCAACCCCCATGTTATTATGCTCCAGAATTGCTGCCAAACACAAAGCCTCAAAGATCCAGACTCTCATTGCAGTGATGAGATGGTGGTGTGGTGAAGAGACACTTAAATTTGCTATGAACTGGTGAACTTTCTGGGAACTGAAGTACTTGTACTGGAAAGAAGGGCTATGCCCAATCCAACATACCCATTCAAGGTCAGAGAGAAATATTTAAACTAGGAATGGGGAAAAGCCAAAAGGCACACAAGGTGTCCCATAGGAAACAGTGCTGAAGCTGCTTTTCTTCAGCCAAACAAACTCTCTATTCAAAAAACAATGTATAGAAAACTAAATATTTGCATTTACAGATGCTTGTAATCTTGTTCTGATAACCAAAAATCAAAATGAGGATTAGGAACAACCAAATTACCTCCTAGAACTGAGTGAATTATGAAAAAATGTGACACAAGTGCTTTATGTAGTTATAAATAACGCAACTCCAGAAAAATAATGTCAACCACGTATACATGATGCCAGATTTTGAACTTTAAAGTTTTCTAAACCAGGTGGGTCAGTGTGCAAAGGCAGCCAAAGAAGCCAATGACATGCGGTGTCTTACCCAGAACAGCATTAAGAACTAGGCAAAAGTGTAATTTCCTCAATGCTCAAAAAGCCAACATTTTATTTCATGGTCTTGTTTTGAAAAATTTATCTAGAAGTTTAGCTACCACTCCTTTTGCAACAAAATGTAAGTAAATTAACTGAGATCCTCCCATATGCTTTATCTGGCTTGATTGTTGGCTGCATGAATAGATAAAAATGGGGATAAAAACAGCCCCAGTTGTGAGAAAATTTCTCTTTTTATTGAACTTAGAAAAAACACAACCGAGCCCATGAAGCAAAGAGATATAACAAGTAGGAGATTTTACTTACAACACATGTTGGGTGCCCAAGCTACATGGGTCCAAAAGCACACCTCTGAGTTGAAATTTCACTCTTTTAATGTGTAGAGAAGAGGGAAAGACTCACCCTGGATGCCCTAGTGAAGGCACTCCAGTTGTCCTTTGTCTTTTCTTGCTGTCATTCTGCTGCCAGATTCCTCAAGACATGACAATGTAGGAAGAAAGTGTCCAGAAGCAGCCTGCTTAAAAGACTCTCCAGGCGTCATTAGCTTAAGAATTTATTTAAATTATACAAGAGGTGGACCAACAACTTTGGAAATGTTCATCAAGCAAAACTCTTGTGCCTCACCAGGAACTAAGCCCTGTATGGATTTAGTCCAGAAGTGCTGAAAGCTATCAGTGCATTTTACTGAAATAAAACATTACAGGCTGCTTTTTTCTAAATAATAAATGTATGAATACAGCTATAATGTCAGTTTGAAGCCTTGGCTTAGGATTTCTTAGGTTGGATTCCAGTTCACAGTTAAAACACTAGTTAGTGTCACAGTTTGCCTGGCACTGACACCGAGTCTGATGTTGACAGCTAAAATATAATATACAACAGAGAGCAATTCTCCGTTGGTAGATGTTTGAAAGCCAAAATATGAAATGATTTCCAAGTCGAGGTACTGAATTTAAGCATTGTTTCTGCAGCTTGTCTTACCTTTAAAAAAATTGTTTAAAAATACCTCAGTATTTTAAGAACAGCAGGGCTCCTATGCCAAAATCTGAGCTCGAGGTTCCTGGCTGGGTTATGAGCATTAAAGTGTCTGAAAGTTAAGCAATGATTTAAAAGCAAAATTTAGAACCTTGAGTAAATTATCTAATGTGAAATACAGTTTAAATTCAAAGTCTAGAATTTAGACCCGACATTTCAAAGGAGGTATCTCCAATATGTTCAGGCAAACCTGTGCAGTGAAAAGCAGAGATAACCAACCCATGTTTTGACAAGTAGGTCACAGCCAAGTAACAATGCAGGTGTTGTTTGGTGATCAGTCCCTGCAGTGCCGTTCTGGACTTCAGAAATGTTTTGTAAACTGCACTAAAACCTCTGCTGTTGTAACTAAACTGATTAACTCAACCTACGTAGGTAGCGCTGAGTTCAGGTATTTCAGTTCTCCGTGTCCATCTGTTCTGCCTCATGTTTGCATTTTGTTGCCTGCAGACATCAGCCCTCACTGCCCTACCCAAAGTGTCTGTCCTTCCCCCCAAAACACATGCTATAAACTGCAACTCATACCTTGAGTAGCATCTACTTCAAGAAGCAGACAGCATCAAGAATGCCAATCCATGCAATACGGTGAGCCACTGTAGGAACTCCATCTACCACTTCAGCTACAACTGGAAGCTTCTTCTTATTCACCCCTCTTACCCCCACTCATGCTCCCAGCAGGTATTGGTATTAGAAGCTGTTTCATGTCACTAATTTAATGGAACTAATTAGAAACGAAATCCAGACAAAAAAAGCTGGATTGTTTTCCCTCGTGTTAGTGACCTCATGGAATGACCCAGCACTGATGTTGGAGCAAGGCAGGCAGCAGGGTTGGGAGATCAGCAGAGAGGCAGAGGAGCAGAACTAAGGAAGATCAAGGGAACGGGGGACATCCCCTTGTTCTGGTGGAAGCACTGTCAGAAAAACTACCCATGAAATTGTGTCTGAGGACTTTAATTTGTATAAACCACAGTGACCTAAGATTTGCTGCGCCTCCATTTCAAACACTGCTGAGTCAGATGTGTCCCTTCATCACAGCTGCTGAGGTCAGAACCTGCCTACCCGTGACTGCAGAAAACCAGGCTGGCAGAGCACATCAGAGCCCTGTTAGAGCACCACAGATGTTTGCTCAGCGTTGTCTTTGGGTACCGTGTCAGACAATTAGTGCTCGCAACTCTGCATGACACAGGCAGCACACCGCTAAAGGGCTGGAACTATAGCTAGATGTGGTGGGTAACATCAGAGGGATCTGAGCTGCTGCAATTTGCACTTCCTCCAGGCCCCAGTAAAACAGAAGTTATGCCAACTTGTGTTCCCTGAGGCTACTCATGACATAAAGATCTCCCTGTGCGTGCCTCCATCAGCCTGCCAAAGCTGCTTCAATGTACAGCTCTGTTTCCTCTCAGATGGTCTGTAAGACTGATATTTTCAAGGTTGCATAAAGACTGACAGACAAGATTTGTTCAATCAGCATATTTTGAACCACAAACAAAATCTTAATTAAAAGACAGAATCCTAATCCAGAGGTCTGATACACTATTAGGAGGAATAGTTTGTCAAAAAGGGGTTTGGCTGAGATAAGATAATTGTCTTCATAAGTACCTTGTATTCTTATTATCAATAATTTACTAAGTATCTTTGATACTTTTAAGGTCCTGATGGAGAACTATCCTCACCAGCTATCCTCCCCTATCCTCACCAGCTCAAATCAACAATTTTGATGGAGACCTGATTTGCCTCCAGCAGATTTGGACAAGGACTCCCACAACAGTCCCAAACCCATTGAAGTCAGACTCTAAAAATGCTCTGTCTTCTCTTACTGGGAAAATGACCACACTCTGTTCTTGCTTACCATAGTTTCTGTCAGCTATGTGTAATCCTCTAGTAAATCTGCCTCAGGGGAGTTAAACTACAGCAAAAGTCAGGCTGCTCAAGAGCTGGAGCTTGGGAGTTGCTGTAGATGTGACCCAGCTGAACTGTCAATTGTCATGTCACAGAGAGAGGTGACCAAGAAAATACACCAAAAATCAAGTCAGGTGAGGTTGGTTGTACATTGCAGCCAGGTAAGGGCCAGTGACAGCCACAAGTTGGGCTCAGTCAGTGGAGGGACCATTCATTCCACTTCTGGTGGTCAAAGGAGGAGGGCAGGGAAATCTTTTGTACGGTGACTATTACAGATTCCCACGGCAATCCAAAGTCCAAATACTACTGCAGATTGCGTCAGCTCGGGTGTGAATGAGCTCCACACCGTCCACAGCTAAGCTAAGATACAGACAAGAGACTTTTAATCAGATCTTGTGGATCTCCATAGCAGAGTTTGTGTTGTGGTGGTTCTTGGGTAATTTTGCTGTTCTTACTCAGGCTGAAAATTATTTTCCAGTCCTTTCTTCCCTGCCCCTCAGTTTATAAGTTTCTGCTTAGACAACAAATAATTTTTTTTTTGCCTTTTCAAAAATTTTAGCCTGTCTTCCAGAGGGAGTTGATGTCCTCTATCTGCAGTAGTTCTTTATAGTTGTTAAAGTTTTGCATGCTTTTGACAAATCAGGTTCAAACATATTCTGTTTCAAGGCCAGCTGCTCTTCAGTTTCTCTGTTGTAATTGTATCCCACCAAATTTCTTGGGAAAGCCATGAATACTATCTGGATAGCAATGCTTCCCACCAATTTCGCACAGGTATTCCTATGCAGGAAGCTCTTTCATACCTTTGTCCCTGAGTCTATAACTGTGTCTAGACTGAAGAGATGTAAAGACACAAAGACCTGTAAATCAGGACTCACTGCATCACCAGTGCCCTCAAATGAAAAAAATATGGACTACCCACTAAGGAAAAATATTAATAATAACTTTGAAAAATATAATGTATATGAATATGAATTTATTGTGGTTTTCTTGCTTCAATTAATTTGGGTTTATAATATTTATATTCATTAATTGAGGGGTTTTTATGCCCAGGTTTTTGATTGATTTAGGAATGAGCAGAAATTGAAAACATTAGCTCATAAATAGTTACAAACAAAACAGGGGCAGCAGCAACAATAACACAAATCACTAAAATATTTTTTAACAAAACACAGCACTGAATTGCCATTGTATTCACCGTTTCTCTGAAATATATGTTTAACCCTTTGTTGCTTCTGTTTTCCCTTAGAGTTTGAGAAAATATGATTATTTTCTGCTAACTCCCATAGGATGGAAAGGAAGAACAGACATTAATAGATGGATTCTGAAAACACAGGCAGTGGGAAGACAAAAAGAGCAATGGAAAAAAACAAATAAGTCTTGAAATATACTTTCATTTAAAGGTCCCATGTGAGGCTTTCTCTACACCAATGATATTGAAACATATTTGAAACTGATACAACATTAACATTTTATTTAAAATGTAAGTAATAAAAGAAGACTAAAACATTTACTTCTCGTCTGTTTTTCACAGTGCCTCAAATTAAGGCCCAAAGCAAAGGTAATATTTGATCTATAAAATATTTTTTTCGTGTTTGTTTTAAACCCCAGCATTGATGTAGCAATAAAGTTGAAAACTGAAGTTATAAATCTTACAGGAGCCACATTTTTTTTTTCCAAAAGCAGTTCCCTAGGTATTACCTGCTAAATGCTTGAAAGCCAAAGATTTACAATTTTGTAATAGAATGTAACTTTCTTTGAAGATAGTTAAACACAAGGTCTGCCTGGATGCCTTGGCACCTTGAGTGAGTGGAGTGAGAAACAGGCCCATTCTGAGATGTTCTTCAGCCCTGATAAGATGTGTTGCCTTCTGGAGTTGTTTGTCTGGTTCCATTCCCTTGACAGGATAACGAGACAGTTACTTTAGATGAGACACCTAAATTTCAGATAGCTGAATCTCAAGATAAATGAATTACCCCCTTAGTCTGGACCCTGAGCTGCTTTTACACTAAACCATGAAAAAAAACCAACAAAAACCATCTCTTAGTTCTTCCTTCTTAGAATATGAAGGGAGCAGGGCTGGAATTTTTTCTGACCAAGCTAGAAAATGAAAGGTTTTCATCAGACCCATTTATACCATGAACTTCCTGCCACTTCAGAGCTTCACATTCAGGGAAAAGAAATGGCAAGGAAATGCATATTTGAAGGAACAATCAGCTGTTATATTGCCAACGAAGGTAATTGTATGTTCGTTCACTTTGAGGATAAGAGGCTGGAATGGACACACGAACATTAATGCAGTAATTTATAGCCTTCTTACAACATGTACCAAAGTCTATTTAAGAATCAGTCAAAAAGTGTTCTAGATCGGGGTCAGCAGAGAACCCCTGATCTTATAGAATGTTGTATTTTGTGTAAGAATTAAATCTATTAATTAATAACTTTTTTTGGCTTACCATAAAGCAAAAGCAATAAAACACTAGAGTAAAAAAAGTTGCCCTCAGTTATTAAGAAAATTAAGAGAATTCTTCTCACCTGTCTTACCTATTTCATCTGGAAAATTATGAGACAAATTTTAAGAAAGAAATAAGTAATTTTACAGAGATTTTTTATAATCCACATGCTGTTTTGCACTTAGGCAATGGTTGTGGATGAATGGCTGTAGTAGCTGAAGTGTGTGATGTACCAAGCTGTACAATGTGACTCCTCTACTTTCCTGAGTCACTTGTAACAGGTGTGAAATATATTCACAGAATAATTTTACAGTTGTGCCAAGCAAAAGCAAAAGTTATTAAGCACACAATGCAACAGAAAAGCATGAGTTGTGAATCAAGGGTCAGATTCAAAGGACCTTGTCCGTGTGCTCTGAAGACCAAGACCTCACCTTCTCAGTACTCATTCACAGGAACCGTCTCTGTGGGCCAGTAAATAACTATTTTACCTGCCTCTCTTGGTCCAGTGGGCATTTTTTGATGGTTTCTTGCTTTATTGATAGATTGGGTTTTATTTAGAAGTGATGGAGACTCCCCTTTTATGGAGAACCTAAACAAACATCTTAATGTAGATGTTTAGACGTGAAGACTCCCACCTCACTGCCTTGGGTGCTGTGTTTATCCACAGGGAGGAGCATCTACCTGGTTCAGGTATCTTGTACTCCCAGGGTGATGTAGAGAATACAAAAACAGTGAGTGATGTCCTACTCATTAAGGTGTCACCGCCCCGTTACTTTACAGGATAATGTGGTGCAGTTTCAGTTCATAAAAATTCCTTTGCCATAAAGAACTCGATGTATTGTAGCTTACAGAAAGGGGGATTCTGAAGTGAGTATCTGATTTATTCACCGTAAAACACTAAATAACAGGATGACCTCTAACTGATCTATGGTGCACCAAAGGTTCCCGAGGAATTTCAATTTTTCTTCAATCCATACAAACCACGTTCAGGTGCACATTACTAGAAGACGAATGCAAAGCTCCCAGTTGTGCAAATAATGTATGCATGACGCCAATGGCATATGTTATTCACTTGGAGGATTTCATGATTTTACTTAGCATAATCCCATGTAGCTGAACAAAAGAAATTCAAGTTTTCTCTGGCAGTTTAAAAAAAAAAAAAACAAAAAAACACCAAACCAAAAAACAGTTGCAGGAGGGAAAATTAATTAGATATGGAATTATGGATTACAAGACCAAAAAGAAGGAAATATTAATATATGTATTAAAGGTTAGAGTAAAAAAATTTTCTCAGTGAAAATACCTTTTCCCCCTCCTTTATTTTATGCTCAAAGCAATGCATCTGTTCAATATTAGTACAACAAAGTCCTTGTATTTTCAGCCAATAAATAGAGATTTTTGAAGTCTGGCCCTTGTAATGGCACACAGAGCAGGATGATTGAGATCACTGTAATTGAAATTACAAATTTCCAGTCATGATTCAACAGGGTATAAATGCAAAAGAGAGTGTGAAAATGGCTGTACCAGGTTACAACAAATGTCTACAGATCCAGTGACAGCAGATGTCCAAGGACAAGGGCATAACACAAGGCACACACAGAGATCTCCTTGAGTATCCTCCCAGATGCTTTTAATCTAAGGTTTTAATAAAGAGATTGGATTTTGCTTTGCGTTTTGTACTATTTGATTACCACTCTGAAGAGAGACTATCAGTTATCAGTTGCTTTAATTTGGGACCTATTTTTTGCGTGCAGTTGGATGAGATTTGAGATATACAAAGATATCTATATGGATATGAAGTTTGCCATTTTCAATTGCTCCTTCCCTCTGGGCCTGCATGGCTTCTAGTCATTCTGTACCATGACATGCAGGTTTCAGTGCAACCAATTCCTTGCATAAATTTATATTGCTTTTACTTTCCTTTTCGTACAGAGCCAGATCCCTGAAGGTCAGAGCACAGAAGCTTCCTGACTACCACAATGCATCAAGTAGAGCAAAGTGCCTCAATTTTCTATTTAGAGCTTGTGGGGCACTTTAGAGCATGGAATCCCCTCTGCAGCTGCCTGCACCTCGCTTTTCTTGGCTTGCTTATTAAAGGCTGTTTTTCATGGCAGATGAAGAGGTGTCAGGGGACGTTTAGGTTGGCTATTAGAAAGAGGTTCTTCCCCCAGAGGGTGGTCGGACACTGAACAGGCTCCCCAGGGCAGTGGTCATGGCACAAAACCTGACAGAGCTCAAGAAGCATTTGGATATGGTGTGACTGTCACAGCTGTCCTGTGCAGGGACAGGACCTGGACTCAAAGACCTTTGTGGGTCCCTTCCAACTCGCTATATTCTATGACTTTATGAGCAGCACCTGCCTTTTTCATAAATTTCCCTCCACATTGCACCCTGCAGTGATAAAGACTGTGGATTTTTGCCATTGACTTCAGTGAGAGCAGAATCAGAATCACAGTCACAGAATCAGAGAACACGCTGAGTTGGAAGGGACCCACAAGGATCATCCAGGCTAAACGTTATCCCCGCACAGGAGCGTCCCCAAGAGTCACACCCTGTCCCTGAAAGTGTCATCCAAACGCTCCTTGAGCTCTGTCAGCCTTGGTGCTGTGACCATGATTTAAGTTACTGCACAGACTGTATAATGAGAACCAGGCTTTTGTCTTCACAATTTCAACTTTAAGCAACCATTTCCTTGGTTATTAAATACTCTTTTTTTCCATATCAAGTCTTTCTTTATATTGGTGTCCATGTTTAAGTCATACAGTGAGATGCTCAGTTTAGAGACCAGCAGTTTATTAATTTTTAATCTGTGAGTGTTTGAGGTGCCTCTTTGTATTGCAAAAATGAAATCAGGACTAATGTAAAGCTGTCAAAGCCTCAAGGTTGGTACCAGTCATGGGTGATTGGGACAGAAGACTATTTAAAAGGTAGTGTGGTTCAAAGGAACTTCTAAATGATGAGTCCTTCAGAGAAAGAAAAGGCATATTTAAAAGGCTTTAAAAACTAAGTATTATGCAATGATTAGGGACAGAATTGTACTATTCCAAAAAGCCAGCTTAGCTGAAAAGAGCTTGAGCTCCGCAGGAATAGCAATATGAAGTTTTCCACAGTGGGAGAACGAGAGGGTGACCAGAGGAAAAGAGAGTTTTGATAGAAAAACTGCGGATTGGGGAAATAAAAACAAAACATTTTCTTTTTAATATAACCGAACAGTGATCTTCGTATTGTTCAAGCCATGCATACCAAAACCTGGGAAAAGGAAAGTACATTTGTGTCTTCTGCTTCACTGGATGCTCATCTACCCACCGTACAGTGCACCCAAAGAGCGTGATCTCACTGCACGTCAGAGCCGGACCTGCCTCCTTGGCTCCCACCACCTGCAGAGAGACACTCCTGTGACCTGAACCACCAATGCCAAGGCAGAACCAAATACAAGCAAGGTGAGGCAACTCAGAACATTTTAACCGTGCTGAAGAATTGTCCCCCCCCTCCCCCGATGAGGAAATCTCAGCCACAAAGCGAAAGGGAAAAAAGGAGAAAGCTAAGAGAAAAAAAAAGAACACAGAGAAGATGTGCTGGGGTTTTGGGGGCAAGGCTGCTCTGCAAGTCCTTTCCTCAGAGAGCCCCAGCTGACAACGGGGCCCTGTTGTCACACTGATTGTGCTGTATTGCTCTGAGGCACACAACTGATTGCTGGCCTTGCCTTCGTCATGTAAGTGCTCTCTGCATTCATATCCCTCACTCGATCAGCTGCAGCTGCAAGTCATCTCTGCTGCTGGGATTGGATTTTTCCACTGCCAGCTCACGGATGTGTTTTAACTGAGTGCACTTGAAGTATCTGCCGTAAGAACCTTTGATATTTAGAACTTCACAAAAGATTTTTTTGCATTTTTTTTTGCTTGGTTGGTTGGGTTTTTTTATTCTTTTAAAATTCCTATCCCCTGAGGTTTTATTGTGTGGATTCGTTGGGCTTCCACTGACTTCTGCTCAGCACTGGGTTGACTGGAGTTGGACTGAGAGTTGGACTTGATGATCTTGGAGGTCTTTTCCAAACCACTCAATTCTGTGATTCTATGATTCTATGATAGGATAAGTCAATTTACTGTGCTCTTCTAGGGGCAGGAACAGAACAATGTATTTGTTATTTACTGAGTCTTTAGCAACACAGGTTCTGCATATCCATGATGTTTGCATCTGAGGAAAGCAGACCCACGCACAGTTTGCTTTTCATCCATCAGAATTATGGCTCTTCATTTAGTTGGAGCATTTTAGTACTGCTGGCTTGGCTTTCTCCCTGAATACAATGGAGCGTTCCCTGGCACTGTCGGGTAATGCAGGAGGATCTGGGCGCTTGAAAAGGAGAAAAATACCCAACATTCAGCGTTAGTCAATTGTATCCAGTTAAATTGCCTGGATGGCTCATGGGGAGGAAAAAAGGCAGCAACAACTGAAGAGTCCAGCCAGGGGTCGATCAGAGCTCCCAGGATGAGGTCTGGTAGGGATGGTGAGGAAAGTCCCCAAAGGGCCATTGGAATGAATTCCCAGCTGGTACAAACTGGCGTGGCTCCAGCAGAGCTCCAGGGCTGGCAGTGGGCATGGAGAAGTTGTATGCGTTAAGGAGAGAGGGGCGGGGAAACACTAAGCTTAGAAAAGGGGCACAGGGAAGATCCAGGAGGCCTAAGGGCAGAAATCGAAGACTATTTTTAGTAATAAAACTACTACCATCTAATATTCCTGCATGACCCCAGAGGTACAGCACCAGAAACCTTCAACATGCATCTGGAATTTGGCTGTCTATCGCATTGCACCTTTTTTTGTCATTTTTACAAGTATTACAAACTTCTACTGCTTAATTTGTTTTCATCTTGCATATGTGAAAAACACTACAAAAGACACAATGCAATGGCAAATATGTGTTTTGGGGTTTTTTTTAATAAAAAACACAGAAGAATACCTCTTGTCTTTCCAACTTTTCATTTTTTCACATACTAAGTTACTCAATTTGTAATGGTGAGTTGGACAAAAAATTCAGATTTGGCTGACAAGCCAGACTTTATATCAAGTTCTATTTAATGGAACTTTTTTTTCCCCACAAACAAGTCACTGACCTTTAAACTTCATGGTAAAATATTATTTTAAATGAAGAGGTAAATATGAGTGTGTGTCTTGGAATATTTCTCCCTCAGAAAGGTTATAAAGAACTTACCTTGTAGACTTATTTAATGTTGATAGAAAAGCAGAAGGTGAATTCACTTTGAAATCAATTCTTGGTCACTGCAAAATGATCCAGGAATAATGATTCCAAAATGAAGCAAATGAAGACAATCCCTCGATAATGGTTTTATGGTCCTATTAACAACTAGGTTTTCTTTAGAAGTAAGGAAAAAAAAGGTAAATAATTATACTGTGTGCAGCAAGGAACATTCATTAGTGAGAACTTCGAAGAACTTAAGTTTTATCTGCTGCTAAAAGACAATGGTCAGGAGCTCCTGACCTCAGCCTTGATAGAGCTGTTCATCACGGAAATGACACTTTTTTTCTGAAAAAGGCACTTTGCAAACATATTTGTGGCTTTTAAAATAAGCAGCTACAGCTTCTACACTCTGTATGAAACCTTATTTTTTCCCCAAATCTTATGCAGAACAGGCTTCTCTGACTGTACCTTCAAACAAATATAGCACCATAGATGTAAAATTAGAAAAATACACCAACAAACTGCAACAGAATTCCTCCCTTCACTTTGAGAAGGTAAAGATCAAGTCTACATTTGTTTTCTGGGGAATGACAAGAGTTCCTGATGGTCCACATGGAGCTCACACAGAGGCAATACAGAAATTCACCTCTTGACTGTATAGCTGCAGTTCCTTTAAAAAAAAAGTTAAGCTTCCTTATAAAAGGGGGGGCTAATCTGGTCTTGCCTCAGCACAGGATCAGAACAGACACAGCACTCCCGCAGGGACCAGAAGGGAAGGACACAAGGCACTGTTCTGTAGCAGTAAACAAAGAAAGTGGCGAGATAAATTATTCAACACAACTTGCTGAAATTAAGATGACAAAATGGCATTTGATAATGGACACAGTTCTTAGGCCAGTGCATGCTTTGATCTATTTTGCGTCTCAGCTACCAGTGTGTTTGCAGCTCAGCAAGCCTTTGAGATGATTCAGGCTGATAGACCTAACCTCATTTTTAAGCAGGAACAAGTTCCATTGAGACAGCATGTGGTTTTCCTTGTCTACACAACTGCTTTGCTCTAATGCAAATATTCCATTGAAATCAAGGTTTTATTCTCATCCCCTACACGCTGGCAGCTAAAGGCAAGAGGCAAAAAAAAAGAGAGAACCATTTAATAACTACAGACATCACCAATATTTTAGAATAGAGAATGACTCTGACACAAAATCCTAAATATGGCTCAATGACAGGAAAGGTTTTCCTTTATTTATGTGAAAAGCTCTTTATAGTTTTGCACTAGAAAACTGCCTAACCTGCTGCCAAAAGCAATCTGGTTATATAAAGCTCATTGAAGGGAGCAAGGGAACGGCGTCACATGTACTGGGATCTTATCATGGTCTTCTGGAGAATCAGGAACCTGAAGACAATGGTATTATGCTAACGGAGTGTTACAGTGGTGGGAGCAATCCAAGTGTTCATGTCAGCTACACCATGCAGAGCACGAAACTTAAAGATTTGGCTGAGATACCCCAAGGTCAGAGGAGAGCAAAAATGTTGAAAAGCCCATTGGTTGAGGTCTGTTCTTTGTATTTCTGCCTTCCACGGATTTAAGAGTAGCAGCATCAGCACCATAAATGTGGTTATGGGTCTTTATTTTCCTGACCATCCTCAACTGGCACCCCCACCTCCACCCACGGGCTCCAGAGATGTGTTTAAGCTCTGCCCTGAGCCTTCGCCCCTTGTCTGATCTATATTGCAATTTTAAGCAGTCCTGTTTCTGCCTCCTGGATGGACCTTGGTTGTCTCTTCACTGCATCCATCTCTAGTCATGACTCTGGTACTGCCTCCCAGATGGACCAGCCACACCCACATTTTGGCTCTTTCTCCAATTCTTTGGCTCATCTCCTGTGGTTCTGGAGCGGGGGACTTCCCGAATGGACCTGCAACTTGGATCCTCAGACTGTCTTTCTGAGACTGTCAGCACTCTGTGCAGCTGTACCTTGGCTGCTGAAGGCACTGTCTGGGCTGTGGCCACTCTTCACTTGTCCTCTCTTGTGTAGCATTTCCTGCTGGTGCTGTGCCTGACAGAGATGACACTATAATTTATAGGTACATGCATTGTCATAGCTCCATCTCCTTTAGTCTTATTTGCATGTGAAGGGGGAAAAAATGGGATTATTCAATAGCCTCCTTCCTGTTATTATTGTTGAGCTTCTCAGGCCTCTATGCAATTAAGGGTGACTATTGCACTTCTGATCTTACCCACTGTGCCAAACTCTTTTCATACAGACTCCTCTAAAAATGCTCAAAACTAGTATAAGTAGTTGTATACTAGTATATATATGTATATATATATACATATATATATATACTAGTATAACTAGTGTAAGCAGTTGCTCACTGTTACCCACAGGTATTGACCAGAGCTGAGACTTTTATTCAGACCCAGACAGATTTTTTCATCAGTTCTGCTGACCAGTCCAATGTGCAAACACAAATGTATGACTGAGGTCACATTTGCATTTTGGTTCTGTTTAATGCTCTCGGTTGCAGGACACTGGAGGAAGGAGGGGAAGCTGAGGCTTTGCAGGCAGAGAAATTAGGAGTGTGGATATATTTAAACATACAGCACTCAGAAGTCACATTTTAAGCATTCATAGCCATGCTGTCAGGGATTAATAGCATGTAATGGAGGGCAGAGGGACGTACTCACTACATGGAAGAAGGAAGGTTGTTGCTAATGGTAGATTTAGTGTTGAGGAGAAATAAATGGGCAAAGACTTGCATGCAGACAGACACGTAACAGGAAAACATGATATTATTAAAGAGGTAACGATGCTGCATACCATGCACCTTTCAAGGAAAATCATTACTGAGAATATGTCCTGGCAGTCTGAAATGAGGGAGTGCTAATGAGAGGCAGGAGGAGGACCATGGGGTCATGGTTGTGACTAAATTTGATCAGGCAATGTGTTCAGGAGCATATCTCATGAAATATTTTTCTCTTCATAGAAGACAGTCAAATGTGTAAGGAGTTTTTCAGAATGCAGTGCAGCATCATAATACCAATGTGGTGCAGTGACACTGATTTGTGAATTGTGTTCTTGTAGATGGATGACTTTTCTATATAATTAGCAAAATAGTTTCTGGTTATTTAAATGTGAGAGTAAGGAATGTCACTTGAGTAAAAAAGGCTGGTTAAAGATGGAATTTTCCCTGGTAAAGATGAACATTTTATAGGAGAGCAGTCATGGACTGCTGCTTCAATGTTTAATACAGAAGAAGTCACACGAGTGGTTATAGATAGCACACTTACTACATCTCCTTCACACTTACTGCAGGAGAAAAATTTGATTGAGATACAGACTACATCCAAGTAGACTTGAACGTAGTGAGTACAAGCTTTTTGGCAGACAAGCCTTAAATATTATTTTTCTGTTCCTGTCCAAGTCATTCCAGTGAAACTCACATGAGCCAAGAAAAAGTATTGGTAGGGACAGACAGACAACTCCAGAGAATGATTTATCCACTCTGAATGTGGGTGTCCAGAGCAGAGGAGATGAACTGTTCTTGGGGTCCATTTTTCCTCCTTTCAAATGTACTGTCATTTAAAGCTGCATTTTAGTATCTTAGAGGGCAGCAAATTCATTGGGGGTAGCAGGAGAATCAAAGGCAGAAAGGAATTTGACAACATGAGGAAATACAAAACCTGGGAGAAACAAACTCACCACTATTTGCCATTTCAATCAATACACGTGATTTTAAAGCTACACGTCATTGGGTTAATTTGGCTCAAGATGCCTGCAGGAAACAAACACCCTTCACATTCTTCAGGTAGGTCAGGTGAATGGTCAAGGTCACCAAAGGAAGTTTACGCTGTGCAACAGGATCTGAGTTTTCTATCTCAGCCATTGCTCGGAACATCAGCATTTGCTTCCTCCCATTCTCCAAATTGTATTTCTGTTTTTGAGAGCTTGTACACCCAAAGCAGAGGAGAAGAGTAAAAAAACTGGGAAACCCTAATAGTTACCTTTCATCCATGAGGAAAGCAGCAGTAGAAACAACTACAGTTATGCATGTTAGTTTTGATTAAACATATAATGTGCATAGAATATGGAAATTCTGTGCAGGCCTCAGGCTCTTGGCAAATCGTTAATGCAGACTCAGTATGGTGAGGTTTGGGCTTTCCCACAGTTGGCTAAGAAGTTTCCTTGGTAGATCTATAAATATGGAATATTAATATGATGAATATGATAATCTTCTGCTGAAGAAGTGGGTATAAATGCAAATTGATCCCATTATTCTTTTCTGTGACATTGTGTGAGAAGAGGGGAGAAAAATTAAATAACTCTTGTCTTTGTCCTGGGTACTGAGAATCCAGCATTTGAATGTTGTGTCCTTCATGGCCATAAACCAAGCGGAGATAAAACCTGGAGCCAGGTTCAGCCAGGGAAGCTACTCCTAGTTGTAGTTTTGATGGCTGCTGCTCTGCAGAACCCCTGACTTGGCGCAGCTTCGCCCATTATTCAAGCGGTGTGGGGGAGGCTGCACTGCAAAAGATGCACAGGGAAAAGGCATTTGTTTGTCCTCTGCAGGGCTGGAATTTGAACGTTATTTTTTTTCCCAGTCATTGCAGGGAAATCAGTGCCACAGGAATGTGGAGTCAGCTCAGAATAAACACAGGCATTTTCAGAAATTTCATCTGAAGAAACACTAATGTGCCCACCTATGAAGAGCAATTGTATTTATCAAATTCAGCACAGAACATCTTTTTGATAAGACGTTGATAAGGGAATATGGTTGATAGGGAAACAGTGACTTAGGACAATGATAGATAATGCTTTCTACGTCAGTCACCCTTTAGTCTTCAGTTCAGAGCAGGATGAGAGGACTTTTCACCTCCATGAGATGTTTGGGGAGGAGGAATAGGGAATACAAAGGTTGAAAGAGGGAGCTACAGATTCAAAAAATTATTTCAAAACTACCGGAGTTCAAAAGCCTCCATGAAACACAAAGGAAATGTACCTCAGATACAGGGGACAGTCTGAGCTTGTAACAAAATCCCCAAATGGCTTGGCTCTGGTGACTCAGCAAATGGCACATCTCTTAATATTGGGTCCCATATGAAATTTGGAAGTAGGTAAAATGAATGGAAAATGTTTTTCTGCTTTGGGGAAGGGAAGGGAAGGTTTGGGACGGGAGGGAAGGGAAGGTTTGGGAAGGGAAGGTAAGGGAAGGTTTGGGAAGGTTTGGGAAGGTTTGGGAAGGGAAGGTTTGGGAAGGTTTGGGAAGGGAAGGTTTGGGAAGGTTTGGGAAGG
>VWZG01007276.1:64540-137017 GCA_013396735.1 Grallaria varia
GGGAAGGGAAGGGAAGGGAAGGGAAGGGAATTCACAGATGATTGCAGATACTCAGGTATTTTTTGCTGGACATTATATGTGGTGTTTCTGGCCATAGCTGTTCTTGCTCAGTGATAAAGCATCACAGATATGGGGGACAAAGTAATTATTTTCCCATAAAAGTTTTCTAGTTCAGTTGCTAGAAAAATGTGAGAGTAAAATAGGAAAAGGAGAAGAGGAAAAGGGTGAAGAGAGGAGAAGAAAACAGACTAAGGGATAAGACCTCCTTGGCCAGCACTGTATTTTCTGGAAGAGTTCTTATTCCTGACCCAAAATCAATGAATCCTGACGGACTGGGAGGGTGGGATGGAGTGAGGAGAGCAAGGGAAGGAGAGATCTCATCATATTCTGCTATTTCACTTTCCTCAGTGGAGCTGTGCAGTCCCTTTATAGGACAACAATGGCAGATCCAAGATCACTGACAGGGTGCCAAGGAATTCCTCAACAATAGCTGGTACTTTCCAGCCCACCTATGTAGCCGTTTACTGCAGGTAAACAATGACAATTGAATATAAGTTTAAAAGCTTATTCAGTTTTCCTCTGCAAAATCTATGAAAATAAATCCTGAGATCTTTGAAAAAGCAGATACACAAATAATCCCTATTCCTTAAAAGGATTGATTGTGGACATATAATTCTTTAGGCATAAACAGCTGACCAAGTCTGGGACTAACTCTGGATCCAGCTGCTCCCAGAATTTCCTCTAGGAAGGTGTTTAGAAAGCATGGTGGTCCTTTTCTGGACCTCATGATTCAATGACAGGGTCTCCTTGACCATTTTGTCTGATCCTGTCCTCTATGCAGTAAATAATCAAGTGTCTTTTGCCATCATATCTTGTTAAAACACTGTGACATTTACTATTAAACTTTGTTAAATTGCTGTTTTATATCAATACACATGTTGCTCCTCCTCTATCAGGAGTGAAGAGCGTCCCTCCATCCGTGATGGCATCCAACAGGTTCCTGACTGCCTGTTGTTAAATGTTACATTCATGTCACAGCTTGATACTAAGGCACAAATAAATTAATTCAGTTAAATATATAACAGTTATTTCCAAGCAACTAAACCATCCACAGCTGGAAAGACCTATTCTGCATTTTCAGTGCTGTGGTATAACGTGCCTTAAAAGTTTTTCTTACTCTAAGAGGGGCTCTTATCAAAGTTGAAGAAGGAGGTTGGCTGGTTTAGACACTCAATCCTATTCAAAAAACTCCAAACAAAGTTCATAAAGTGTGAAAATGTTTTTAATGTGAGAATAAAGTAATAAACCAAAATCATTCCATTGTTCTTTTCCATCATGGCTTTTAAATAGAAAGAACTCTGTAGCAATATGAAAACACAGGAGGGGAAGGGGCAGGAGCCTTCCCAGTGGAAATCAAGAGTAACCCTGCTGATATCTGTGGAATTACAATGGTGTAAAACTGGTGTATTTGAGGGGGGCAAATACAGAGGAGTGTGTTTCATTGGTTTCAATAAATTCTCTCCCTTTTTAACACCAGCTGTATAAAAACCTCCAATAAAATTTTATGTGCTAAGGCTGGTGCTGAAATGACCAGACGTTTTCCAAGAACATAAAACTGCAGTAAGCAATTAGAATATTTCTGCTTCAATATGTTGCTCCACTTTGTTTACTGTCTCATCCTGGAGTAATTCTCCCACATCATCCACTACCTCCAGTTTTATCAGCATGAGTTTCTCCAAGATACTGAAGAATATTATACTGAAACTTGCATTTATATCTACATTTTTCCATTTATTTTCCCAGATATCTTCTTCTGAAATTTTGCCGTGGCCTTGCTAGTAATTATATTCAAAATGCTTATGTTTTGTACCACTTTATCCCTACCATGAGAATATCAAATTATATCCAGTACAAATAGTATGAAATCATGAAGACTTACAGATTTAAATACTATAGTGCACCTTAATTAGTGTTACAGTCATGTATAAGTTCATGTAATTTTTAACTTATGGCTGTATTTTGAATATGTGTTGCAGCATATGAAATTTGTACTATTTAAGTCCAGACTTCCAAAGTAATTTGGCCAGGATTCAGATGAAGATGAAAAGATCTTTCAATAAATGATATTGCTATCAATTCCCCACATTTTCCCCCTCACTTAATGAATACATACATTTTAATGAAATCGTGTAAATGTGAAATCCATGGTCACCCATTTAGAGGTTGTCCTCTTCCTTCTGCTGCTCTGAGTAATCCATTAAAAAGGTCAGGGCTGACTTTCTTCCTGCAACTAACAGAGCTCTTACATCGAGCAGAAGCAAGTACTTGAAATGTTTCATTATTGATTCTCACAGGCAGCTGGTTCAAGTTCTGCAATGTGAGCCAAGATTTTAAATGCCTGTGACGTGCAAACCTGTCTCAGTCACTACCA
The DNA here is from genome assembly GCA_013396735.1 of Grallaria varia. Classification (NCBI taxonomy): domain Eukaryota; kingdom Metazoa; phylum Chordata; class Aves; order Passeriformes; family Formicariidae; genus Grallaria; species Grallaria varia. Next base: position 66,972 of record VWZG01007276.1, read on the forward strand.
GGTGATGATTTAGCAGAGAGGTGAACATTTCAGTGATGAACTGGAAACTTCCTTGCATGGTGAGGACATCAGACCAGAGAGTGTGGATGGGGACTCATTTTTCTGTTCAGATTTAGCTAAAATATAAATACTTGTTGAACTGAAACACCCTTTAGTTACTTGGGCTAATTAAAATTTATATATTGTATCAAATAAATGGATTTTTTTTTGTTAACATCTTCCAGCACATGCACATTCTTAAATAAAGTTCATTTTCCCTCTCCTTTTAACATTTTAAACATCTTTTAAACATCCTTTTAACATCTTTTAAACTGAATTAAAATATTTATTTGTGATTAATATCCCTTTTAACCGTCCACAGTACTTGTTTGCCTGAGCTTGAGCATCCCTATGTAGTCTTTGCTCCGTGGGCATTTTGGTGCAGAAGGTTGGAAATCTCCCAGACATCTGATCCTGATTTTGTGATTCACTCTCCTCTCTGCAGTGTTGTGACCAGGAAAAGATTGTGAAGCAGAAAATTATCATTAATTAGAATGAGAATATTTTGAATGCAGGTACAACTCTACTTCCACACCAAAGTGTAACTAATTATCCAGCTGGACAAGAAATGCCTGAGCTCAAATCCAAGACCTGCAAGTTGTGACTTTTGGGGGTCCTTTTCAGTGCTAAATCTTCAAGGAGAAGAATGTTTTCCTCCCTGTCAAACAGCGACTTCCCTTGTTCCAACATGCATTTTTGCAGCACACAATAACATGCAACACATTGCAAAAATACACAGGAGCATTAATTCAGTCCCTGAATTCCAGCACTTGTGTTGCTATTCATGAGTTGCGCAGATATGCATCTATTTTATTTGTGTAAATATTACATGCATGAATAGAGTACGACTAATAGCACTTTATAAGGGAATATTGAGGCAGAGAGTAGTTAAATTTACCTAGGAAATTTCAGGCATCTGTATGAAAAGTATGAGCTGAATTAAGAACTCCTGAACCCCTACTTAAGCCAGTGTTGCCTTCTGACAAATAAAGAGTTTAGTTTCTAGAAAAAATTCACTTAAAATGTCAAAAACACCTTCCACTCTTCTTTGTGCTTTTTATTGTTTCAACTCAACTTAGAAGTATCTCTAAAAGTGTATCTCCAGACCCTAAGAGTTTCAAAAGAAACAGAAATATATAAATGTCTCTGAAAACATCAATTAATGTCACCCAAATTCTCTTCCCAAATGAAAGTTATTTATGCAAATAAAAATTGTACCTAACATATGCAGTGGATTCAACACATTAATTATAATTACAGGAGAATATGTGTTTAGACCATCAAAAGTCCACACATAGTTCAGTGTTTCTAAAACAGACACCAGACACCAAGATATTAATAGTTCTAATAAGCCTGATTTCAAACACCCTATGTCTTCATATTTCAGATGTGTATATGGTGTGCCTCCAGACAGGGAGGGTTTTTCTCAGAGCGCTCTGTAATCCTTACTGGTTTTACTTGGTGATAAGTGATTTCCATCTTTTAGGCCATTCATTTATCTTCTATTTGCTTCCTCATCACTATTCTCATATTTTCATCTTTCTTAGTTGAAAACTTACACAATAATTTTTGCTATTTCATGAATTATGAAGATGGCTAGTTTTCATTTTCACACTTCTGCATATTCACACATCTGGGCAAATAATCAGCAGTTTAACCGATCCTATATATTAGTTAAATTTTGTTGTCTTATGCATAAAGATGAACTCAGAAGAAAACAGGTCTAATGAATCTGTCTGAGGCTGGCTCAGTGATTTCTGTGTCTTAGCACTGTGGTGAGAATAAATCCTGTGTTGTTCTGCCATTGTGTGGAATATTTCACAATGACCTTCCTGGGAGCTGCTTCTGGAGGGAAAAGGGAGACAAAGAAGTCAAGGAATGACATTGTGAGGGTTGTACAGCCACTCTGGTGCTTTTGCTGGTCACAAAGAGTGGAACAGGACTGGAACCATCCTTCCAGTTCCAAACCTCCACCAAACTGGGCTGCACAGAGGCACAGACACAGAGATGTTTAGGTAAGTACCTCAGATCAAAAGGGGAGGAAGAGAAGACATTCTGCATATAAATATTTCATACAGATATAAAGCTATGAATTGTATGCCATGTATCTCTGTGACAGTGAATTTAACGGGGGCATCTCATATGAGAAACAGAAAGTAACAAGCCTTGTAGTAATTTTTTAAGGAGCATCAAATTCTATTCCTTTTGACTTACAGTGAAATGGATTTTGTTAGAAATCATGTTCTCTGAGCTAACTCTTAACCCCAACTGAAGAGGGTGATTACTAATTTCTATTTTTTCTGCTGCTCACGCAAAAGTAGAAGTGGTGGGGAGCTCTCTATAAATAACTCGATCAAGGAGTCACTTGGAGTTATGGTACTTATGAAAAAGGAATATTCCGTCCAATTTACGCATTTGTCTAAATGGCTTCTCTTGGTGATGTGTAAGAATTAATACTTGAGAGACAGATGTCCAGAGGAGGACTGTTCAACTGCTTCCCCAAATGAGAATCACAGTTCTAATTCTTACTGCTTTCAAATATGTATCTATATATTACAGCAAACACCAAAGGTCATGTTCACATGTGCATTTCCATCAAGAGCATTTCCAAATCGCAGCTGGTTAATCTGGTGACTTCAGTTACTCATTCTCAATTTTAATTTTGATTTATCAACTACTTTGTGACTGTAAAGCAAGCAAAACAATATGTTTCTCATGTGAACCAGCAACATTTTAGACTAGAGAAGTTTCTGCAAAACAATTTATAATCCCTTAGTTTTCAAATATGTGTCAAAAGTTTAAGTACTCACAAATATCTGTGTTTTATGCATACAAGCTGGAGTTGCTGCAACATTTTCTGGTCAGAAACTATAACACACAGGAGGTGAAAATTTGTAAATGTAGATGAGTGATAAGGACCAAGTTTAAAAACATGAAAATATTGCAAATGGTGTGAAAAGAAATCGGTCAAACAGTCCCATTGCAAATGTAATCAATCTTGATTAAACAGAAGGCAGGAATTGTATGAAGAAGCTATTACTGATCAAAGAAATTTCCTTGAATTTATGAGGATGCAATGTCTTATGAATTGATGCAAGACACTTATAGGAAAGCATATTCTGAGGGAAATGGAAAGATTTCATGCATGATTAACAGACACTTGGCAGAACAGGTGAGAGCATAATTCTATTTATTGTAAACATGATTACGATCCTGATTCTGCATGAAATTCAAGTTTATGCTCATCTATTTAGGGACACTTGGAGTTTTTCAAGTTCAACACTACAATGGTACTTTTGCTGGACTGTGAAAATGCATCATTGTGTGTAACAAATACTAACAGGGATATGTGATGAGATAAATATTAAAATACATTTAAAATACGTATCAGATTCAAGTTTTTAATACTTTGTTACAAAAGGAAGTTTTGTGGAGAATGACGAAGAATCAGAGCATGAAGTTGAATTATGCAAAAGAAACCAACAGGAGACCAGAATGTTTTATTTACCAATTTATAATCACATAATCCTGTATGAAAGTATGTGGAATAGGCATACAGATACAGTAGTTCTTGTGCCTCCAAGGAGACACAGGCCACAAGAAATATTTTTGTAATTTACTTTGACTGCTTATATGTTACAAATACCTGTGCTTCACTCTTGTGCCTCTTGAACTCAGTGCAGAAACAGTGCTTGGGTGTGTCTAAAATGTATTCCTGAATACAATAAAACCTGAATATCAAGACTATCAGGACACTGAGAATCTGCTTTTTAACTTGGCAGCCACTTCCAAAGATCAAAAATTTTCACTTTTAGTTTGAATAGAGTTCCTATTTAAAATTCTCATTCTAACTACCAAATACAGAAAATAATACTTTTAATAATAAAGATAGAATAGAATAATAATAAGAGAACTAAATTTTTCACATCGGGAACTGTTATTAACAGGCTTTGTCTTGAAAAATTAACCCTACTTTCAAATGCAGTACAAGGTATTCCCACCTGCTTTTGCTCATTGCTATTCAGTTGTTACCTGGGGTCTCCAGTGGATCTGAAGAATCAGAAAGATTTCTGAAGAAGATACAATGGTACTACGTACACTACTGTTGCATATAGAAAGGGAGAGGAATTGGAACGGGGTAGAAGTGCCTTCTAAATACCAGCCCAGAAGGTTTCAGGCAACGAAGTTAAAAACACATTAATTCCTCCATCCAACAGACCCTCTAAGTAGGACTGGTTAGGACCTGTTTTATAAATTAAAAGTACCACTCAGACCAGAAAATGTCTCTCACAAGAATCTTATCTTACAATCCAAGCAGAATGTCACACATGATGCAAGAAGGCAGGTTCTAGAGGAGCCCTCGTGCACTCAGGGGTCACACTGCTCATGCCAAGTATCCAAAGACATTTCTGCACTGCACAACAGAGAAATTCCCAAGCTTCCAAAGGCTCAAACAGGCATTTTCACCAAGTATCCAAAGACATTTCTGCACTGCACAACAGAGAAATTCCCAGGCTTCCAAAGGCTCAAACAGGCGTTTTCACCAAGCACATCACTGCGACAGGCAACTTAGGCCTGACATTATTAGCCACATTAACGTGGCACAGTGTTTGGCACTTTGTCTATTGAATCTGGGCTAAAGTGGCAAATATGGATTTCATGGAAGCTTAGACACATCCATGCCATCTCTGCCATCTGGGGTTGGGTTAGCACAGCATTAGGGGTTTGCATGTCCCTGCTCCCTTAGTATTGAGTAAGCTTCCTTCATGTGATAGTCCTTTGGGAAGGAACTACTTTTAGGAACTTGGGAAATTGGCTTCAAGGCACAGAGAAGCCCTTTCTTGGCTCAGTTCCACAGTGTGTGAGCAGAGAGAGAGAAGAGCACGATATTCCAGAGTTCAGCTGAGGCTGCATCTGAGATAAAAGCAAACACAGAGGCTTAACCAGACAGGCCTTACACAGCCTTAGTTAACCTACGCTATTGTCACCCAAGAGGACACATGTTCATATAAGAAAATGTTTTTATTTTTCTCTTTCCACCAGTGTATTATGTGTTATTTTATCTCTATGAAGAGCCCACAAAGGGTAAAGCCAACAAAAATGGGCCCTGTTCACCTGTGATGCATCATCATCTAACTGGGAGCAAAGTGAGTGCCCCGAACATTTTGGCTAGGAATGTTTTCACAGACTTGGAAGGCACTCATTGTGTTGTCACCGTGACCCAAAATTCCCAACAGAAACGCTGAAAACTCAAAGGCAAAGGGAGAAAAGGGCTCTGAGAACACAGTCTTTGAGGAACAACAAGTGGATTAGCCCCTGGGGAATACCTTGCAAAGTGTTTGTGTTCTCCTGAATGTAGGAGATGGAATCAAACCCAATAAAGACTAAACAAAGGAGAAGCAAAAGAAAAAAGGGGAAAGAAAAACAAATGGAGAAATTTGTGAAATAGTGAGGCAGGTGGAGATATGGCACATCTGCTCAGATATCCAAGGATTGTCTTACAGCAGAGGATTCCGGAAGACCCACAGTGGGAGGATCAGGGCAGGCAGTTTTCATGGATACTCAGGGTATTAATCTGGGTATTAATAAGGTCGTATGGAGAGGTGATTAATGATGGAGAAGGTGACTGGGGAGGTGATCTCTGTTGTACAGCTGAAAGGAAAGGAGACACAGGTTTGCTGTGACATGCACACAGCTCTTCTCCTGCAGGGGCAGCAAACAGTGAGTGTATGATAGCCCAGATCTACAACAGATCTGCTGTTTCAATTTCCCACCTCAGAAGGAACAAGTTTAGTCCAAAATCCTACAGCACTTCCACTTCAGCTAACCTTCGAGAGGGAATGTTTGGAGAGCCTCTCTCCTTCTTTTGGGCTCACAGCTACACATGGAGCAGCTCTATCAACAATTTCCAGAGTTCCTGCAGTCTGGTCGTAGTGTCTGAAGAGACTGACATCCAGAAATCCAAAAAAATGTACAAAATCCATATATTTTTCCTGTGGAGGAAAAAAGGAATATATCCGAGGAAATTTCGAACAGGATTGAGAGTGAGAAGAGACCTGTATATAAAGTTTTAATATGACCCTCAGGATGTAATTAATCATATAAAGATAGAGTGAAAATATTACATGTTATTTCCTTACTCCAGAGTCTGCCTTTTCGTCCTAGACACTCTAGACCCCGACCATTTGAAATATTTGCTTTTGTCTATGTTTTCAAGTTCTTTCTACAATCTAGAAAAAATATATTCTCTTCCTGAGGGCAATTCACCACAGTTTAATATGAGATTCTTCTCAAAGGACTGTTGTCATCTCTGAGTTTGATATGTCACTAATGCTATTGATCAGGCCCATACAGATGTGATTATAATATCAATGTCAACATATAGAATTATTTGAATCAAGCTTCAGCCATCAAATTATCTAACTACCTAATTCATATTTTTATTTTAGAATGGAATTAATCCACCCTATCAATCCAAATAATTCCATCTCTGGGGAACAGCTATGAAGAGACCAAGTTAGATATCTGACTTGTACATGGAAAACTTGTGTAAAATGAATGATGGTATAACATCTGTCAGACCGGGTTGTGACAAAAAAAGGAAATAGAGGAGTCCTTATCACTGCATAATACTTTGTACTGTCTTACAACAGTGTGCTGATATTACAGAGTGTCAATACAGTAACACAACCAGTTATACACAAATACACAACCTGTGTGTGTGAAGAAAACTCCTGTGAGTATATCAAGTATATCTGTAACGAACGGGGTGATACTCAGATAAACAGAGAGCAGAAACATGCTTATTAATGCGTATGACTCTAGTTTTAAGTATAGTACACTGCACTATAAATCATGGTTTAAAATAATTAGATTATGAGCAGCACATCCCAGTGAGCAGGAATGAGGGCTCAAGAGAAACTAAATGAAGACCCTTTTTGGTTTGGTTTTTTTGGGGTTTATTTTGTTTGTTTGTTTGTTTGTTTGTTTTATAAATTATGTACAAGTGCTACGAGCCTTTGGCCACGTCATATTCATCATCACTTAATTAAGAATTCTGTCACATATTTCCTATGTAAACTACAACAAGGTCTCTTAAAGAAATTATTATGTAAATACTTTCTGCCACTGAATCAATATAGACTGGTCTTGCTGCTGATGTCAATTAAATGCTACCTCCTTTCTATGTTAGGGATATAAAAATTCTGAATATATTCCACAGCAAAGCAAAAACAATCTAGACAGCTTTTAAAATAGCAGGAGCAGTAAGGAAGGAAACAAATTGTCTGACAGATGTAGAAACTTATAACACGGTCGCATTAAGTCATGATTAAATTTTTCACTTCAGCTTGGTCCCACAGGCTGCACTGAGTGCAGTCGCACCTGCAGGGAATTCCAATTAAATGAAAACATGGTCAAGGGTGAGACTCCGTAGGAAATGTCAATTCATAATTCGGAACACACAGAGCAGAATCCCCACCTACAGCACTTCCCTTGCTAAATTAGCAACTGGTTTAACTCAGCAACAAGCTGCAGCAATGTGTGACTCAATTTTGCATGGGATGCTTCTCCAGCAGTGTGGGCAGCAGGGGAAGGAGGGAATTCTGTCCCTTTGCCCCTCTCAGGTGAGAGCCCACCTGCAGAGCTGCCTCCAACCTGGGGACCCAGCACGGGAAGGACATGGGGCTGTTGGAGCGAGTCCGGAGGAAGCCACTAAATTGATCAGGCTGGAGCAGCTCTGCTAAGAGGAAAGGCTGGGGGAGTTGGGATTGCTGGAAAAGAGGTCACAAGGTGACTTAATTATGGCTTTCCAGTACCTGAAGGGAGTTCTCAAGAAGAATGGAGAGGGACTGTTTAAAAGAGCATGAAGTGACAGCAAAAGGGAGGAATGGCTTCAAACTGAAAGAGAGCAGGTTTAGGTTAATTTATTAGGAAAAAAAATCTTTACTTTGAGGGTGCTGAGGCCCTGGCACAGGTTGCCCAAGGAAGCTGAGGCAGTCCCACCCCTGGAAATGTTCAAGGCCAGGTTGGATGGAGCTTGGAGCACCCTGGGCTAGTGGAAGGTGTCCCTGCCCATGCAGGGCAGTTGGAACAGGATGATCCTTAGGGTCCCTTCCAATCCAAACCATTCTGTGATTCTACTAACACTTTTTTGATAAACTTTTAGGGAATTTCAAGATGCTTTTTTTGCCCAAAGAAAAAACTTCTGAACCCACAGACTTGTGCATATTCAGTTTCTCTTGTTAGTCCCTAATCTCTCACTGCTGGCTGCCTCTTTTCTTTTCCAAATCTTGTTGGTATGTAGAGATATCCTGAAGCAGGGTTTTCCAGGAAGAACAAAGCAAAAAAAACCAAACCTAACCAAACCAACCAACCAACCAAACAAACAAACAAACAAAAAAAAAATAAAAAAAACCATAAATAAAACCCCAAACATTTAATTTCTCTTTTTTCCCCACTTTGTGACTCAGAGGATTGTCTCTCCCACCCAGCAAGGGACCTGTATTTTCCCTAAAGTGCTACTTATGAACCACCACTGTGATTTNCCAAATCTTGTTGGTATGTAGAGATATCCTGAAGCAGGGTTTTCCAGGAAGAACAAAGCAAAAAAAACCAAACCTAACCAAACCAACCAACCAACCAAACAAACAAACAAACAAAAAAAAAATAAAAAAAACCATAAATAAAACCCCAAACATTTAATTTCTCTTTTTTCCCCACTTTGTGACTCAGAGGATTGTCTCTCCCACCCAGCAAGGGACCTGTATTTTCCCTAAAGTGCTACTTATGAACCACCACTGTGATTTGTCATCTCACCAACCTGCAGATTCAGAAACAAGACTTAGCGAGAGATGCAGCCCATCCTCATAAACAAAAGAAGAAGAAGGACACTCTCTGGCCAGTCTACATTCTTATTCCTGTCCTGCTTCACTGGTAGAGTTGCCTGGGGACTCCTTCAAAGAATGAAATAAGAATTTCAGTTGCGTGTCCACCACCAGACAGACTCAGGCAGGTTGTGATATCTGATGTGATATTACAGCAGCTGCCCCACCGCAGCAGAAGACACTGTCTGTGACGTGCAGAAAGTGAAGGTTCTCTTCCATTTACACGAAATCCACAGTTGCCAGCAGAAAGGGGCCATTGTTTTCTTTAGAAGTGGAAATTTTGGCACAGTGGGCAGCAGGGTAACAACTGAATAGCATCACAGACACCGTTTAAAGATGAGAAGGGGAAAGAGGAAGATTAAGAAATACAGAGAATAAGACAACATCCAAGGCAGGTAATTATAAGAGAAAAGGGGAAAAAAACCCAGCAGTGCACACAAGAATAGGCAATCAGAAAGCAGAGAAATGAGAGGCAGGAAACAAAACAGATCAAGATCTCTAGGATACCACATCATTCCAAACAGGGCAAAACACTGACTCACCAAACTCATTTAGTGAACCGCAAGGTAATGAGAAAGCATCAACCATAAACCAAAATAAAAGTCAGTCTGTCCATCTAAACTAGATTTTGGACTTGGATTTGGTGATTTTCACAAATGTCACTGAAATCATCATGACTGTCTCCTCTGGCCAGAAAGCATATAGTCATTTAAGGGAAAAGTGGCTGTGAATCGCAGAGCAGAGTTGGACAGGAATGTGTTCTCTTCTCCTTGGTGCTCTAAGCTGAGTGCAGAGATAGCAATGCATGGACACAGGAAAAGCTCCATGATACTGTTTTCTGCAGCTGTCATGAATTTACAATGATCTGGGCTGCTCTGGCTGAGTCACTGTTATCTCAAAACCTCAGAGCCTGTTCCAAGGCTGCCGAACATACTGTACATGTTCTGAGGAAGGAGGCATCTGTGTTCCTCACTTCAGAAGCTCTGCTGTTTCCTAACCTGTCTGCCTTTATTTAATGCAGAAAAAATGGTATGTAACTATCAGCAGGAAGTGTATCCCATCTGATGCAGAGGGGACTTTGTCTGTTTGCACATTGCAAGTCATTTTTGAGACTGGAACTCTCAGAGTCCCTTACAAAACACAGCACATTGCTAAAGACCAACTGCACATTATTGCTGACTCCTGAGCACTGGTTGCAATGCTGTTCTATGGAGCATTAATGTGCCATTTTCATAATTTATACAAATATTTCTGCATACGTATAAAGTTGCAAACTACAAAAACTTTGGTTTTGTTGAGCAGAAGAAATACATTTCTTTTGATTTTATATGCATGTTCTGTAAGCTACAATGATTCCATTTCCAAGTAGTATATTTTGCTCTTTTATTCAATTACTCATAGTTCAGCTGGCATCAGAGACCATCATTCATTCAGAGACCAAGAAGCAAAAGATGATTTTTATAAGTGCCATTTATGAACACAAATTCCTTCCTTTTAATCAACCTGGTAATTAAACTCTTAAGAAAAAGTGCTACCAAGAAAAGGAAAAAGAAACAAAAGGATCCTGCTAAAGTCCTTTTCTTGTCACAATGCTTCTTTTCACTTGAGTTTCCTAAGTAAAGCTGCCTTCCTCTAACACCACTTACGGTTTTCAATGCCTACTGCTAAAGTGCCCTTATTTTCTTTCTCTTTTCCTGTCCTTAAGGCTTGATTGTACTTACACCAATGAGAAATACCGAGGTTTCTAAAAAATGCAGTAATTAAGATCCCTTCCAGAAAGCTGTGGTGGATGTATTTATTAATTTGTACTTGAGTTACAGAAGAGTTTCAAGGACTCTCTGTGATGGGTATGGTACAAACACTCACTGAAACACAGTCCCGCTCTGATGTTTCTGTAACAAGAAAAGGAAAGGAAGAAGGATTTGATGTGAGGATTATTATGGATACTTGACACACAGAGAAATAAGTGTCACTCAGAGTCACAGAGAACTGTGCCACGACTAGAAATGCACCAGGTCTCCTGAGTGCCCACCCCGGGCTTCACCCATGAAGCAATTGGCACCTTTCCATATGCTTTCACCCTTCCCTGTCTTCCAAGGGCTTTACGCTTTGACGCTCTCAATCATATTTTAAACGGCTGGAATACATTACGGATAAAATAAAGTTAGAAAAGTAACCTCACCAATCTGGCATGCCATCCATCAGAATTTACCATACAAATAAAGCCAAATCCCATAAAGAAACTACTGGTTTAATCAGATCACCAGGGTTCTGTATTCCACCAGTGCTTGCTTTATGCTCCCTGTTCCACAGTGCTGTGCTGCTCCCATCAATACCAATACTGGGTATTACTTGCAGAGCCAAAGGGGTCCAAGACTGACCCCCAAACATGTTATTAAGTTCCTGAGAAATGACCTGAGCTGATTTTTCTGTTCATGTCATTCTAGCAGACTTGAGGCATTTCTTGAAAGGAGAGTGTAAGTGAAGTTCTTTACATAAAAGAAATTCTTCCCTGTGAGGGTGGTGAGACAGTAGACTGGGATGTCCAGAAGGGCTGTGGTTTCCCCATCCCTGGAAGTGTCCAAGGCCAGATTGGAAAAGACTTGGAGCAACCTGGGCTAGTGGAAGGTGTCCCTGCCCATGGCAGGGTGTGGAACTGGAGGGTCTTGAAGGTCCCTCCCAACACAAACCAGTCTATGACTCTATTATTCTGTGATTTTAATTTATTTACTGTTTGTTCTAGTTAAACAGTCACGTATCTACATAAACAAATAGTGATAACAATGTTTCCTGGCTCTAATAAATTAATTCCTGGTTTTGTAAAAGTCACAGCTAAAATGACACAAACATCTCTCCTGACAAGAAGTGATGGTGGAAGAACCCAGCTCTGCCATACACTACTTTGTCACCTATCCACTCTAGTCTCTTCATTATTCTTTAAAATCATCTTTATTTTAATTTCCTGATTCACAGAAAGATTCTGAAAATTGATTTTATGGGTATTAGCATTGATTTTATGGGTATTATGATGGAACCTTCGGGACTGTTTCTTACACAGGGGGACATTTCTCATGGCATTTATGCATTACCTTTGTGAGGTGGTGCTCCATGTATTTTAGATCTCAGCCCAACAACATTCATCATTAAACAACCAGCAGCAGCAGCAGGGAACACAATCGTTTAATGTAAACACTCGTGTTGTTCACAGCCAGTCAGATGTCACAGGAAAGACTAGAAACGTGAAATTCTAGCTTTATTCTCAGGTTTTGATCCCATTGTATCTCATAAATAAGAATTTAGAGGCTTCCTGTTCCAAATTTATTAAGTTTCCAAAGAATATTTTTAAAACCAAAGGTTTCAATGATGATACTAATATTACACTTCAGCATAAATATTAAATTTATTTTAATTAGGGAGTTTATTTATTTATTTATTTGGAAAACCTTTCTTGTATTGTTGATTTTTCTTGGTCTGACAGGAAGATTTCTGGCAGGGGTAAACAATATTATAAAACTGAAATATTACTGTTAGAGCTAAATATTTAAGACCTTGAAGTGTAAGTTGTCAGAGGTTCATCAACTTCTCACCTGCCATTAAACAACCAAGAGAAAGATCAAACTTTTCTATTATAACCTTTTAATCTTAAAAAATTATGTCTAAACTGTGGGAGTGTTCATATCAGGGATTTGATACCCTTCACTGGATTTAAAACCAGAGGAGGCCATTAGATAAATAGATGTGGGTTTCTGTGTAATAAAGATGAAATATTTGTATCTGATCACACTTGCAAAGAATCTAATAACTTGCATTAATCTACCTTTTTTGTAGGACTTTGTTACATGAATACAGAAACATGAACTGTGGAGATTGTTATCAGCAAAGAGATTTCAGGAATCTTCATAACCAGGAACTTCATTATAGATGAACAAATTAAAAAAAAATGCAGCTTTGAAGAGTTTTGTTTCATGCACCATAAATTATGTTGTCCTCCTGTATAATTAAAGATATCTCTGTGAAGTTTGTCATCAGCTATTTGCTTGTTTTTAAAGGGGAAGAGCATAATAATAATTACTTATAACAAGTTGGATTAAAGAATGAAAAACCAGAATGCCATAATAACAGAAAAAAACCCATCAGGATAATAGTTTGGGAACGTATTTCCCCACTGTTTGGAAAGAACAGAAGTAGGGAAATAGAAAATGAGGAAACAGAACTGATATAAGAACTAGAAGATCATTAGATATAAGGTGAGAGTAAGGAAGCTAAATTTATGGAGTCTGGGAGAGCAAAAGCTCAGGGGCAACGTGATCTCAGCCTAGACATGTGTTCAAGGTAAGGATAGGAACGAAAGGAGGGAATTCTTCAGTCTCAGACTACGAGGACTGGAAGAAGGAAGTTTAGATGGAAGTTTTTAGCTCTCGGAGGGGATGAAACCGTGAGCAGGCTGAGAAGGTGACGCTCAAGGCACTGCCCCTGCAGTGGGGCGTTCACACCAACAGGTGGGTCTCACCTGAGCATTGTCACCCCACAAATGTCCTGCTACTGCAGGAGCCTGAGCTGCCATTGATGGCTCTCGATGGCCTCTCAGGCAGCATTGACGTTTCTGACACTTCAGGCTGCTGTGCTGCTGCTTTTAAATTGGTCATGGGTTATACAGGAAGGGACAGGTATTTCATGGCTTGTCTTCTATAAGGTAACAGGGGGAAGGCAGAAGAAATATGTTTGTATCTCTTTCTGGAAGTGTTACAGAGATAACTTCGGTGGATGATGCGAGTGCTCTTTTCCATAGCAACTTCCAAATATCACTTCTATCCCAGTTCTTGATTCAGCTGTTTCATAGAACAGACACTTCATTTTCCTTCCTAACTGTCATGTCTTTCTTTACTCGAATAACTCCTAAAAATACTCCTACCTTAATCAAATAGCTTCAGACACCCTGTTTTACTGCTACTCCTGCTCCCTCTACGTCCCTCCCCTCAATCTAATCCTCGATCTTGACCACAATTTTGCAAGAACATCTGAAAACACCTTTTCAAATTGAGAGCATTCCAAAGAAGGAACTTCCAAAGCTTTCTCTCCCCCTCCTTCGCTTTTTACAGTACTATTTAAAGTACCAGATAAGGTTTCTCTCACCTTAGAAATAGCTGTTTCCAAAGATCTTATCAGTTCTCTGCCATCATACAAAGGGCCATAAGGTGAAACTGCAGCACATCTTGGGAATGGCCGGATTTGCATGACAAAAAGCATTAAGGGATGGATGGCGGGCCTGCTTAACAAGCTTAGAAGGTTTTTATGGCACTTCTCAGCCACTGAAAGCCCATCTGCATGATGCCTTTAGTGAAGGATGTAGCACTTGCTCCCAAAAAGTTGATGGCGGCTTAGTCTGAGCTTTTCTTACACTGAGGGGAAAAAAAAATAAGGTTCAAACTCACACGATCATAAGAAAAAATTACCTGAGAACCTGGATCTTGTTTGTTTTCATGATTGTCCTGAAACAAAATAAATCCTCTTTAGAAGGACTTAAAACTTCAATTCAGTCCTTTGAAATCTAGATTTTACCTATGCCCAATGAACACAAACCACATTTATAGAACAGGGTACTTTGCCTCTTTGGCTAATGAAGTCAATTTAAGCACCTTACTGTAACTCAAAAGGCAAATGTTAGCAATAAATATGTTACAAAATAGTAAAAATGAGAGCCACACTCTTTTATGGATAATCGAATCAAGTCTGCTGGCTTACCACTTACATTGGAAATAAGGAAAGATTCCAAAGAAGAGCAGAATGATGATTACAGAATTAAGAAGCTGATAAATATTTCTAGTACAGGAAATTTAACTCCAGCACATAAAAGCTTCAACTGTCTGAGACTGCTGGAACAAAAAAGAACCAGTTTGTTTTCCTTCTTCATAATGGATAGAACCAGCAATAAGAGGCTTATATTTCTGAAATAGGGACTTCACTTAGGCCTCAGGAAAAAGCTTTCTAAGGATAAGTACAGTTAAGTACTGGCATAGATTTACTGGGGAGATTGCGCATCATAGAATCATTTGTGTCTTTCAAGAAGAGTTTAGACAAACCCTGGCTAAGAATGGTTTAGATAGAGTCGATCCTGCCCTGAGGAAAGGAAAGCTTGTATTTACTTCTGCCAAGAAACTGAAGGATGGAGCAGAAAACCGCTTGAAATCCTTTTTAAGGCATTTCCTTAACGATAAGGTTTAATGAATGAAAGTCGTATTTGATTTCATCTCGGCAATAGATAAAATCTGTGCTTTTAATAGGGACGATATAAAATCTGTGGTCTTAATAGGGAAGATAATTTAATAGTGGAAAACTGAAAAGCTTAATCAGTGCTGTGGCTGATTCTCCATTCACTTAAACAACTAAAAAAATAATACTTAATACAGAAATATAAAATAATTGTCAATTTGAATTGTAGCTAATTGCCACGACAAAGAAATTCATTCAGGAGAAGCCCTATGGCCTATGTTATGCAGGATGTCTCAATGACTCTAACTGGTTTAATAATCTAGTAATTTTATTTATTATTTTTTAGTTTATGTGTCTGATTTTTCCATTGGCCATGTTCACTTATCAAACTTCATCCTGATTCTTGCTCTTTTGACTGCATATAAAATGCTTACAAATTTTCTAGAGAGGTAACAGCTTCCCCCAAATAACCTTTCTGGTTGTTAATTCTTCCACACTTCGTGGTTTACCCACTATGGGTAGAGGAAATAAACTCCTACAAGACAGGAAAACCACTGATGTGTTTGAGGCAAATCTCTTTATAAGAGTTAATGAGGATGTGATTAACGGAAATACAGATGAAACACATTCTCCACCTCAATGGAAACATCCTTAATTAAGACAGATTTAAGTACCAGGCATTAGATTGCAAATGGAGGCAGGAACAATGAAAGTACTCAGAGCAGTTTCTCTCCTTTCATGAAGAATTTTAACCTATTTAAGGAATTACTTGATTTACTCTCCAGTTTGCAGAAATGGGCCCACGTGACCAAGCAAAACAAGAAACCATACATTAGACAAAGAGTTGTATTCATCCCCATCGACACTTCCTTCCTACAGCACAGACCAAAGGCTAATTTGCCTTCATTAGTTTAAGTGAAGTTTAAGGGCAGCTGGTCCACACAATAGTAGGAGAAAAGAGGAAAAATAAAGTCCCATGCCAAAGGAATTTGAGGCTCTTGGGAAGTCAAATAGCAAACTGTTTAAACTTACAAAACCTACTCCAGCACTCACTGAAATAAAAGTGAATCCCCATTAACTTTACCTGGTCATGGTGCCTTCCAAGACAAAAAAAAATATGTATTAAGTGAATTGATATTTTAATTTAAAAGCTTTGCACAGGTATATAGCGATTAAACTGAACATTTGGGTTCCTGAGATCTGCTCAATGAACTTCTTTATCTCACAGAGTTTTGCTTCTTTCCTCTAAGAGCTCTCCCATGACTATCTCAATTCTCTCGGAGAAAGACATCCCACCTTTTCCTCATGCCTTAGGAAAGAAGGACAGTAAGACAATAATGATGAAAAACAGGAGGGATAAAAAAAGACTCAAGAAGGGCAAGCCAGAGAGCAGCTGTGTACCTGTTCGTGCGGGTGTTACGCAGCGATGACATCCATCTGTGCGCTGGGGCCAAAAACAAGAGCGAGGAATTCTTTTATTCCCTCTCTTGTCTTCTCCTTGCAGGGGTTTCAGCCAGTCCAGATCCACTCTGCTGCCTCTCTGCAGCGCTGCTCTCACCCTAAGTGAGACAAATAATGTACAGCTAAAAGCTATTTCCTCCGCTCTTGAGCAGCAATTTGAGTTAGATCTCATTACTTGTTAGGGCTGATTTAATACCAGATGCAAACAAGAGCAAAGGTTTTATTCCTGAGTGTCAGATATTTCAGTCCCATCTGCAGTGGCAGGTAAAGGGGCGTCCCAGAGACAATGGGAGAAACTGATTAAAAAAGCTCACTGTCAATTTTGATACTGACTATTCATACCACCACTAATAGCAAACCAAAGCAAGATGAATATTTGAACTGCTTGCAAATGATGTTGAACAGGGTAAGTGCATCTCCATTTATTATGTAAGTACCTTAGGAAGGTAGGATATATTTGTTGTTAATGGAATATTCACCTCAATCTCTACCAATATGGCTTTTGCTTTGATAAAACTCGTCCTTGAGGAGCCAAACACAAACTTCAGGGCTTTTGGAAGGACTGATATCTATATTCTGGTTAACTCAGTATCGGTCTGAGTTGCCACCTGACTTTTAGTCTGAGGGTGATTTTACATCTTTTCAGGAGGATCGAAGCCACAAAAGGTGAGGAAAAAAAGTCTACCTTCTTTTTGCAGCCCTGCAAAAGATGCATAGAGGTGTATGGCATCAGGGAGTTACACACAGTGCTGCTTTGTGCCCTTCCTGTAGAAGAATGTGACCTTAAAATTAAAAATAAATTTCATCACAGGAAATCCAAATAAACGCCAGTACTGGCAAGCAATTGGTCAACATCTCTAAATGAGATATAGGGAAAGAGCGTCACAGTTTTGACTCCATCTCTGAAGCCTGGAGTTTACTTCAATTCTGTGTTTGAAAAGAAAGTCTAGAACCTCATTTAAAAAAGCGATAGGTCCAAACCGTGCAATGGAGAGCTGAATTTTGACAGTATCACAATTCCAGAGTAATGAGGGTCGGTGCTTTTGGATCTAGGCAGCAAAGGGGTCACTCCTGGCCCGAATCCAGACTCGCAGGACCAGTCGGATGAGTCTGTTTGGTTTATTCATATATACATTTATACACACACCTATATTTGTCCTTGTTTCTCTTCTCACATGGTTAAATTCACATTCAGCACAGCCGGTAGTCTTGATGGAAAAAAGATGATAAAGGACAAAAATCTACCATTAGTTTTACTGAATAACACAAACCCATTATCAGGGCTAAAACCAAAATTACAAATTGTTTGTCACATCCCAGTGGCCACAGAGAATTCTAAAGGATAAATCAAGGACATAAAAATCAAAACATCAGCAATTCTGCTGGAATATGCTTGAAGCTATTTAACAGCTCTTGCAAAAATGGGTTGAGGAGGAAAAACTGTGTCATTCTGAAGCAGTATGAATGGATAAACAAACAAAATGACCGCCTAGAAAAGTCTTACATAGCCTTTACTATTGCCATAGCAGCAATAGGGCTGTTAAATAAATAGTCTTCTATGGATATTCATATTTTAAGAGTCAATACCCAGTACTTTTTAGCCTGCTCCATATCCCTTTATTGCCATTCTAGTAGGACAAAAAAACCCATTAAAAACTGGCTCATTTTCAGATGACCAGTTTGAGATAGTTAAGAGCAACGCAAATGAGAAGCCATGACAAGGGAGCAACTCTGCAGAAAAGGAGAGAATAAAATGTTACTCTCTGCTGTCTCTTTATCGGTCCTCCCAAAACCAGTGATAAATTTAAGTTCTTTTCAGGATTACAAAATAAAGCCCTTTTGGTAAAATTTAATAATACACAAATGGGCATTTAACATTTGTATGCAGAGGAACAACGTGGAGAAAAACCAAATAAACATATTCCGGAAAAATTGTAAGTAACACGGGAAGGTCTGGATGGTGCAATATGTTTTTATCTCCTCAGAGAAGACAGCAGGAGGTTAGTGGCAGTAAGAGGTAGTTTCAAAACAGATGTTACAGTTCAACCCAGTTCCATCTGAGCTCCACACGCTTCAGCGGACAGAAGCAAAAATGCTTTAGGATGAGATTGTGCAAACCACCGTGCTACTTTCACTAAGACCACTTCTGTCACTGAGGTTTTGCTAAGCTCGGGATTAGTTTTGAGTTCTGGGCTGAGTGGAGAATCACTACGATGCCTTCTGAGATCCTGAAGGCAGCGGCCCCCAATGAGAAGGACATTATTTAATCCAAGTGAAATGAGCTACAAAATACGAAATTAATTGGCAGCTGTTCACCTTTCATCAGGGTCCTTCTAACAAGTAAAACTCTCTGACTGCTGTTTAATTTCACCTGAAAAATGCTTCAAGTAGCTTCTCCTCAGGATAGCAGAGAGACAGCAAACGAGCTAAAGAGCAGACAAAAATCTTCCAAACACTCTTCTTGCAACACACCCTGACTGGTAAATTAGAAGAAATACTGTATGAAAACACGTTTTCTAGAAATAAAACAACACCAGACCTATTTTTTTTTAAAAGGCAATTTTTTAATGTGTTATGTTCTAAGCTATATGTACACATTTTACTGCCACAAAATATAACGATAACGGTGTTGGCATTTGTAAGAAGGTAAGTCCAAGTAGAGAAGTTACATCTTTGTCTGAATCTGATTTCCTTGGAAACCCAAATGCTTGAGCAGGGTAGTAAGAAGAGGAAGGTTTTCCTTGCGGGCTCAAGCCTTAGTTAAAATCCTCTACCTTAGACATTTATTTTTATTTCTTTTTATGTTGAACTATTTTTATCCACAGTGAAATAATCATTTAAGATGACAATTTTGAAAGGTAACATTTTCCTGTAATTAACTGGAATTGCTAACAGCCTTACCAGCCTGTTAAGAGAGACATTCAAGTTCCAAAGTGCATAAAGTGCTTTAGAAGTGTCTTTAAGGTCCCTTTAATAAGTTGGAGTCTATAAGGCTTTTACATGTGGCTTTCAAACATTTGATAATGCCATGAAAATTGCCTCTTTGTGATAGGGGAGTCCTTGAAGGAAATACATCCGAGGGAAGGAGGCACCAACCGGTCCCTGCTGAAGGACTTGCTGGCCCCAAGTCTGGAAGTTTTCCTGAAGGATGCACAGGGCAGGTGGATTCAGTGACGTCAGGGTGTGTTCTCTTCCTTTTCCTTCTGTTTCTTTTCCTTCTCTTCTTTTCTCCTTCAATGAGTTCTTGATGTCTCTTGGATTTTTCTTTGTTAATACAATAATAATTATACTTCTTCATTTAGAAACAAAATTAATAGTGCTATATCTACAAAAATGCTGGCAAGATTTTTTTTTCTCTCCTTCTGTCTCTGTTCCATTACTTATAGCTCTGCTGTACAGCTTTAAAGCCTGAGCTAAATCTTCAGTATGTACTGGCCAGATGGATTTAAATTAGAAAAAAAGAAAAAGAAAAAAAAAAATCCAATTTATTTTCTATGAAACAAGACTTTATTTTCCTCATCTCAAACACTGGCTCTCCAGTCCAGGATGAAGTTTTTGAGAGCTACAAAGTAAGAACTATTAAATGGAAGAAAGTTATGTAAAGGCAGACAGAGAGAATTAAATGCTTATGAAAAAAGTATGAATGCAAAAACATCAGTTTGAAGGAGGATATAAGAAACAAGAAAAGATAATAAATAAGAAAACTTAAGAACCTCACCCTGTGTTTGGCAATAGAACTCCTCCCCAAAAAATGTGTGCTCACACTGAGATATCTACGCAGAGGTAAATCCTTAAAGGAGGAAAGACATTTCTTAATTTAAATTCTTGAAGAATTTAAAGCCAGAAGACCAGGAAAGGTGAGAGTTGATGTCAGCTAACTAGCCAGGGCAATCCACAACAATGCCTGGCCTCCTCCAGGAACACGGAGCATTTGGATGTGAAAAGAAAAGCTTAACCCATTTTGCAGAGAAGAGGCTTAAAATTGGGGCCTTTTGAGAACATGTGCTGCCAACTGAAATAAGGGAGTGGAAGCAGCTCTTGAAAGGCAGGATCTTTTCCAAATTCAAAGCACATAGAGATGCTTCTCAGTAGGAATAAGAAGCTTAATAAAAAGTCCCCTGTTATCAACATTGCAGACAGAAGGAAGAATAGCTTGCTCATTAGTGTGAAAGAATAAGTCACAATATATGTGATACCTCCAGTGTCTAGCAGTCAGTCTGCAAAGGACATTTTTAGTATCTCGGCACAGATTTTCTGCACTGAAGTACACTGACACATTTACTTGTGCAGGCAATATCCTGGGCAACAGAGAAAACAAGCAGCAGACAGGATAAATCAGAAGCAAGTGCAAATCTGAAACATGTGCTTACAATAAGGGACGCTGCGCTTGAAATATATTGATTTGAACGACTCCCCTAGAGAGTAGCAAAGGGAAAATATTGGAGAACCATTTAAAATCAGTAACATTTAATGAAAAAGTTTTTTTTTTTTTTATTTTGTGATATGTACACATATTTAAAAGACCTCACGT
Source organism: Grallaria varia (assembly GCA_013396735.1). Lineage (NCBI taxonomy): Eukaryota > Metazoa > Chordata > Aves > Passeriformes > Formicariidae > Grallaria > Grallaria varia. The sequence goes on from VWZG01007276.1 coordinate 88,098, forward strand.
GTAGTAGTTATTATGTAAAGATGTACATTATATGAGATATCCAACCATAGGATGTGGGTTGTGGAGTTTCCCTCCCTGTGGATGATCACAGTGGGCAGGCAGATTCCTCTGCCATAGACTCTGTAGCTTCCATGGTTTTCAAGATTTCATATCTGGCCAAGCAATGTTGAAAGAAGCAAAGAACAATTATGCCATACAGTGTCATTTTTACTTCTCAGTCACTTCCACATAGGTAATTGATGTCAATTGAGTAACAGTGCATAGAAGAGCTACTTGGAAGCATTGTCCACTCAAAATAATGGTTGTCTTCTTGGATTTGGGGCTTTTTTTAAAGCTGAGGACTGAGAATTTTAGGTCAGCCTTTTCAGAAAAATCTGAGTTGTGAAGGAATGTCACTGAGAAGGTTTAAGTCACAACACAAAGCCACCAAGGCAAGAAGGTGAGGTGGAGAATAAAAATATAATAAAGAAAAGCCTAAAAGAAATACAGCTCAAAAGAAGAAAATGGGTAAAACACAGCTTAAAGCTGAAGAAAAGCAGTGAAAGCCTGCCCTCAGAACAAGCTGAAAAGAACAGATTTTGGAACTGTAAAGATTTAGAAAAAGCAAAAGAGCCCAATTTGATAGTTTAAGATAGAAAAGGCAAACCTTTCAGAGGTTTGTAATCCAGCATTTGATTCTGCCACGAATCTGAGCTTCGCCTGAGGCATGGGACAGATTGTCAAAGGCGGGGAAAAAAGAAGGATAAAGAGATGGAAGAATTAAGGCCCTGTGTTTCAGTGCATTTCGAAGCAGTGCTGATCATCTCCTTGCCATGAAGTGCTTCTGTCAGTACCCCCCGCTGTTGTCTTATAAACCCAAACAATAATATAGACCAAACAACCGTGTATTGCACATTTTTCATATCTTCATGCATAGTTTATAATTTCATATGATTGATACAGAGTTAATTAGAGAATAGTCTTCTCTGATACATAAGATCCATTACTTGCTGTGGAGCACAATCCAGAGTGCACACATCTCCTGCTGAGATTGTAATAATTCATTTAGCAAACTTTTCTAATCTATTCATTAGATTAGTTTAAAATCCCCTTATAAAACTTTAGGTAAAACATTAGGTAAAATAAGCACTTCCTTAGGACAGCAGAGCAAACACAGCACTTCTTGTGCAGCTATTTCAGATCCTTACAAAACTCCAACAAAACGCCAAGAAAAATTGAATGTGTGGAAGGGAAGCCACTTCTGGGGCAGGAGGGGAGAAGCAACGCCAAGTCTGAAGGATTCATTGCAATGTTGGGATCTACAAGCTCTGTCTTCTAAGGCTCTCTCCATTCTCTTCCCAGTTCTCCACCTGGTCTTTCATTTCCCTTCTTCCTTCCACAGAAAAATAAGAAAATGTGGCTACTCTACTGGAGTTGCAATGGTTTGGACACTATTGCTGCTCAGAAATAGAATTACTGAATGGTTTGTGTTGGAAGGGACACTAAAGATCATCCAGTTCCACCCCTGCCATGGGCAGGGACACCTTCCACCAGCCCAGGTTGCTCCAAGCCCCATCCAACCTGGCCTTGGACACTCCCAGGGATCCAGGGGCAGCCACAGCTTCTCTGCCCAACCTGGGCCAGGGCCTGCCCACCCTCACTGGGAACAATTTCTTTCCAGTATTTAATCTAAAGCTGCCCTCTGTCAGTCACTATGAGCAAATCAAGGATCAATTTACAGACATACTAAAATGAACGCAGGAATTTTCTAGTCAGCAAAATACTATGGAAACAGCCAAGTATTTGGAATTGCAATGAATGCTGGCAAACCCCCACACTAAACAAGCACATTCACTATCTCCTGTGCAGGTTACCTTTCTTTTCCTTTCTTTCTGAAATTACTATGTTAATGTCATTTACCAGACTTTGATAAAGCTTGCAATCTATTAAGATATGAATAATAAATCTTACTTTGTCACTGACTCCTGTACTACAGAATAGTGCTGCTTTCAGAAAAAAAAATGTAAAGAGATAAAGTCCTGCTTGTGACAAACAGTGATCTGAAGGTATTTCAGATTAGTGTACAGAGATGTGGCATACAGCTTTGAATTACATATATGGCAATTTACTGCTTCAGTTTAGTTGAGCTTTCTAGTACAGTGATTCCACAATCATTGTTTTACAGGAAAAAAAGGAAATACATATACATATGTATATATATATATATATATATGTATATTTTACTATGGATGAAGTCACCTTGTGAATTCAATATCAATTCAAGGAAACAATCTGCCAAATTATAAATCATAACCAGACACAGAAGAAGAACTAGAGACACAGGCATAAAATTCTCTCAAGATTCCTTCATTTTTGTAGAGAAGCGATTCGACTTGCTTTGATAAATTCCTAATGTAGTGTGGAAATGGGTTTACTAGACATACAGTGGGCGTATCATCTGATTACCTGCCAAGGAATGTAAAAACTCCCTGGGAATCCTATTCAATGTTGGTTTTCAGGTCCCAGTGAAACTAAACGCCTATTTAGCTTAAAGGGTCAAACAAGTGAGCAGAGCCAACAAGACTGCGGTTGTTTTCATCCGTGTAGGATGAATTCCTTTTGTTCTGTGCGTGTGCCCGGGCTTGAACAGGTATTAGTTAATCCCTAATGTGTTACAGACAATCCCACTAATGGAGGGGGTAAGAAGCCTTGAACCTCTAGCTGTCAGTTCAAAGGGTCCATCCAGTCAGCAGCCCCTCATCACCTGAGAGATGATGGGAACGAGTAACAGTGGGTGAATCCTCTTTCTGAAACACAAATAAAGCTTGTCAGAGGAAGGGTAAGGAGGTTTATTTTAATGAGTTACATGGGGTCAACTTCCCAGAGCACAATTTAAAGGGAGCAAAACATACTCGCATCTGCTGTGCTTTGGTGGAACACAGTCATGTTTTATTTCTGAATCTGTTTGCACCCTCCACGGCTCTGCCGTGTCGCTCTGCAAGGCGAGGTGAAGGATGTCAGCTCGATATTGGGCATTGAAGATGCTCCCTGATCACTTGGAGAGAGTGTGTTCAGGGACCTCCCTGCCGTGGAGAAGAGAAGAAATAGCCCACAGAGAGTGAAGTGACTAAAGCTCACCTTCCTCCTTTGCCACAGATTGATTGTGCACATCACGGGGAGTCCTATGGGGTGAGATTCACTTTACATCTCTCACGTGTATTAACATCTACATTTCAGGATTCTGGTTGCAGGCAGAGGAGGGAACTAATAAAGCAAATCTCACGGCTCCCTAAAAATTGCGTGAGAAGAATCAGCCCCTCCAGAACTAAGAATAATAAAAAAATATTCTACCAGTCGAAAGAAGCCAGATAGAAATAACCACCAGGAAACGCTTTGGAACTTTTTTTGGGTTTTGTCTGTCTCAGAAATGGCTGAAAGGCCAGGTCTCCCTTTTATAATAAGTTTGCCACAATGCTGTGTAAAGCTGTGCCAATACCTCACAGGACTCAGGTGCCGTCTCACTTCGAAATCCAGTGAGACTTGTCAACTAGCTTGTCAGGGCAGGAAGTTTTGGAGACAAACAGAAAGCCTTTATTTGTTATTTGTATTTTCAGGCCTAGGAAATGGAAAACATATTTAAAGATAAACAACCAATGTATCTTTGGTATCTTTCAAAGGTCTGGACTTTCTGTTAAGGCACTTCAGAGTTGGCCCCTGCCTGTTCCACACCTCAGACTGTTTTCTGGAGAAAAGGGATAAAAGTATTTCTCTGCATCCCTGGGATAATGTGTGTACCACCTCTTGTGCAAAGGCCCAAATAAAAGGTGTTATATGGCATACAAGAACCTAATTTGCATGTGCTTACCGTTGTGCTGTATAGACCTTTCAAATTTTAATGAATTTAATTAAAAAAATATGGGTGTGATGAGGTGGCATCATTTTATGCACATGTATCGCAACATAACACAGTTATACTGTTAAAACTTAACTTGTAAGATATATTAATGCACATTTATCTTTGGTTTTTTTTTTAATGAGTGCCCTTCCTTAAGGTTTATGGTTATTCCTACATTTTCTCTTCCTCCACGTAGCAGCGCAAACTCCATTCAGAACACTTGGAAAAACCAGCAGCCTAATTAGTAAAACAACTCACTTGTTTTTAACTGTTCTAGGCTCTCTAATGCTAAAGGCAAAGATTCCCTTTGCTTCCACGGGAGCAGAGTTAAAATTCAGTAGAGCACGTTGGAAAAATTCCACCTCAGTTGGGTGTTGTTCTACAACGTCTTTGTCACATACCAAATGAATTTATCTTGTGTACAGCATGCATTACACAACCTCTGCATACCACAGGGTTGCCAGTGATATAACCTGGGGGAGAAAAAGGTTTAGGAACGCCACTAGGAAAAGAAAAAAAAAAAAAAGAAAAAAGAAAGACAGGGACAAGATTCAATGCACAGGTTGGCTGGCATTGCAACTACATTTTGAGAAGCCTTTTGCAGAGTGGGAATTCGTCTTCATACCGATGTGTTTGGAAACAAATAACCTGATTTTATCTGTCTGTGATAGCGGCACTGGTACAGCTCATAAGTGCTCATTTGCCCCCACGTGTGAGAACATTGCCCACAATGAGCTCCAGCATCTCTCTGGCCATCTCTACCAGTGCAATTGCCACCAAGGCACGGGGCCAGCAGAGGACACAGTATCTGAGCACAAAGAAGGGCAAAGTGTGGCCTGGTCTCATCCCATTGAGCAACTCTCCAAAAAACACCCCTTGTGGTCTTACATCCATGCCCAGAGGATTGATTCCTATCAATGAGACCAGCCTGGCAATGGGTACAAAGTGCTGATCCTTAAGTCAGGAAGTTCCAACGAGGACAAGGCCTGACTGGGACATAAGGAATGAGCTACTTTTTTTTTATCTTATTCCATAATATGTGTTGTCAGACCTCTACAGCTTCATCTCCTTTAACTGAGCCGTGAATCTCAGAATCTAAGAATAATAATATTCAATAATATTGAATATTCAATAACAATATGGCAGCAATGCTGGAGCAGGTTCTAAGACTACGTGACCTGTACATTAGCTTGTGAATTATCCCAAAGATCCTTTCTGGTGAGAAGTTGTATTTTTTACAACTATTTGTATAAAAAAAAATACAAGTTTCTGTCAAGTTCAACTTCCATTGATTTCCATCTGGTCCTTTATATATTTTACACAGTGATAAGAAGTAGACCTTTTATTCACACATTTGATACTCAAATATGTAACATGAGCTGAAATTCTTTAATGCTGTTGTACAAGAGACACTTCTGAAGGAAATATATGTATGTACTGGGAGAAACAACAGGGATCAAAACAGCTTTGAATTTCTGTTTTGATTTATGAACCTTTGTCTACTAGAGTAGTCCCGCAGGTACTTACTAATCCGTGGTTAATGTGAGAAATCAAATAATTTGGATGAGTGAAATGAGAATTTGCAGTGTTTTTCAGCCCTGTACAAACATGTACTTCATTAACCATGGCCTGCATTTATTTCATGGGGGGCAAGAAAACCCAGTTTATGCAAAGCACCTCCCTTCTGCATCTTTCATATTTAACTTCAGAAAGACTGTGGCTGATGGGAAAATCACAGATTTACAATAGCAGATGTCCTCTCTTACATTTTTTCTGCAAAGGGAAAGCCATAAGAAGTTGGTATCTATGTTGGATCCCAAGTTGCACAGTCAATTTCCTGACCAGACTCTATTGCTGCTCCTCAGCACCAGAAGGACAAGGGAAGGAAATACCTGAAGTTTCCACTGCAATACAGAGTGATGCACATGGGAGTGCATCTTCTGTGCATATGTTTGTCCTTCTGGGGAGGAACTAGTAAGGTTCTGGTCTAGAACCACAGCCGTTTTGTGACACCTCCGCTGGGGGAAAGGAACCTAAAAAACATGAGGTTTGCTCTTCCTTTGGGCAGCAATGCTCCTGAGGTCACCTATGGTGGCTGGAAGATCATCTCAGCTGTGATAGCATTGATAAGGGTAATGACTAAGATGATTTAGCTGTTTCCTTCAGATGTCAGGCATTGACTTGGATGATAAAAATACTGTGAATTTCAAAAGCAGGTTTAGTTTACCTCCTTGTTACCCTGAAATAAGGGTTTCCAGAGCAAGAGTCTGGCTTGGAACTAGATTAGCTTCAAGGTTAGACTGGTCTCTATCCATCATGCCTGAGGGTAGCCTATCAGTGCCTCCTATGAGAGTGCCAACAGAGGGCCTCTAAGCACAGAGGCATGCAGTATTCATAGAATAATGAAAGATTCTGATTCCTCCTTCCCCAATGGTAATGCACCTCTAAATTGCAGCTGCTGTCTGCCTCTGCTCCATTATTGACACCAAAACAAGGGTCTCAAATTTTTTATGCGCTTTGATGAACTAAGATTTTTAAAAAGTAAGAGAATTAAATACTACTCTATTAGACAACTGCCACAAATTCCAGGGGCTTAATGATGAAGATGATCAGAACATCTCATGTGTCACCTGACAGGAAGAGAAGATGAACAAATGACTACTAAACTTATATACCGCACTCAAGATTCCTGTTAGTGCATCTGGATAAAGCACAGTATAGAATATAGGAGACTACAAAAATATCTATAATCAGATAGTCCAACCTTAACTGTGCAGGATTTTGCCTTTATAACAAAAAACTTTCCATCTTCTCTGACTGTACTTTGTGAAAGGAATGAGAAATATTGAAATCAATTTGTGACTGGACTGGTTTGTATGTTCATGGAGTCATAAGTTTGAAACTGAAAGAAATTATCTTCAATTAGTCAATACTTTTTTCACTGCTGGATTGTCTTTTGCTGCAGAACTTATTTTTTCAGCAAAAATCTGAGTTAGCTCAACTGTGTCCTTGCTATAATCACAGAAGTTCTCCAAACCCAGGAGGATGATCAAACATGAAAGAACTATTAAAACTAAAAGATTCATATTATATTTTAGGGTAGCTATTCAATGATAAGGTCCCAACAGGAGTCTGTGCTAATTATTACATTCCTGCATAATCCAGAACTGGAAAAACTTCCACTACTTTGGGAATCTTTCAAAATAACAAAAAACCTAAAGCCACACTATCCATTCTTGGGATTGCTCTTCACAGTCCTACAATCCATGAAGTATGTAAAGTTCATGGCTCAGTAATTCATCTGTTTATCCAAAAAATGTATTTATCTTTTTTTTCCCATCTATTCTGTCATATTTTATATACGTTATTGGTTTTTATGCAATATCCAGATTTTTCTTGCATGTGGCTGTTGGAACTTCATATGGAAGATTAAATTTACAGATACATGAGCTTATCAAAACCCCCATGAGACTGAAAGGGTTTTACGTAGAACCAAGGAAGGCTTCTTTCTGAAGAGGTTTCATATAAAAAAGTCTGCAAGTCTCCCAGTCCCCCAAAGTCCTGTTGTTAATGAAAAGATCTTTAAGATAAAACAACAACCGTCATCTTTTTTTAAAGTTCATTATTGAACATGAGCAGTCATAAAACCTGAAAGGAGCTTTGGGAAATACAAGTTTAAATACCTTGGAGCCAATGAGCTGAAAACATTTTATGCAGTGGCTGCAAAAGTATCAAGCCAGGCATATAAATTGTCTAAAATACACATTAAAGAAGTGCTCTAAGTAGCCATATCCGGAGCAAGAATTGCAAGTTGGCTGAATGCAGGCAGAATGTGTAAGGTTATGGATGAAGCACTTTGTAAGGTGTAAGAATCGATGAGTTAAGCAGTTAATGTACTGTTGGCCTCAGGAATATGAAGTCTGATCCGAAGAGGAGCCTGGGAAGAGGGTGGATTAAATAAACTCGATGGAGAAAGAAATTTGCTAGGAATTATATACACTGATATATTGAACCGCGGAAATCAATAATGTACTACCCGGGCAATGGAGAGAACTGATAGAGCGCTGGCAAAAACCTGGTGTAATTGAATGAGCAATCAAACAAGCCTCGTCGGAGAGAAGCGAATGGCAAGAGGTTACAAGCAGCACAAAAATAAAAGCTAAGTAATAGCGAAGTATGAAGCGTTATCTGGGCTGATTGTGAAGCACAGCAGAGGGATAAAAGGGTCATCTTGCATGCTGAGAAGGCAAAAAGTGATCTGAGAAGGGGAAGCTAATGAGCACCGTAGATCACACCCGATGGGCAGATAAATGGAGGGGCGATAATCCCGGCAGCCGGGGAGGGCATTAGCATAAAGAGGTGATAATAGGATGCAACTGGGGAGGGAGACGGTAAAAAATCGAAAGATAAATCCGACTACAAACAAGCGCCAATACATTCCACTGAAAGGGAAAGGAAGGGGGGAAAAAAAAATCATTCCATGTGCACAGACAGACTTCAAAGAACTTAAGCATCCTGTGAAGATGACAATAGTTCCAGTTCGACACCGCGAACAGGTAAGTCAGGGCTTGATTGAAGCAGAAACAGGTCCTGCTATGAGCAGCATCTCTGCAAAAAGCCATCATGCCATAAAAAAAGCCCCAGCTGGTGGATGTCTGGGGAATATTTAGACTCCTCTGCAGGCTGGGCCAGGTGTGATCTCAGCTGCTCTGCAGCCACTCCAGAAATAACCCTGTTCGTCTCTGTTTTAACTGTGGTAGCTGAATGGGAAATGGCATTCTAAATAACCAGCTGGTTAAAACTGTTATAAGGCCTTGCTATATTTTGAGTGTTTGAAAGTCATTGCAGCAAATTGCTGTGCACCATTACTTTTTTTTTTTAACACAGAATATTAGAAGTAACATGCTTTAGAGAAAAAAATCCAAATAAAAAAATCCCCACAACCTGACCATCTCCACATTCCAGCAAACCAATTTAGAATCCCAGTCATAAAAGAGATGAATAAATCACTTTAAAAAATGATCTAAAACCCCTCTACTCCAAAACACAACCCATTGGAACCTGTCACTTCAGTGCTAAGTTTGGGAAGTTCTTTTATAAAGTATTTTCTCGCATACTCGTGCTACCTGAGATTGAAATTCAAGAATAAATAAATTAAAAAAAGCCATCAACTACCACTGTAGTTACCGACTCATGAAATCTACACTCAATGAACCTCCTAAAAACTTATTCTTGCAAGCCAAAGAGTATCTCCGTGGGGTACATTGGCATTATTGGTTTTTTGGTCAGGTTAGGAAAAGCAACACAGCCAGAGGTGAAATTATCCTTCCTGCTGTCCTACTTTTCACAGATACGAGAGTGGAGTGATTTAAATTCGAGCACTCCCCCTAACACTAAGTCCATTCCAGATGTTTAAACTCACAACAACTGAGAGACAAGAATGGTTGAAGAAGAAATTAGAGACGTTTTGACAGTGGCAAGCCATATATTTCCCTACTGTAGCCCTGATATGCAAAGAAGAAGGGACTGGATTTAAGGCAAAAATCGCCTGCTCCGAAGTTCATGACCTGATCGTGCCCAAGGGTGCTCAGAAAGGTGAAGAGGACATGAGCATAGGCTGAAAAAAATCACTCTGGGCCATGACTTCCATACACTGAGTTAGAAATTCAGTTGTGCAGGAATGCATATAAATTATTTCTGAATTATCAGCACTACTCTGATTCTCCTTCCTTTGCCACTGAAATAACAGCAAAATACCCAGTGACCTTGATGAAGGAAATGCAGGTCAAACTTTGTGCATCTTTGGAAGTACCCCAACTAAACGTCCTTAGCATTTAACCATGCAGGTAAGAACATTTTGTCATTTCCAGGAAGAGTCTGATCCCCTCTAGCCAGTGATTTGAAGAATAAGGAGAGTTGCAGCAGCAATATTTTCCATTTTTATTTTCTTGAATGTTCATCTATCTTATGTACACCTTCCACGCACTCTGCCACTGTTTGCTATTCACCAATTACTTATCTTTGTTGCAATTCATTCCAAGGGTAATTTTTTTTTTTTTTTAAATGTATGTTAAGATACTAAATGTCAGACTTTTCCTTTGCAGAAAACACTGACCTTAGAAAGCATATAGAATTTTATGTGTGTCTATATAGGTGTGTCGATGTGGCATATACACAAACTAAGTCTTGAGATAAATTCAAAGATGGGCTTTTCTTGCATTTTGTATTACAGTGGCCTTTGGGTATGAAAAAAGAGATTGCAACAGGCCCTTTAAAGAAAGTCAATTTCCTCTGCCCTGGTTCTAATTAGAGACAAGCAAAAGGTGGAGAAGAAACAAGGTTTGCAAAATGCTGGTTAGAGCAGATAAGCAGGACTTCTCTGCTTTTGCTTGGCTACCTAAATGCAGGATTTAAATTAAAAGCTATTACATCCTTTATAATCAATACTTAGAGAGAAGAAACTCACCTCTGAAGTAGATCTCTCAGGTCGTATGTACGGTCCCCTTGAAGCAACCAGGGCAGTCACTTCAGAGACATCTGCTGTTTAGATTGCCCTTTGCATAAAATTAACTTAGTCCCAACTTCCCAGGGTTCTTATCCAATGTCCTACCAGTTGGATAATTCAGCTTCTCCTTGTGACATTTCTGTGCTTTCATGAGACAGGTTAAATGATAAAGTTTTTGTGAGAGTGAGTTCCCTCAGGCTGTTCCTTTAGGTACAAGCAAACTGGCCATATGTTTTGGCTAATTATATTCAGCCAGTGCTGAGGTATAGAGCATCTGCACAGCATACTTCGGTTCTTGATTGATTACTTTGCCAGACTTACAGAGGAGATTTCTCACCCTGAGATAAACCAATTCCATTGAACATGCTCCAGTAATTTTCTGCAGAAACAGACTTGGTGTATGAGTGCATTGGCATGTTTTATTTTTCTTTACTTTATTAAACCCATATTTAATACTAGAAAATCCCAGCTGCTGGTGCATGCCAGCTAATACACAGGATCATTTCCATTTAAGTGCTGAATCAGACATTACCCACCAAAACTATTAAAATCTCATTGATATCACTATAACCAGCATTCAGAATTAGTGATGAATCTAAGGAACAGGTTAGACATTAGAGCTCAAGGAATATAAGCCTCCGTGCATTTCAAATCATGGTTTGGGGGTTATTCTGCTGAAGGATACAGAATCAGACTAATCTTCACCATCACAGCCGTAAGAACTGGGTGATGAACAAGCAATAATATAGGGGGAAAAGGGGGAACAGAGAATTTGAGTACAGCTTTATTGGTCATTAACATGAAAGCTAAAGGCTGTGAAAGTAATGTACTGATGGATATTTTCCCATTTTCTGGCTTGACAACGAGTGTATTGTTTTGTTTTTATAATTGAAAATTGGGTATTTTTTTACACTGTTCGAGTATACACCAACATCTCTCATACAAGGCAGAAGAGGTAAAATGATAATGACCTTGAAGACAGAATTTCAATTTCAAGGAAGCTCTTTTCCACTTTAATGACTTTTATAGAAAGTGCAGACAATGGGATTTAATCATTCAGCACTGTTACCCATATGAAAGTGATGGTGACTTCTAAAGCAGTTCACTTCATAATAGAGCATCAGGAAAAGTATTTGTATGCAGCAGGAGGCAGAAGCTGAGGTAGCACTGGAAGAGTCAGAAATCTTTTACTCTCCAGAGGTAAATTCATAAAGATTGCCCTTCAGTAAACAGGGTAGTAAAGTGCACTGACTCTGCCAACCTTTCACATTTGTCCTGTGAGTGACAGACACCGATGAGATGTATTTGGCAATTAGGGATGCAATTTCAGTTTTACAAGGTTTATGAGTATTTGATATTAAATGCCCTAAGCACTGGCAATGCCGTGTCTTTCTGTGTGATTATACCACAAGCTTGAAGGAATCTAAATCGCCCCCTATTCCCATAGCACTTAGTCATATTTCATAGGATTTCTCCACTAGGATGTAAGGTGCCAACACTTTCAGCACAGAGTTTTTCATATTCAGTGCCTCTGGATGTTGTAAGGGGATGTTTTCCAGTGGACAGCTGTTTCAGGAAAGCAGAGGTGAGTACAACCAATGCATTCCTATTTGCACATTATCTATAAGCGACAGGAAAAGGACGAGGTATCCCTGCCCTTTTAACCACCACTGCTCCTCAATGTGTAGCTATGGAAGTGCACTTGTTTAGGCTGACATACATAATTAGTTGCACTAAAGCACAAAAGTGATAATTACTTATTGCAGTGGTAGGCAATCATTCATGAAATCCTTAAGTGGCAGGCACTTTCTTAATTTTATTTGTTAGCCATGGATAGTCAAGTCTTATTTTTTACTGGTGAGTGGTGGGCAGAGGGAGAAGGCAAAACTGGGGGTTTTGCACTCAGGATTTTTACTGGGAATTCTTACTGGAGGGAGCAGAAAGAAAGACCAATCCCTTCCCAAACAAAAGCCTAGACAAAGCCAGTATGAGCCTCAGATTTCCAGGCACTGCAGGCAGTGTCAAGGAACACCAAATCCAAGCTCCCTGGCAGATGCCAACCCATCAAGTTAAAGGAACAATTCCTGTGACTGGTCAAATCAATACATTGATACATATATCTCTCTATATAAGGATATATATCTATTAGGATACATATCTATGTCTATATAGATATCAATAGGGGTATAGAGGGGAAGCTGTTTGGGCACTTGGTGTGCTCAGCCTGGAGGAGACTGAGGGGAGACCTTATTGCAGCCTAAAACTTCCTCGGGAGGGGCAGAGGAGGGGCAGGCACTGATCTCTGCTCCGTGGGGACCAGGGACAGCATCCAGGGAATGGCCCCAGGGGAAAGTTTAGCTTGAATATTAGGAAAAGTTCTTCATCCACCGGAGGGTGGTTGGGCACTGAACAGGCTCCCCAGGGACATGGTCACAGCACCAAGCCTGGCAGAGCTCAAGAAGCATCTGGACAAGGCTGTCGGGAACATGGCGGGATTGTTGGGGATGGTCCTGTGCAGGGCCAGGAGCTGGACTGGATGATCCTTGTGGGAACCTTCCAACTCAGAATATTCTATGATTCTATGATTGAATGAATTGCCACCCACAGACAAAAAAACAATCCAGGCAGTCTCCAGCTTTCAAATCCCCACCTTCCTCTCTGCTGGAAGGCATTTGGGGTTATATTGCATTTGTATTTTTTCTCACATTCCCTCCCTGAGCAGGAATGTTGACCACTGTGAGAGACATGAGACTGCACTGTTAAGACTGCTGGAAATTCTGATCTGATGCAGGAGGACAAGTCTTCAAACACTCTTTTCTCATTCTTTTTTTCCTTCAAATTATGGCTTTATATGTGCGATTTGATTCACATTTATTAAAATATTCACAAGGGGAGAAGAGAAAATACACAGTGACAAAATATTCTGTTGGCTTGGTGTCAGGTCAGCTATTAAACTGTGAGGAGCTAATTGAGACAGCTCTAGCATTACAATTAAAAAGATGGAAAAAGCACTATCTGCTACAAATGTTCACTTATATGTTCCCAATGAGATTGAACAAATATAGCTAAGGGTTAATCTTGACTCTTTCATCCCCTCCCAATTTTTTTAATTCTTTTGAATATGAAGCTGTTAGTCTTTTTCGAGTTTGAGGTCAGAGACTACTCCCAGGAGTTGACCTTTATTTGTCTGTCCTTTCATGCAACTTTGGAACACTACAATTATTATATCATCATTTTTTTCTACTTCCTTTCCACGTGAATTTAATATTCTATTATGTCATGGTTGAAAGACATCTGCAAAGTAATGTGATTGTCTAATGAAGTCTACCGGTTCCCCCTTCGAGAAGGGTCCCTTCTGCACCCAAACCATCCTAGTGCTGGTTGTGACACCTCCCAGAAAACATCAATTGATGGCTCCAGCCTCTTCCCAGGACACACTTTTTATTTAAAGTCATTCCATATGTAAGAAAGCATGTCTCAAAGAGCAACCTCTGGTGGTTTCCAAACCTCTTTAGTTTCCCTTGTTCCCAATGTCATGTCTTGGACGGGCCTGGACTATAAGATATCAGTTTGAAGCTCTTATTGTAAGTTTGGAAGCCAGATGTGAGACAGAAAGTGATGCTAGTAAATGTAACTGAAGTGTAGTTTAGGAGTTTCATTGAATTTTCCTTTTTAAAATTAATTTTGTTGAAAAATGGCGAGGAATAAAACGCAGGCTGTGTATTCAGATGTGTGGCACCCTTTAAGATGAGAAGAGGATATGCTTTTGGAATCTCAGCAAATCTAGCCTTCCAGTTAGAGCAGGATTGCTGAACATCACATAAGTCACAACCATATAAAGAGAATCCAGGTGTCTTCAGTACAAAACTAAAAATGGAACTTTTTTCCCTGAGTTCATTGAACTCAGTCCATGAGTGACCAAAAACCTTACTGAGAATAGCAGTGTTTGATCTTGCTGTTTATACTGCTTAGCACTTGGGCTTGCAAAGCAATTGAGGTAACAGTTCTGCTTGATGTCATTTTATCAAACAGAACATGACACCATCCAGCAAAATCTTCCCCACAATTTGGCCAAACAGGATCTGATATTTGCTCCAGCACTTTTCAGTCCAGTGTCATACCACACGAGGGACTGTCACTGCACTGTCCACAGAGGTGGGCTGGGTTGTTGTGATCACACTGCTAATGGTCATAAAAGATAATTTAACATTAAGCTGGACTTCACGCTGGTGATCAGGGCCAGTTCAGCCATTCCAAACACTTACACAGCTGGAAAAGTAGAAGAAAAAGATTCTGCGTACCTTAGGGCTTGGATTCGTGGGACTTTTGTGCTGCTTGTTGCCTACATGATGTTAACCCCAAAACAAGACTCTCAGCAGTAGCACAGCTCAGGTTTGTGAGCAGTTGGACTAAGTGTCAATCCTTTCAAACAATGCTAACCAGAGACAACTGCTTCAAAACATCAAACCTCACCTGATCTAAGCCAGAATTCGGGTGAAGAGAGTTGTTTCCCTCCCAATGTCATCCAGAGCTTTTTTCCTTCTTTCATCTTAATACATGACATGTATACATTGCACGCCCTTTGGGCCTGAATCCTGCCAGCTCTTTATACAGCAAAGGCAGGAAAACCCTGTTAATCCCCCATTTAAAGGATTTTTCACAGCCTTTGCCAGAGGAGGATGCTGTTCATAGGAAAATGCTGAACTCCACAAATACAGAGGAAGCTCAACCTGTGTTCAGTTGTCCATCAAAAACAAAAGAAAGGGCGTAATTTTGGCTACTGATCCTCTCCAGAAGCTGTGCTGACACGGGGTTTGTGCTTCAGCATGTTGAGAGGAAACAAGAGCACTGCCAGCAAACCACTGACAGCTCCTCTGCAGGGGCAGAACTGCAGCGTGGGAAGGAGCACACGACTGCATTTGTGTTCTCTGTTACTAATGTTGATGGCTCTCCTCCCACAGCGCATGGATTCAGTCATTTATAAACATTTCTCAAGAGAAAATCATACACGTACATATGAATTTATGCACTTAACATTATGTTTTCTAATGAGGGTAAAAGCAGTGCAGAAGAAATTCCCCTCCTTGCAGAGATGAAAATGACAGGTCATATCTACACTTCAGTTCCTCTTCTCTCTACCCCATTCATATTTTAATATTAATTTACAGCAATAGAGAAGCGTATAATAAACCACTCTGTGATGTACACTAGCTCCCATGCATTAACTTCTGCTTTTATATTCAGAGACTTATTAGCAGAAGGTGTAATATTCCTTACTCTTTACTACTGTGAGAAGAACTGCTAATTTTCTTAGAGCCAAACTTTAAACCTTCTTCTCCCAGGAAATAAATTGTTCTTCTACCTGATTGTTTTACTAGGTTGGCTTTCTGCCTCACATTCCCTTGAATAATTAATTTCATAAAGTAACCTGCTTCCATGTTTGCTTCGCTAATGTGCATTTTTCAGTTCCCGCTACAGAGGAACATTTCAGTCAATGATGGGAAAGAATTATAGGGAGGGAATGCCACGTCAGGAAAGAATGAGGACAGACAAAACAAACAAAACATTTTTTGTAAAAATCAGTCATTTTTGCTAGTGCAAATTCTGCCTCACCTCCAAAGCCTTTAGTCCAATTTCTCTGAATTTCGCACTGGAGGTTGTTCCCAAGACTTAGATTTTGCATAAAATGAAGGAAAATGCCATCAGGGCACTGGATAATTTTAACCTTTTAAAGGGTTTTGTTTATTCACCTTGCCACGTGGTCCTTCAGCCTGGCTCCCCATTCTGGCATGTTTGCCCCTTAGCTCTTCCTCCTTTCTCCCTCTGTTAAAACCCAAGAGAAAAACGTGGCATAACTGGAGGCATCAGATTTCAGCTGGATGCAGAGTCAGTCCTTATTCCCCCTGTTATAAACCATGGAAAATTCACTGGAATTCAATAAACTACCCAGCAGTGTCAAAGCTGCCATTATCTGCAGGGCTATCAGAGTGAGCTCCTCAATCAGCTACGAGTTGACTTATCACTGGGGTTTGTACTCTCTGAACTGCATTTATTGACATCATTGATTTGATTTCTGGTGGCTATAATGTCAATCTGCAAAGGAAATTCTGATCCTTGTCTCAGGTCCAATTCATCTGTTTTACCTATATATATATATATCTATCTCATCATCACTCAGTGCCTTTACCTTGTTGCAATGCAGTGAACAGCGCTAACATTAGTTGTCATTGTGGTGATTGGATTTTCTTCTGAAAGTGTATTAAAACCCAGAAACCTATGTAACATTGCATTTTCAGTTGTTTGGGGTTATTTCTCCATGCAAAAGTAAAGATTTTGCAAAAAGTTGCTAGTGAATTAGAGGTTCAATAGGAAGACAGAAAAAAAGAAACCATTAAAACCTGCAATAAATACATATTTCATTGCTAAAAAATAATGACTGAAGAAAACGAAAATAGGTAAAGCACTTAAAATCATATCAATGTGCCCAGTAACTAGGATGGCACTGATGCCCACAATGGGGCTCTGCAAAGCAGGGCATTGTAAATGCACAGCCTGATGTTGGAAATAGCAAAACATCCACCTGAGTGATAACCCGAGAACAGAATCTAAGTTACCTGTTGGCATGAATAATGCCAGCATCCAAATCTAAATGGGAATCAACACGGGAGGTACAAAAATCCTCAGGAACCAACATGAAATTCGTGATCATCTGTTATCCACATTGGAGCAGAACTGTTACAACATGAGAAGATTTTCATCTAGTAGTGATCTTTTTTTCAGATACACACACACAGAAAATATGATGCAGCCTAAAATCCACAGTTTAACAATATAGTAACAGTGGAAATCATTTTGCTTGCCATAGGGTTCCAGAAGAAATCAGGATTCCAGGCAGATATTGTCCTACTGTTCATGAATAACTCATTTTGACAGAACTTGTTGATGTATGGGTTCAACCCATCACAATGCACAAACAGCCCTCCTTTAATAATTTACAACACTGATGTTTGGATTCTGGATTCCCCAGCTGCTACTGTGTTTCTCACAGTGGGGTAGAATGGATGCTCTCAGTTTGCTGAACTGTGAAATCAAATAGATTATGATATGTGTGCATGAAAAATTAAAGATATCAAAATTTGGATTTTCATGTGCGCACTGCAGAATCTTCGTGCATTTTAGTAAACCTAAAACAGCATGCTATTATATCAGAAAACTAAGGTTGGTAAAGATTTTTCCTAATGCTGCAAAATTTTGAATTCTTTAACACAATACTCTTCTAAAAATAACACAAAACCCCCACAAAAATAAAATCCAACCCAAACAAAAAATTAGCAAACAAAGAGAAAAAAAGAAAAAAAGCCAGGTAAAAAACCAATCCCACACACATTCTTTTTTAAAGTACTGGTTTTGGAAAAGACAGGTCACAGCAGTTTGGGATATAGTCAATTGAAAGAGTTATGGTGGGAGAAAAGGAGGTGGGGCAGGAAAGATCCTTTAATGCTCCTCTCCCTCCCAGTAAAAGTTTCAGTTCTTTTCAAATCTTTCAACAGCATATACACCCTCCATAATTCCACTTCCAGGAGTAACCTTTATGTTGAAGAGTAGAAAAAATTGCTACTTCTGTAAGACTTCATCATCTAAGCAGAACTGTAATTTTATTGTCAAAGTAGCTGCAGAATACACGTTGCATCAAGAATAGAGCGTAAGGTTAAAGACTGTATTTCCTCAGGCTGTTCAAATACAGAAAATGAATTATGTGCCCAGCTATTCCTAAGGTAAGGGAGGACACAAACCAATTTGCCTTATCCTACCTTTATTTTATGCTTTTAGGAGATAAATGGCTTCCTCAAATATTGTTTTTTTCGTTGTAGTCAGGATTTCCTCAGTGTCACAGATTAGTTTATCTAAATAACTCTCAGAAGGCTTAATGTCCCCATAAAACTAGAGCTAGATTGCAACACTGATAGAAACCTACTTGTTACTTACAGTACAGCTGAATATTCACAGAGGGCTCCCATCACCAGTTTCTCCTCCTCTGCATTTTGCAACCACATTTTCATATGACTTTGAATAGTTCTACTGTGGTCTTTTAATGCATTATTTACAGACTTTATATATCACTGGGGAAAAAAAGAGAAGATGATATTGCCGTTTAAATATAAATCTATAGCATTACTTTGCTTCAGTTCATTTAAGAATAACAAAATGTTTTCCTGACTTCTTTGGGTATCAGAGAGTTTGTTTTATTCCTAGAAACAAATAGCCCAAACAACAGCAGATAACTGAAATAATTTTTTGCCATATTATAATACCGAAGACACTCAAAACGATAGACAACAATTTTTATATATCTTGACTCATTCCTGGCTTAAAGTGGGGGAATTACTTATGTGATTTTATAATTTAATCAAAGCTTCAAAGATAAAAGCTACTCAGTTTGACATAAGAAATTGGCATCAACTTCTGTCTGACTCTTCTTAGAATGACCTACTCTGCTGACAAAAACGATTAAAATAATATCACTATTAGTTCAGTGCAAAAGCCTTCACCCTGTAAGATGCAAACGGAGACAAATGAAAGATTTAAGTAGCCCAAAAGTGACTTTAACTTCCAGTCACATCTGATCTTGGGAAGTTTCTGGTGCTTTCATCACCAGTGCGCTCTAATCCCTTCACTAAACAACACTAAATATTCTGTCCCTTCACATGCCTCAAAAATCTCCCTTGAATAAAGTGAAATGGAATAAAGTCCATCCTCCTTGGAAGATTTGCATTTGAACAGCACAAAGGACTGTGTAGCAAAGGATTATAAAGAGACGCCAACTAAGACAGTGGTTCACTGGTCATCTCTCTCAAACCCCCTCAAGCCTCTGACACAGAACAGCAGTAAAACAGTTATTTGGGAATGCCAAGCAACAAGCGGAGTTTGAGACACCAAAAAAGCTAAAAAACTCAGTAGAGAAAGACACATCAGTAGTAGCTCTGAAGGAGTAACAGACTTGATGTTTCTGTCGGTGGCAGAATCACAGACACAGTTCAATACACGATTCAGGCTGATGCTGTGCAAGAATGTCCACAGGCAGCCCATGGTTTGCTGACTTGGACGAGCTGACAAGACATTCCTTTTATTTTCCATTACTGATGGAATGAGATCTGTGTTAGGAGTGTCTGTATAACCCGGAGGTCAGAAACCAATAGACATCCAGACAGAGGAATAACCTGAGAAGCAAGAAATTTTCTTTCCCTGTAGTTTTTGGTCTTAACTTCCCTTGGGAAGTGATGGAAAGTGTCAGTAACAAGTTTCTCCTGAGAAATACAGTGAGTGAGTTTTTCTGCTTTCCAGTGTACCAGCCTGAGTGGGTTTCAGTGATTCTGTTGCTTTCTGGCCTCTCCAGTCCCTTCTCTTGAGAGTAAACACAATTCCCTTTGCCGCATTGCTGTGCCTGACCAACAGAGAGGGATAAAAGTCACCCAGGTTTTGATGAAAGTTTGCACAGTTTAAAGATGCTGCGCTTAAGGAAGAGAGCAGGTGCTGGAGGGCACCGAGTACAAGGAGCTGGTTGAACTTCAGCTTCAACCTGCCAAGTTTGCTGCCTTTAAAACAGACTTTCTAAGAATAATTTGATGAAGTCACCAATAGCAGCCCGTCGATTTGCATAGATTAGGAAATTTAATATTGGTGCCACGGAGTTGTGGGAGCAGCACTGTGGCATGCAGAGAACCCAATGAGTTACTGCAGTGCTGAGGTTGCAGAGCGTGCACTTGTGAAATGCTGCCTCCTGTCACATTCTTTGGAGGAACCTCAGCCCCCAGCGTGCTGCATTTTGATAATCACATCTGAAATGCCACAGTGGGGGCAAGTGCCCTGCAATACATCACTTTTCTGTTTAGTCAGAAAGTGATAAAAAAGGGACACAGAAAAAATAATAGATGATATACTTCATTTTTAACACTTCTTTAGAGAGGAAAAAGAACCTGTGAGGCCTTCCAAGCCATCTGTTATCTGAGCATGTCAGATTGTTACAGATGAGAGACAGTTCACTTTTTAATACCAGAAGAAATTTATAGGAATTCCGAGCAAACTTCCATTCAAAACATATGGTGGTATCCATAATACACCTGCTTTAACACTCAGCACTCATTACTTTGTGGACTTAATAGTTTGTCCATTATTAGACTTTTTAGCTGCAAGGTAATCATCAGATGTGTTTTAGCAAAAGCAAAATGATTCAACCTGGAATGAAAACAATTACACATTTTGGCTAACAAATAAATCAAACCTGAAAATATTATCTAAAATCCTAACATATTACAGTAGTTAAATTTCCTTTGAGTGCAATTTTCTTTGAGTGCCATACCATTCATACTGAAAAAGGACAGAAAATGTAGATAATACAGCTATATTACATATTGCATATATTACATATAGCTGTATTATGTATCTATATTACATGTGTACATATATATATAATGTATTTATATTACATACATACAAAGCTAACAAATTCAGCTTTTCTAGTCCATTAAAAAAGTGAGTTATTGCACACTTAATAAGTGGGCGCCTACAACAACAGCACAGACTTTTTGTGTTCATCCACAATCCCACAGGTCAAGGGGCTGTGGACTCAGGTCCCCTTTCCCAGTTACTCTCTCAGGCCTCAGGTCTTTCCAGTGAGGTCTCCTCACTCTCTAGGACAGCCTGAAATTTGGTATCAAAATATAAACCCACCCATAAACCCGAGGTCACTCCAGAGGTCTCAGGTGGGGTCTGTAGAGCAGCACTCACACCGGGGTGTGTTCAGCTCCTGGGCACCCAGATCCTGTATCCCACCCCCTGGTTAGTCCAGTCTACAGGTGACAGCCACAGAAAACAAAGAAAGAATGATAAAAACCCTTCTCACACCAAAATTAGTCAGGAACAGTTATTATTTTAATAAGCAGCTAGTGCAGACTTGTGGCGGCCATTTTCCCATGCCAGTACTTTTATCTGGCCTTTTCTGCCCCTTTGTCCACCCAAATTAGCAACCCTGCCATAATTACTTCTCTTCCCTTGGTCCTAGTTTTGTTACATCCGTATCCAAATTTCTAATGTGTTTACCTAGATGACCATGACATTAAACTGTATTAGGGATAGTTGTCTTGGTATCAGTTCCTATTTAAACATCCAAATTTTGTCTGTTTCTCTCAAAACTCTCCACTAATTGACTAAGAGATCAATCCATTCATGATGGCACTGTCTGTAATTTTGACCAGTTTCTCACACGTCAATAGAATTTCAATGCTCATAAAGCAAAGAAGAGCCATTTCCAGCTGGAAGGGCGGTCAGTGTTTGATGGATAAAGGTTTGCTTTGGTTTCTTTCTTCCCAGTAATGATGTCATTGGAAAAAAAAAAGGTAGAAGCTTCATAAAACAAGAGCTGTTAAGGCCCCAAACTTTTGGATTGGAGAATATTTTTAGCCCACAACAAAACTTCTGCTCTAAGACAGAAAGAGGTGGGAATGTAACAGCCATTAACCCCACGTTCTCACTCCAGTGCCATGTCAAGGAACCAGGTAAAAGCCTCTTCTCTGAGTCAAACCACACCGAAGGTGGTTCTCATACAAGCAAGGATTGTCACCATCTGACCATCTCTTCTCATTATTACCTGAACAACAGAAAAACTAAGAAATGTTAGACTTGCTTATCCAGTAGAATCCTTCCAGGGATTGCCAGCTTCAAATCTGTCGTTGCGCAAGTTGTTTCTGCAACTTAGATTAATGGGATTCTCAAATGCATTTAAGCTGAAATCACGTTAACATTACAAAATATTTTAAATTAAATGCAACCCTTGGTGCGGATATCACTGTTAAGAAAAACAGTTTGTAAATGAAAACATTACTTTGATGCTAACAAATCTTATTATCGGTGCCCATTCCAATTTACCACTGTTTTAACGCAAGACAAGTTGTCCTCTAAAATATTATTTTTCCATTGATTAAAGAGAGAACCTAGAAAACTATCTGAAGTATTTCCAGCTTTAGATACCTACTCCAATGTGTGGTGAGATTACTTCGGTCCTTAGAATAGAAAGTTGTCTTGTACCTATTTATTATCAATTCATATCCTCCTCTCTTTTAAGCGTTTTCCTGCTCCTCATCTGTAATTATTTTCTGAAGTGCCTTTCTGACAGAAACCACGACCGAGCTTATTCCTCACCAGTAAAGCCCCTCCAGTTTGTCTCACATAAGATGCTGTAGGTGTCATTTCCTTCTGTAAACTCTTTCAGCCCAGAAATCCATTGACACTTGTAAAGTCTCCAAGTATTTTGTGCGTACACGTGCACTTGGAAACCATAGAAGCTTAAAGAAGTGGGGGGGTTGAGAGGGATCTCCGGAGGGCATCTGGTCCAGCTCTTCATACAAGTGAGGCAGTGAGAGCCTGGCAGTGGTTTAAGAGGTGATCATTGATAAGAAACAGCTCCCACAGACCAAGAGAAGCCCTTTATAACACCAGGAATTTGGGGTTCTGAGTCTCTCCACACACGAGTAATTTTCTTGGCAAAGCGGTGTTTTAGCATCTACAATAATTGCTGCTGGTGGGTGCAAACCACTGATTCAGCAGTTGCACAGATGAATTCATTCCAGACTTTATGGTGCTCTAGAAACACATCAAATCCTCCCTTCAGCTGCTCTAGACAATGATTAGTTCTCTGACCTTTCACTGTCCATCCATACAACATTCTCACATATGGGAGTGTGGACTGGAACTAGGCAAGCAGGTGCACATTTTCATGAGTATTTAAGGTCAAAATTCCAACTAAACATCACCAGGCAAACTTTCTGTCTTTAGTTTATAGCATGGAAAGTAATGCTATATCAAATTTCCTTTTTGCTTTAGATTTAAACTTAAAAATACAAACATTTCGTATACAAACCAGGAAGAAATTGTTAGAGCTGCATAAAACAAGTAGGCATACAGATACATACCACAATAACGTCTCTAAATGATTATATTCCTGAATAAGAATGTTCACTGCCTATGCTCAAGAAAAAATGCTAATAAATCAAATAATTTTGTCCTTCTGTTAGCAAGGAAAAAGGCATCCACCACCCTGAGCAATTTTGAAGGAGCAGTGAGGAATATTTAGCAGTCCACTTTCAGCATCACACCTGGAGGTTTCCATTAGTTATCCTACTATTGCTCTCAGGAGATGCATAACTGATTGTTTAATTGGTTAGGCAATGTCTTGAAGAATTACTTATTAAGCATAAAATATGCCAATAGTAATTCCACACTCACAAAAACCAATGTGAAAATATTTCAAAAAAAGCAATTACATAACTGTCTCCAAATTGCCACCATTAGTCATTCCCATCAGAAAGCTCGTTCTTTCACAAAAATGTTCAGAAAAGAAAAAGTGTTTGCACCTCAAATTACTGTTTATTAAATGACTGGAGAATTTCTGGTGGAAAAAGGTGAGATGGAGGAAACCTGCAATTGGATTTCTCCTGCACGAAAAATTTCTGGAAAGTCATATGGTGAATGCCAATGTGACCCTCCAGCATTTGAACCAGATCAAACATGAGAAATATTGTCGTCCGTGGATGATTTAAACCCTGTATCACAGCTGAGTAGTTAATGAGTTATACTGCTTATAACACCTGAACAGGCTTTATTTTTAAGAGGGCCTGTTTACAAAGACCACTGCTGGCTGATTTTCAACAGATTTGCCCCTCTTATTTAATCTCTAAACCTGCAACACGAGTCACAGGAACTCAGCAATACAATCCTTACATAAAGCTGTATCATCTGTGCTTAGATGGGAGCGTGCATCCAGTGGGAACAAACTGGGCACTCCTGATGACACTCACTGTCAGCAAGGTTAAGACTTCAGTACTCTGGCCAGGTTCTTTTGGACATCTCACACGTGGAGGATGCAATGTTTACTACAAAACTTATTCGTTAGAAGACAGTTGATGTTGCGTGAGATTTCTGATTTAGCACATTGATACAAAATATACCAAACCTACAATTCAAATGTAAGTTGCAACTGTTATTTATTGCTGAGTATTCAATTCAATTGTGATATCAGGATGGTTCTCATTACCAACCTCTAGGATATGCTTGGCATCACAACGCTGGACATTCCTCATCCATGTGGACTGAAGTCACCTCAAGTCCAGTGCTTTCTTCAGACATTTTTTATTAGCTGTTCAGTTTTTATACTTTATGCTGGGCTCAACCCCGTATTCCCTCCCCACATGCTGGTCTGGCTAACTTAGAGAGACATCCATATTCTTTAAATGAAATCAGGGAGAAATATTTGTCTCATCAGTCGACCTGCTCAGCTGGTGACAGCCGGTGACTGGAATCAAACCCACAGACTCCTCTGTGCTGAGATGAAGTCAGCTTTGCCACAGCTGTGCTCAGCCCCATCCTGCACCATTCCTTGAGCTTCATAGCACATCATCCTTGCCCATCTCCTCTGAGCCTCCTCCATTGCAGGGTTTATTGGTCAGATGGGGTAAGATAGGCAAAGATTTGGTAAAATATCGCTAAATTGTCATGAGTTTTCTTTAAATCTCAGGCTATCTTGCGTGCCTCCTTGGCTCATGAAGAACTGACTTTCCCAAGGGTCAGGTCAAGGGGTGGAGACCCTGTGTGCAATCTGGAATGCATGGCATTACTTCGGGTTAATTTGGTAACAGAGAACCGCCTGTACCTTCTATGAGCATGGCTCACATTGGTGACCTAAACTTGTCTGTCCCTCTCAGGCCAGACAAGGGCATAGGAAGATTTGAAGTCCTGCATAATTCAGTTCCTTGAGGAAACGTTAGAACCGTGGGTATTTTTTGAAGGCCACTCTGTTCTTGCAAAACTTTTCCCAAGTATTTTTAATGTTGTATAGACAGATCACTTTAGCAGAGGAGCATTTGACTCTGGCTCTTTGAAGACATGAGAAATTCAGGAACTTATGAAATATTCTACCGAGACATAGGCCCGCCACTTGCTTTCTCAAGTGTTACAACATTTCATACTCAAATAGTTTTCCCTGTCATATAATTTTACAGATTGCATCTGCATTTCAAATTCAGCATCAGGGTACCTTCTGCTGAGTTTGCTGCAGGCTGGTGTTGTGTGTCGAGGCATTACTTTTTTACAGTGCTCACAGTAAAGTGGTCAGTCCGAATTCTTGCGGCCATCAGTAAGAACTGTACGTGGTAACCATTCCTGTGTGGTGGAGATGTGATTGACAACTTCAATCCTAAGTGAAACCTCAAGTTACACTGCGCCGTGAAGGGCAGTCTGTTAGAAAATCAGGCTGTAATGCCACAAGACCATGTAGTGTAATTATTATCTGAGCCGTGTCTGTGAGTTGCAGTTGATAAAAGTACCACTTCAGGTAATGCATTGTAGTCATGAACACAGCACACCCTTCAAAAAGCAGACTAATTATCTAGTGCATGCAGAATTCTCCACACTACAAAGTTTTCCAAAGTCATTATTACTTTTGACTTAAGAATCCCCTGACATGTCGTGGTAGAAAGGGGAGGGACATGCTGGATTTGCTGTGTGAGCACATTTATCCCAAAGCTTTACATGCACAGGTGGATCAAGCGTGGGACCTCTAAAGGTCTGCACATGGCAAAGAGAGATGCACACAACAGTGGGTCTGTTTGTGTGTGTGCACGTGTGTGTGTGTGTGTGTGTGTGTGTGTGTGTGTGTAGAGGTGTTTGGTTTTGGTGTATATTTGTTTGGGTTTTTTGTTTTGGTGTGTGTTTGTTTGTTTGTTTAAGAACACAGATCTGTGTCTAGATGACTTGCAACAAACAGAGCAACCCTGATGCCCTTCCACTCTATCCTGGTGTCATCAGTTGTAGGCGACATTCACATTCACAAAATTTTGAATAAACGCAAACAAAATGATAAAGTGTGATTTAGGGCAGTTGTAAACCATCACATGGAGCTACATCAGTAGTTCACACAGCCAAACTCAGCAGAAAAGTGGAAATCCAACAGAAAGACATTCTCCTGAACTGCATCTTTATGTCAAGCCCCCCAAGGAATCACAATAGCCCCACTTTAATTGACTAAGAAAATTACTAAACTGTATGCAAGAAGCCAACTTTTAGCAGAGACAACAAAAGCTTTTGTCTTAGCTTTCATGTGAATTAAAGCAGGCCCTAGGTGGGTATTTCTATGTTTATTTCCTCTGCAGATTTTATAATAAAATCTCTGCCTTACAAAAGGAAAAACTATTATTTAATCTTTCAGGGGCATTAAAATTCAAAGCCATCAGCAAATTCACATTTGCGCAGTTGAGAATTTACAGAACTAATCTGAAGTATTCTCCTGCTGACACTCCTATGCCATGAGATTCTATAATGAAATAAAGTGTATATTTTTGTACTCTAATTGTTAACCCAGGTGTGTAACATTGACATCCATCGTCAACCTTACTTATTGTTTGACTTTGGCTCACTTGAAACATAAGTATAGGCAGAAAAGAAATGCACAGAAAAAGGGAGAGAATTTTAATTGGAGTTGTTTTTAAATATTTAATCTATGTGTGATGTACATTTTGGAAGAAAATGGGGATTTATGAGCACAGTCTCACCACCTGTATCACTCCAGTATATGAGATAATGCAGAACTCCTAATTCCTTTTTACAGTTCAAGGAGAATAGAAAGATGTTGCGTGTCAGCTTCACATCTGACTGTAAAATTGCTCAACCCCAAACCCTTCCAACCTGAGACTCAGATTGTTGAATGGAGGGTCATATCAAACGACTCCACACTTTTGGAAAATTCCAGATATCCATTTTGGTGCCAAAAGGGGAACTGAACTCTTTGCCAATACTCCTGCCAAGCGGCCGACCAGGGACAGGTTTGACAAGTCATCGCTCAGTTATCATCTCACTGAAAATCCCCTGTATCTTGAGGGTTTGGTTACATTACCCATGATCTGCTCTCTCTGTGACTGAGGGAGAGATTCATCTCAGACTGATAGGATTGAAGGGACTCACAAAAACTTGCTGTTTATCCTCCTTCTCCTCCTCATCAGCTACACCTGCAGTTCTTCAGGACAGCTATTTTTCCAACCTCTTCTCAAAAGTCCCCAAAGTTGGCAGCGAGGCTGCTTATTTTCTAGCAGTCCATTACACCAGCCCTTCATTTGTAGTGGCTCTTCCCCTTCCAATTGCCTAATAGGAGTTTTCCCAATCCCTAAGTTGAGCCACACCTGAGAGTAGGGAAAACATTCTTCTTTTCTATGGCCACATTCCAGAGATACTACACTTACTGCACCCCATCACAGTGACTCTCTTTTTAGGGCACAGTAACATCTACAAGGACAGATTGTGGCAGACCAAGCAGCCAACGACAGTAATATTTTCTTTCCAATAGCTGTCAGTGACACATGGGTTAGAAAAATCCTGTAAAATCTGGTGTGGAAAGAGAGACCTCCTTTGCACTGTTCTCCAAAATTTCAGCAACTGCAATCTGGAGATTCTTGACACCACTTTCAAGGTTTGAACTGTTTTTTAAACCTGTTAATGTTTTTTGATTGCATAACATCCTTTGTAAGTTCTGCAGGTTAGTTATCCATTACACAAAAAGAGAAAGGTGAATAATCATCCCACAGTCACTTTTTCTGTACTATTGAAGGTTTTATATTCTCAATTTTTTTTCTTTAATATTTCATTAAAATCACATTTTGATTACAAGTGCCTCGGGTCATTCTGTCGCTCCTCGTAGTTAATGGATTCCAGACCCTCAGTCTTCCCCAGACTGAAGTGGTCTCTGTCCTTCTTGGCACACTACCCCCAAACCATAACCCTGGCATGCAGGATTAAGTGTTACAGGGTTTCGGGCTGTTGTGTCTCTCAGGTTTTTTGGCTCATTATTTCCGTGTCAGAGTAAAACCCAGCATTTTTCCGTAGTTAAATAATGTTCTTTAAACATTTTCAGGTTGTATGTTAAAACTGAATTATGTATGTTAGCATGAATTTGAACTTTTGTTCTTCTTTCAGTGCACCTGCAGCCCTGGACATTTAATGACCACAAGCTATGATCTATCATCCATCCAAAACACTGACTCCAGTACTCATTTGCATCCAATCCAAGAACTCCAAGAAGCTCCTCTTAATATATTCTTCTGTTTTGACAATAGATCTCTGATATGTTTCTCAAGACAGTTCTGTATCCACCTGGGCGTATTTCAAATGATATTCAGGCTATGGATCCCTGGGCTGCTCATGAGAATGTCAGGTGGAAAGATTTACTAAAATTGTTATCATTACTTACTGAAAGGTGAAAACCCCTGCTCACAGAACTGCTGTTTCTGACCCTCTCCTTTGTCTACAGCACTTGTTAACGTGTTGCAGGCAGGAACTGGATCTATTGACCTAAATCCGTAACAACCATTCATCTCCTTGTTTTTATGGTATTAATAGGAATAACTTATTTTTCTACTTTTTTTTTTTTTTTCTTTTTTAAAGTAACTTGTAGCTGATCAACCCATAAGTCCCAAGATTTCCTTCCTCCCCCTGCTCTTTTTAAAGACCAACAGCAAATTCCCCCTTTGCCAATCCTCTGGCACCTCACCTATTCCCCAAACTGCTTTTAGAGATCACCGGTGCCTCTTAAGTACGTAGAATGATGTTTTCTGGGTGCAGATGTTTAAAGGCCTTTAAATTACAATTAGAAAATGTCACTGTATTCTGTGCTGAGGGCCTGTGTGTTTCTCAGTGGCTGGCCCTGTATAACAGCCCAATGATGTCTTGGGTGTTTTTTGCCCCTAGAATTATGATAGATGACGGAAAAAAGGTGAAAATTCTTCAGCAAAACCAGCATATTGATCTCAATTTTTTACCCCCTTCAGAATATTACCTGGATACTTTGCCAGCTTTTTTATTAATACTAATTTACTCGTAATTCTTGATGTCCCTTGGTGTCTGTATCTCTTTTTTGTGCTTTGGCTTTTCTCATTGGTTATTTTTATGCTTTCTCCTGTCAGTTCTCAAAATGACTGTGCTTGTATGCATGCAATACACTGGTGTATTTGTTAGATTTCTGTGTGTCCAGTTCCACAGAGTAGGATGGTTTAGCTGGTGAGAAAATTTAAACAAATAATAAAAAAAATTGAACAAAAATAACCCCATCAAACTTGCAAATAACAATAAACTAAAGTTTTTGAACTTTCAAAATAAAAACTATTCTTTAAACTATTATTCTGATACTTCAGGCTGGAGGAAATAGTTTTTAGATCTTCAATTCATTTGGATTCTATTCCCAGGTCTCTGATGCATAATGAGATATAACAGCCACTTAAGGAAAAAGTAAAAGCTTAAAGAAAACATTTTGACAACATCAGAACAACTGGTTTATTTTTGGGATGTTTTTTAAGCCATAATTACGACATTGGTAGTAAATGTACACCAGTGTTGGTATTATTTTCAGTATTCTTCCCATTCTCTCAAAAATATTAATATCAAAGTGCATTTATGAAGCTTGATTTCCTAATTCTGTATTCCAGCAATGGATTTTCATATAATTAGTAATGTGTATACTCTAATTTAAACTTTTCTCATGATTGGGACAGTAAGAACTTCTTTTCCACTAGCATATTTCCTGACTTCTAATAAGTTTTTAGGCAATTTTGTGACATTTCTTGTAGCAAAGGCCATGAACAAGGTCTCTCTCTGCTACATGGTTGCCTAGTTACATAAAGCTCATTAGGACCATCTTGCCTTGAACACTCCTAATAAATTTGGGTGAAACAGGTAGAATCCAGAAATTATTATTGCAAAAGAGCAAAAGAGGAGTACAGGTATGTCTTGTTCCTTCAGGAAAGCAAACCCAAACTCCACATTAATTAGTTGCAGTGTAAAAAAAAAAAATTATCTTCCATGCTGGATAACTGATAAAATGTAAGATGAAAAGACTTTATGCTTATTTCATAAAAACACCCACTACTACATTCAATGTATTAGAGTGAAATTTTTACTATTGTAATTGTTATTTATTATTTAACAACATTTTTGTTGTAGAAAGAAAGACTTTTGTGTCAATAAGTAAGCAGTTTCTTCAGAATTTCATTTTTCTCCAAATTCCCTGTTCTTTTTCCTGTTAAAACTGGAACATCAAAACCAATAAATATGGCTTTATTCCCATGCCTCCAGCATTTCCAGAAGCTTTACATCTCAAGCTGGACTGATGCAATGAGAAAATTCCCTGCACTGCTAAAATAATTTTTTTTTTTTATCCAACAGCCTTCTAACTTTTACAGGAAGATGTTTATGATGAGAGTAATTAAAACATCAATTTTTGTGTCTCCTCATATCAAAAAAATAAAAGAATTCTTTTTTTGAATGCTCCCCCACTAAGATCTACATGGCAAACTCTTCCATTAATTTGCTGCAGTGCACACTAATGAAGAGGTGATGACTTGATTTTTGGGGACTTGGGGTTTCTTTTTGTCTTTTTATATTTTTTTTATTTTTTTGGGGGGGATAACTGCAGTGAAATAGATTATTATAGATAGGACTTTAAAATATACATCAGATGGCGCAGCTTTGCATGCACAGCAAGGAAGCCACAGGCCAATCTTAAACACCAGGACTTTTTCCCTACCCATATTATCACAATTTTAAATTCTTGTCCTTGCAATCTTTATAGACATTGCCCATTTACATAAGCAGTGTACAAAAATAGCAAGGCTAAACTGAATATTTTGTCTAGAAAGAGAAAATCTTTCTCTTCCTACTGTCTCTCTTTCTATGTCATCTCCCGATTTATTGCTCGTTGAGAACTGGAATTCATGCCATATGGGCAGCTACATTGCAATGACACACATGAAAATTAGTGGGGAAATACACGATTAATTCCTGCCCAGCCTGCCTTGAAGCGGCAGGTGAGTCTCAAATGAACAAAGGGAGAATATTTTAAGGCATGTATTGTGGCACCCCTTGAACTGAACCCCGAGAGCTGCACCTGCTGGGGATACAGCACTGCCACCCCATGTCAGCACAGAAGGAAGGGCCACAAGCTGTGACAATGATTAAGCTTTTCTTCCTTTGTCTGTGAACGAAACAATATTGAATTATCCTCGTGCAAGACCTTCTTGCTGTTAGTGCACTCACCAGCTCTCTATCCAAATCCCTCCTCACTCCTCTTCCCTCCCCAGTTCAGGTTCTGTGCTAACACACAGGGAAAATTCTCAGGTACTGCAACAGAGATCTTGAGTGATCCGCTCTATTTATTTAAAATGCTGAATATACAACTTTTTTATTAGTATTTTTTTGTTTTAATTCCCACCCTTCCACCGGTGGCAGAGGTAAGTCAATGAGCTCAAAAGTCATGGACAAGGAGAAGGAAGGTGGGCGCATAAACAGACAGCACATCCCCACACACAACATACAAAAGCAGCACTAATCATCTAATGTAAAATGCAAACCAGCATCTCTGGAAGGCACCAGAACATAAAGTTATTATCTAAAATACCTTTTTGGATTTAAAAAAACTGAGCTAGAAACTAATATATTTGCATTTGCTTAGCAGTACATCCATAGGGATTTCTTTTTTCCCCCTAATCCAGGCAAACTTAATTGGACTTAGATCGACTTAAAAGCAGCTTTTTTCTCAGTTGTCTATTTATCTTCTGTTTTAAAATGTTTTGATCTGGAAAAAATACATTAATATTTGCTTCTTATCCTATCATTAAGGGCCTGATTTTGCTGGATTTCAACTGAATAACATGACAACTTTGAAAGCACTTTTAATTTAGGTCCACGCTGGCTTTAGATTATGCTTGTTTTATTTAATGAAGAATAGTGCTTTCACATTCTAATCCATCCCATCAATCAGGCAGTTTCCGTCCTGCATCTCTTTTGTCAGTAAGTAATTCAAATACCTCACTGAGTTACTTCCACTGGAATATGGCTCTTACTCCCCCCCCCAAATTCCTGAAAACCCTTTTGATGGAGATGCTTAAAAGGTGCATGCATAAATGAAGCCTTTCAGCTCCTATTCTACCTTATAAAGATTAGATTCTGACATCTCCAAGTAAAGTTCTGCAATCTAAATTAGTTTTTCTTTAAGTTACCATCTGTATGCCTCTCACTGGAAAGAATTCCAGGAGCTCTAACAGTGTGTGGAGATCTAACTATTTCAGATATTTTAAAATACGTATTTATTATACAGTTATTTCTGATTTTTAATGCTTAAGATTTTTATTCTTAAATGTCATAGCTCAACACCTACCAAAATATCAACAGGATCACGTTGAACTTCTTTCACCCTTACTCCTGAAACAGAGGATATTTGATTTTCCTCATTGTATGTAAAACTGAGGAAGCTACAATACAACAGTTAACTAAACATGATGGGCAAAAATTGAGGCTCTCTTAGACTAAGGTTTATTATTACAAATTGTTTGACTAGGACATTCATGCCAGCACCTTGATAAATGCTCTTTCTTTCTCTGCCCTGAAAAATTCTCAGCACAACTGAAATTATTGGGTGTCAGTGTTGAACAGTTCATATAACAAATGGACCGAGGAGCCTCAGACAATCTGAATATTTCCCATTTCAGCCCTTTCCAAGGAGAGAGGCAAAGGAAGTATCTTCAGTTTGTCCTAAGTTTTTGTTTTGAAATAAATATTGAAATAAAAATTGAGATCAGTACTGGAGGTTTTTTGAAAGTTTATAGGAAAGGTTATTCTGAAATACCTTTTTTTTTTTTTTTTAAATTGCTGCCTAGCAAAAGTGTGAAACGTGGATTTTTTTCCTCCTTAAACACAGTAGGATGGGATGGGAGCACTGTCTCTTATCACGTGCTAGTTTAGAAAGCTACTGAGCCCAGGGTGATCCTCCTTCAGAGTTGGAGCTTTCACATTTCAGTTTGACTAACATCAGAGTTATTCGTGCTTAACTTTGGGGAAGTAATTTAATCTCTGACTCACTTCCTATGTGGAAAATGAAAAACAAACTGTATGCGAAACTTACTTTTCAACTTAGTTAACATTGTTTTTGTCATGGGAAATTTTCGTTATGCCTTGAACAACCCGACTTTGGCTATTACACAGGATGTGAGTGCTCGGACAAATAAGTTTATTTAAATATTTTTTTCAACACACATCATCTTCATAGCCTGAAGATTTAATCAGGATCTTAAAACATTCTTGTATCTTCAATTATTATTGTATATGACTGTATTTACACAAACGTTTTGGACTCCAAGTCCCTCTGATTCATTTAGTTTGAATTTATCCTTGCACTTAACTCTCAACAAAATTGCATTTGCTGAATTGCTGGTGAGTGGTGCAACAGCTGCAAAATGAGTTGTTCGAGAACGAAGAGGTCATTCAGAGAGATTTCCATAAAAGTTATCACACTTTTTTGGAAAGTTCCAGCTATCCAGTACCACAAGATATTTAACATGAGTTATTGTCAGAAAATGCCACACAGCATTAGTGAAGGTTCCTTAGAAGCTGACAACTTTCTCTTCCCCTCGTTAACTGAGTCTTTGCCTCTTTGCTTTCTTTAAAAGAATGTCAGAATCCTTGCCAGTATTTAACAGATTTCGTTCTCCTTAAAAAAAAAAATCTGGGTTAGCATCCTTCTGATGTTTTACAATGGGAGTAAACCCAGCCATTAGACACAGAGATGGAGGAAGAAGATTTGGTTTCCAAACCAGAAATTCACTTCACAGAACAGTCAGGACGCCTCATTCTGGCCCGGCTCGCTTCTTTGCTCACTAATTTGGGGACACTATAGTTCCTCATCTGTAACACGTTTTTATCTGGAGCTTTGAGCTAAGATCGCTTTCACATATATTTTTTTTTTCTGACCTCCCCTTTTGTTAATGACACCATTTAAAACCAGCTAATGGAAGCTGGAGAAAAGCTGCCACTTGACATGTTTAATGCTGAAGAAGAAAATGAAACCCTGCAATAGTGGCTAAAAGAATTGACTTGCTTCTTGCTGGTCTGACAATCCGTTCCTCTTTCCATCCTGCTTCAGGGAAAATTCTCTTAGGGAAGGATATGAACTCAACAGTAAATAATTGTTCTTTCTGTCCTCAATTTTTGTGTTCTAGGTTCACTTATGATACCTAAGATGGCACG
Source organism: Grallaria varia (assembly GCA_013396735.1). Lineage (NCBI taxonomy): Eukaryota > Metazoa > Chordata > Aves > Passeriformes > Formicariidae > Grallaria > Grallaria varia. The sequence continues at coordinate 122,585 of VWZG01007276.1, forward strand.
TGTGGCATTAATCCTCCTCAGCTGTCTCAACACTACTGACACTGTAAATTCCAGCAGGGCAGGGTTAACTGGATTCCCACCAGCCGAGAACTAGCAAATTCCTAAAGTGAGAGGATAAGGCATTTGGAAACCCTGCTTGGAAACTCCAGCCCACAGCAACTCTTCAGAGGATATTTTTCAGGTCAGAATGCAGAGGCAGACTGTGCAGATGTCGAGTCAGGTGATGAATGCTTTTCCTAGGCTGTGAATATTTTCATAGTCTGCACAGAGATAAATTTCAGGTCTTCTAAGGTTGAAATAAATGCCTATTTCAGAAGAGGCACTTAAAGCATTTGCCACAATGTGTGGGACGTTAATGCCCACTGTTGGCATCATTTATTCCATTTATTTGGCTTGAACCCGTCTCCCCTATCCCAGGTGAGTGCTGCAAATGCTGGGACACCAGCAAATCTTTCATGGAATCTACAGAATACCCCTAATAGCAGAGGTGAGGACTATTTGAGAGGGAAATTTCTTGTCAAAACAAGAAGAAAGGCATCCAATTCAGCTGTTTATCTGGAGCTGTCTGGAGGAGCTTTTACACTTGTTCCATTTATGGCCTATATTTCAAAGCACTCAACAGCTTAGTGATAAGGATGCTCATTGAATTTTCAAAATCAAATGTATAGTCTCTGGTCCAAACCAGACGGGGAAGAGTCTTCAGTCTAAGCAAATATCTGCATTTCAAACCAGCTTTTTATTCCAATACTTAATATTCCTCTTTCCCTTCATCCGAATGATGTAGCAGTTTGCTCCAATCCTTGGTTCCCCAGTTATGGGAAAAAAAAATGCATTTTAATGCAAGATTTTTAACACTCTGTAGATACACAGACACAAACAGATAAAATGTCCATAGCCAAGGGTCTGGCAGCCCCCAGAGAGCAGCTGATGAGCAGAGAAATGTGCCCCTCCACTCTGAAGAGACAGTACCGGTGCATTTCTTTGCTCCTCTCTCTCTTGTTGTGCACGAAATCAACTTGATGGTAGGTATAAAAAAATTCATAGGTATAATACTTAAATTACAAAACTATTCCATGTTTTCCTGCTCGTAACCAGAGGATACACCTGCTAGTAGCATTTGAACTGCTAAGAACTATATAGTAGTAAGAGAGCAAAGAATTTACCTTCTGATACATTTAGGCTGGGATCCAGAAAGTCCCTGTAAATTAACCTGAAGAGTCACTGGTTCATCACTCACCTGTGTCAGTACTATGACAAAAAAAAATGATTTAACTTACTTTTGTTTGCCAAAAAAGAAAAAAAAAAAAGATAATGCGCATTTTCTTATAATAACTTTGGGTGAAGCGTTTACAGAATATTGGGGGGGAAATGGAAATAAACATGTAGATTTTTAAGAATAAAAATCCAGTAACAACAAAACCATTTGTGGCACACCAAGTAGCTGCTGTGACTTTTCAGAAATCAAAATGTTCCACTGGAGACATGACTTTTATTCAGTCTAAAAATTAAAACTTACTTTTCCTTGCCACCACCTCTTTTTATTTCATCCCTGCTTTTCAAATAGCTTTATTTCATTTCTTCCTCACATTTTTTAGTCCCATCTCTTTTGGTCATTCCAACAGGCAGCCTCTTTCTATTCCGTATCTTTATTCTCTTTCTTCACAGTTTTCCCAGAGGTAAATTCTCCTGAACTCTGCTGAAGAATCCCAAAGCGTGTTTGAGATTATTAGATATAAGTTTCAATAACATGTACTTATATTATTGAAACATATAGAAACATCTCCAACAGAGCTCTCTAAAACTTGGATGAAATAGTGTCAGCAAATATATGATAATCTCTTAGCATTAGTATTACTAGTATTATTATTAGTATTATTTCTGAAACAAGCAAAAAAGAAAAATATGTAGAAGGAAATAAAAAAGAAAACAGATGCAAACATTCCCTTTTTAAATCAAGTCAGAGATTACTAATGAGCTTGTTCCCATTTCAAAAACAGTTAACAGTGGAACATTCAACTTCTGAGTCACACAGGTAAATGAACAGCATGACTGGCAAAGAAAGGTAAAAATTCAGACTATTTGAGCAAGTGGGCAGCCTAGAAGGCAGTGCTGGTACGTGGACATATCTTGGAGTCAAGAGCCAAAACATTTCTTACAGCTGGTGATGACAGAAAGTGAACATATGGAGCACGTGAGGAGAAAAACACTGGTGGAATGAAGAACATTTGGAAAGTTAAATCGTATAATGAGGTGCAATTTATCAAATTTTCAATCAGCGTGCCCTTCCTTCGGTGACTTACAGTTGAGAATCTTTATAGATTGTTAGAAAAGATGAAGAAAATAAAGAGAAACAGAAGTTATTCGGGAGTGAGAAGTAAAGGAAAGTAGAAGTAGGACTTGCTGTCCAGCCTAGGTGTGAAGGGTTATCATCCTGACTATCATTACTTTTTAAGACTTAAAAAGACAAAAGCCACAAGCTGTTGCTTCCTCTATTTCTACAACTTCTACTGATAGAGATTGTTTTGCCTGGGCAAAGCCACAATCCCTTTGTTAATGGATCAATAACACACATTTAAACATGTCAGGACACCATTCAAAGGGGAAAAGTGGTACATATTCAAAAAGGTCTAGATGTTTCTATAATTGAATCCTATAGTAAAGTTAAATAAATGTCATGTCCTCATTTTCCACCAGACACAACAAGCAGACCATCTTCAGGAAAAAATAAACAAAAAGAATGATAAAAAAACCAACCCAAACCAAATTCATCAGGACTGAATTAAAAGAGTAGCAAGCACAAAGCACACAGATCATCTACAGGTAAAGAAAAATTCAGTGTTTAATCCCTTTTTTTACTGTTCAGACAGAATTAGTATCCAGCAGAAAGGCTCCCTACGCTTCTTGTACCAATCAAATGTGCCCCAAGGTCAGTACTCTGTGTTACAGCAATCCATGGAAGATTAAGTGGGCAGTCCTAAACTATAAACAGCAGGTAAGAATATGGAAGCATCAGTTCCCACAAATCAGCTGATGCAAGACAATTTGTTGGAGAAAGCAGCTGTTCTCAGGAGGAGCCCCAGGAGCAAGAGGACCTGAGCAATCATCTGGCTTGCCTGGCTACATTTATTTTTAACTCTACGTGGCCCCAGAACTACCAGGACTTGGCTGCACAATTAATGCGATTTTGAGTTTTCACTCACATCTCAGCAAGAGCGACTGACTGCAGAGCTAAATAAGCATCTGGGGAACTGACAAATTGTCTCCTGGAAGGGCTGCTCCATGAGATGTGTTCCACCACGCAAGGTCTGATTGCTTTCTATAAAGCCACGGCACGTTTAGATGTAGAACCATGGAGTGAACCAAGAGGAGCCTGCAGCAGAACTTGTATTTTGAATAACCATCCTAAGAACCAAAAGCTACCATGTCAAAGTCAGTCTTCTTGCTACCTTCCTAATTAGAAAAAAAGTATTTAACATGAGTAACAGAGTTTCCCCCCAGAATCCTTTCTAGATAGAGACAAAAGTTCTATATGCGTGTCTGCCAAAGGCAGCGATAAAGAACCTGTACTTTATCCTTTCCAACAGTCACTGCTATTCATGAATCACTGTGGCACGTAGCAAAATGCTGACTGCAAAGAAGGGAACAGCTCAAGGCCTCAGCACCATTTTTGGTGAGCCTTATGAAGTTTGTTGTTGCTGAACTTTTACGGATTGCAATTCCAGGTGAAAAAAAATACCAACCAAACCAAACCAAAAAAACAAACAAAAAACCACCATAGCAACCAGAAAAGAATTATTAATAATTTTATGATTTTACATTCTATTGTAATGTCACTGGAATAATTAATAAATTTTAAAACATTAAGGGAAGGGACTTATCAGTTTGAGTTAAATGGAAAGCAGCAGAATTAACCCATTCATTTAAGTGAGAAAATGTTCAAATTTTACTGATATGTAATTTAATATAATACAGGATGTATAAAACTTGCAGGCTGAAAGATCCAAAGAAAACAAAGTGATGGTATTTATATTGGAATTTTCATAATGAAGCGCAATATATTATCTGTATGGCATATAAATGTCTGGAGTGCAATAACTCTTGGAAAAAATGAGAATTGCTCTAAAAGGCATAATTAAAAATGTAATTCCTTTAACCTTAGAACTTTGTATTTCTGTTTGCAGGATGTATACAGACATTTACAGATCTATTGGGAAACTCCAGGGTATAGATTTAAAGGCAGCACCAGGTAGATGGTTACTGGATTAGAAGGCTGTCAAGATTTGTTTTTTACATCTTTCTAATTCCTTTTAGTTCTGCAGATGGGGAATATGCATTAGAAACTGTCATTTCACAGTCAGGCTTCGACACTTAGAAATTGTTCATTAACTATTATCTCCCTTCTCCATCCCAAAAAACCATGCCAACCTATTTAGAAGCCAATAAAAGGAATAAAGAAGACTCTAGGTATTCATTGCAAATACAAATATATTAAGCACAGCAAATTCTTTGCTAAAAGCATAAAAAAACTATTTCTGCTAGTTGCAAGATGAATATATAAAATTATAATGAAAAACTTTAATTAACTTTAAAACATTTACCCAAGACGGTAATATCAAGACAAAAATATTTTTATTAGAGGGAGAAATACAACTTCATCACTTTGTTGTTCAGCAGCACAATCTGCTTGTTCATTGTATATAATCTTTATATTGAAGAAGAGTCAGTTACCACTATGGTAACACAAGTGCAACAAATCAGACTTGCATTAAATTCCTTCTCTGGTCCTCCTCTTTTATTGAATGAAGTTTAGAGTGATTTTACAGTCAAAGGAAATCAACAAAAAGAGGACATGCCCAAGGCAAACATGACCTGAGAATGCAGGTAAAGAAGAAAAGTAGAAGTGGTTATCCTGGATTAATGGAAAGGAAAATTAGAGGCAGTTCTCAGAAGAGCTTTGCGGCCGCTGCTTATTTTAATTCAACTATTAATATTGCATAACAGCCAGAGAATGTACCCTCTGTGACCGAAGTGACAAATTTGAACATATAGATAGAGGATGGCCATTTCCTTAACATATTTACTGGCTAATGGTATTCAGAAAAATTAAGTATACAAAGAGAAGAAAGCAAACTCTATAAATAGATGCCACAGGACAAGTTCTGCTTCAGTCCTGGGCAGTCTCATTACACCACTCAGATCTTTTTGTGAGTAAACTGGAAAGCATTAGCTTTAAATCACTGCAAGACACTCACACAATTACTAAATCCCACCCTGAAGGATCACACAGGGCAGTGATACAGTGGTCCCTGTGAAGAACTGGAGAATCTCTTTGGTATTTCAAAGGGGAAAAAAAAAGCTGCATCATAATCCATATTTGTAGGAGATTTATTAGAAATAGGAATTGAGGTCAAGCCTTTTAGTGGTCCTCATTTTCTGGTTGGTAAATCTAATGGCAGGATAGATTTCCAAATGCAATAATATTGATCTGGGCAATGCAGCATCAGTAAATTAAAGTCAGCTTTTAAAAAATCTCTTCATGCCAACTATATTTGAGGCATAGAGACAACAAAAGACTGCAGACCAGATATTTAAGGTTGCACAGAATCAGGGCTACACAGAAGAAGGCACAATGGAAATGGCCAAGATTCAAAAGCTTAGGAATGGTCTTTGTTTGAAGACAAATCATTTCTCAAAGTGCAAGCCCAAAACATTCCAGCCTTACATTTTTCACTAGTCAACTGATAGTTATTGGCTGGTGTTGCAGACCCGAGGTCAACATCGCCAACGAGATGTGGGTTATGAGGTTTTACTGCAGCAGCAGCTCGCAAATGCCCAAGGTTGTGATTTATTTAGTTTGCAGTGTTTCCTGCTAAAACCTCTGCAGCTCTGCACCAGTCCTGTGCTCTCCCTTTTGGCATTCAAGGCAAACAAACAAAGCAATTGGTAGTTTAAGGATAAGAGAGCTGTCCGTATCACAGTGGAATTCTTTCACACTCCTGTGCAACAGCTGCCTACCTTCAGAAGTCCACACATCCCCCCCTCCTATGGGATCAAAGACCTTCGTGTATTCTGCCTCAGAAGGATTATTATTGTCTGGCAAGGCAAAATTAACTTCAAACACTGTTTTCTAGGTCTGCAAACTGGGAAAGGAAGGCGAGAGGTGGTGAACAGGGACCAACCCACCTAATCCTAAGTATGACTTTTTGGAAATGATATTCAAAAACTGGGATCCATTGAACATTTTCCTGTCTTATCACAATAAGAAATAGAAAAATACATACATATATACATACATATATATATATATACATATATATATAAAACCTAGTCTCCAAAATACTTCCTAGGACACAGGAAGTCAGTGCTTTGGTATCCCATCTTGTCCTGCAATAACACAAGAAGTCTGGAGTTAATGGTTCAATTCAAAGGAAGGTGCAGACACTCCTTACACGTATGTCACAAGCAAAACAGTCTCGATGTAGGAGTTTTAATTAATTTGATTTGTTGCCAGTCAGGGGAGACTTTTGATTACTGAGCCTAGTATCTAGGAAAAAACTCCAACAAACCCAAACAAACAATCAAACAGACCAGACCTTCTCCCCAGACTCCACTAGAACTTCTGCTCTTGGTCTTCACATCAGTTTTTTTGGGCCTTGTGTTATGCTCAGCCCTGTCAGTTCAGGAGGCTGGGTCAGTGCACAGTGGCTGTTTTCTGCCTCTCCCCACTTGACATATTTTCCTTCACTGTTCTTCACTCCTGAGTTGGTTTCTTCTGCTCTAGTGTAAGTTTCTCACAGTCCCTCAGAGTTGTTCCTGCCAAAGCCTGGATCCTCCATAGTCCACAGTTACCATCTACTGTGTCCCTGCTCCGACATGGAGCATCCCCTTCCAGGACCGTCTCCTTTCACGTGGCTCCTCTAGGAAAAAGCTTATGTCACCATTAATTTTATCTCTAATAGATGGTGTGAGAGGGAGACCTTGCCAATGCTGCCGTGGAGAAGGATGCACCAGCTGAATCCTTTCCAGAGCACAACAGCAAAGTCTCCAGGAACAACCCAGTGTAAAGCACATTCTCTTCATTCAGCTCTTGATAGAGACAATGGCTGTTGCTTAAGGTAATCCTTAAAACACCTGGAACTGGGAACAAGCCAGATAGGAAATCTGATGTAAGTCTTAAAATAGGTTCTATTAACTCAGCATTAAAATTCAAAGATACAGTGAAAATAGCTCAGAGAGTATTTAGACTTGACCCTGGAAATCAATGAGCAAATTTCAGTATTAACCTTGAGTTCGGAAAGCACCTGGATAATGGCAGAACCCTTTGCACTTTATAGTATTTAATAAACAGATTTTGCCATAACCAGCAATAGACTATAATTGAGTAAGTAATTTCCACAACTTAGGGGAACTAATTTAAAATTTCTTCCACCTCATCCTCTCATAATGCAGTCTAGCTACATACATCTCAATTTACCTACCACAGTCATGTATCCTGCTAATGTTAGAGTTGAGTAAATGTGTCTTGGAAGGTCTCAAGAACAATTGTTTCTGTGCTACTTTCCTCTTTCCTAACATGAATCCTTTCATGGGTACAGGACTGCAATTATTTCACTGTTTATTTACACATTGTGTCAATGTTTATTTGTGGGAAAAACACAGGATGAAAGCAAACCATGTAATTTTTCTTTTGGGTTTTATATTCCTTGAATATGTATAAAACAGAACTCTCTCATCACAAAATGGAGTAGTTTGGCTATGCAAAATAAATAAAATAAAATAGGGTGGATGCTGCAAGAAAAAGCAGATATGACAGCGCTATACCATACTACAGTGTGTTTGAATGCTCTTTGAGTAGAAGAGTTAATCAGTGACAGGATGAAAACAATATGAATTAATATCTGATTTGCAAAAGGAAGGCAGAAGCAAAATAAAAAGGTAGCCCTTGGAAGGATGAAACTAATCAGATCAGTACAGAGGGATCAAAAAAAGGTTTGTAAAAACACTTGAACACTGAACAAATGGGAGGTTGCAGGGAATTAGACACATGACTCTTTCCAGCCTGGGAAATGGTGATATGTTTGTACAACGTGCACCAGGTGTGAAGGACTGAAGTCTCTGTGCTTGCTTGTTGATGACACTTGTTCAAAATGCACACAGGGACATTCTCTGATAATTTTTAATTTCTGTGTAAGTGATGGTAGTCTGTACGGCTTTTTTAATCTCTCTTCATCTATTTTTCATTACCTGAGGGAAATCACTCACATGCTGTAACCATTTTGATTGACAGATTTTTTTATTTGTCATCTGCTGTCGCTGTTCCATCCATTTTGCAAGGCCAAACCACCTTACAATTTTTAGCTAACGCTGCCAGGTCTATTTAAATCAACAAGAACATCCCTTGTTGTCCCAAATCGGCTTGTAGACATCCAATAATCACAGAGTTCTTGCCACCTTCTGTTCCAGGTACGGGTGTATATCATTATATCATTACTTAAACCTGTATCAAACATGATTCTCCATTGCCAGCATATTGCTCCGTAAGAAAAGAGAAGACAGTAGGTACACAAAGTCAATTGTATAAGACACTCAGATACAAGAGGTATCAGCATAGTATGTAGTTTAGGCAAAAGAAAACCCCAGCTTAAAAGTGGTGTCTAAGAAACACCGACACAGAGCTTTACATCTGAAAATTAACTATATGCATTCAAACACAAGGATGCAATGATGCAGTACCAGCAAGGAAGGTATCACACCCAGGTATGTCCTAAGTCCCATCCTCACTGAAACACTATCTGAAGACAGAACTCATTTTCACAGTAATGGAATCACTGTGGCTTCACATTGAGTTCTGTATATTTTATAAATCATAAAAGAATATTTGGCTTTAATGTAGGTCTAACCTTGAACCTGGCCCTAAGAAAAGGACACACACTGCCATCTCTGTCCTAGTGGCCTTTGTTCCCAGTGTTCTTCCTCTGCAGAATTATCCTCAGCACTGCCATAAAAAGGGATGCACTGCCTCTCCTGCTCTCCCCCCTTTCTGCAGCCCTTTACAAGACTTAATGAAACCAAGGAGTTCTTCCCAAAGTCTCCTGACACTGTGCAGCTTCTCTCATGCTCTTTAGCTGGGTTCAAAGTGTTAACTGAAGTTTCCTGTTCCTTTTGTAGATCAAAGGCAACAGAATTACAAACTAATGACACCCTGAGGAATAAGACAGGTATAAACAGACAAACTAAGGTGTATTTTTCTGTTTGACCTTTCCTTTTCATAGCAAGAAATGAGTGGATGCCTTTTAACCCCTCTCCTCTCTTTCCCATTTATAACTTCCTTTCTAGTATTCCCCCCTCTCTTCTATTTTGTCCTTCTTGGCAGAGTCTTCTTGTTGATGAAGGACCGAAGAGAGACTGAAAACATCACCTGAAATAATAATTCAAAAAGACCAAATGTTGGTGCAAAAAAAGGTACCCCCGGTGTTCCAGATCTTGATTCAGAACTCAACTTGCTCATTTTTTTTTCATGTCAGGCTTTGCTCCAAGTTCATCTTTAATCCAAAACCTTTGCAAACAAAAAAGGTCTCATATGGGCAAATTCAGAATTGATTAAAAATGAATAGTTTGCAATAGAACGCTCTGTTGTGGAACTCTTTACCGCAAGATATTGTTAGGTTTAACTGGATTAAAAAGTGATTGAGTGTTCTTGTTACCCATTTAAATGCCCAGTTATAAATATTAAAAAGTTATGACAGGACTGTGAGAAGATTAAACTGACATGCTTTGGGGCTTAAGCTAATTTTAATAGGGATTTAGCAGAAACCCCCCTCTGTGAACAGGTCTTTTCACAATGTCTTCCCGAAGGTTTTCTTGTGCCTCCCTGTGAAAGGAGCTTATACTCAGCTGCCTCAGGGTCTGTGTCTCAGGGACAGGTGTTTCATAGGACACATGCTGATTTTATTATCAAATGGCAAGTTTTGGGTATTAAGAAATAGAATGGCTATGGCTCTACGAGAGGTCAGGGGTCACTTAGCAGAGCAGGAGCAGAAGATGCCAGTACAGCCAGAATGTGCAGACCAGGGGTGATATCCATTTTAAAGGATGCTAAAATACACCTGCAGGAACCAACATGGGAGAAATAGCTTGACTGGTGAAAGCTGCACTTAATAATAGGAAATATAATATTGTTTTTAAGCCTACAGTGGGATGCTGTGATTTGTCAAAGGAGCAGAGGAAAGGATGAGGTCTCAGTTACAAAAATTTATCAGGAAATTTAAGTAACCTAGACAGAGTAAACAAGCTGGTTCCATCTGTTCAGGAGTTCTGGTCATTGCAGCTTCTGGTTAATCCACAAATAGATAAAACAGGATTGAACTGTATGTATAGATGGTAGAGGAGATGTATAAAGTCACCTGGGTGTGGCAGTCAACAGGATTGAACTGCATGTATAGATGGTAGAAGACAAGTACAAAGTGGCCTGGGTGTGGCAGTCACGGCTCAGGGACTGGCTGGGCAGAAGGTGTTGAGCAAGTGCATTGTGCATCATGGAATGCTTTGGCTTGGAAAGACCTTAAAGACCATCCAATTCCAACCCCCTGCCATGGGCATGGACACCTTCCACCAGCCCAGGTTGCTCCAAGGCCCGTCCAACCTGGCCTTGGACACTTCCAGGGATCCAGGGGCAGCCACAGCTTCTCTGCCCAACCTGTGCCAGGGCCTGCCCACCCTCCCAGGGAACAATTTCTTCCTAATATCTGATCTAAACCCAACTTCTTATGGTTAAAGCCATTACCCTCGTCCTTTCACTACTTCTGTGATCCTACCACCTGTTTGGTATATTCTTTTGTATCTTTCTTTTCTTCCTGTTAAATTGGCGTTATCATAACCCACAAGTTTTACCATTTTCCCATTCTCTCTTCCATCCCAGTGTGGGGGATTGAGCGAGGGATCATCTGTGCTGTGTTCAGCTGCTTGCTGGGCTAAACCACAACAGGATCCTCGCATTCCACATTATCAGGTGGACACTTTTCCAGGGAAATTTCCTGGTCATTTAAACCTTCTTGTTTCAGTGCGTATTGGAGGGGGATTATATTTAAATATGAAGGATAAAGACCATGGTTATTAAACAGAAATTCACCAGCTCCCCCCTACATGTACAGATTCCTAATAAACTGAGAGTACCTGTGAAACTGTGCTTCAGTCACAAGCAAGAAATAGTTTTTAATAGACACTTCAGGGGCTGGTGATAGTCTAGGTGTAAAATAAAGAGAAGTTATAGCTCAAAAAAGCATCCCCTGCTGTTAAGTGACCTTAAAATCCGACAGGCATCCATTGGACATTTCTCTTTTTGATACAGGAGACCTGTGGGACAGTACACTGGACCACAGTGAACAACATTGCAGTGCCAGGACTAGCAGCATTAAGTCTATCCCTGGTAGCTAAACTGTATGTAAGAATATTCCCATGATAGCAAACTAGTGTTAGAAAGGGGCTGGATTTGGATACAGATCTCACTGCGCACTTGCAGGATGATAAGGATGTGTCAAGTCTGCAGCAGCCACTAAAAAGCCATTTGAATCAACTAGTCAGGCACAAAATTCACATCACGTTTGTGTTTCTGGGCTTTTCCTGTGATATATAACACTTTGTATAACATAAGTAGGGAACTAGAGCCCTGTGTTTCTGTTCTCTGTGCATCAGAATGTGGTTTATTATCAGGCACCCCTGTACCAAGGGTAAGCATCAGATATTTATCCATAATGGCCACAGACATGTGGGGGGAGGAATAATACAAACCTAGAAACAAAAGGGATTTTACAGCTTTTAATTAACTTACCTTCCAAGCCACGGTCCAAAAGCCTAGCTCCACTTCTTCCATATTTTTGTTTCCTTCACAAGCAAAGTCTCTCTGGTTTTGGTGGCTTGGTTTACTCTCCATAGTCACTGCTGAATGTCTCAACTTCCTGATCATCAGCTCTGGCTATAATTTTAGTAAATACCTACAAAATATGTAAATAAGCAAAACCTAAGAACCCTACAGTCTAAATTATTATTCATTAATGAGCAACATACAGTTAATGCTTTTTTTTTCCCAATGTCATTACAGACCTCTCCGTTCCCTGTTGACAGAGGATCAACAGGTATTACCAAAATACTGACCAATGATGCTGACTAGTTTGTCCAAAATACCAAGCGATAGTTCAAAATTATCAGTATTATAACAGGACTTTTAGGTAAATAACAGAGGTATATTATAATAAAAGTAAAGGGAAATTCATGTACTTGCAAAAATGCCTGGTTTTTAAAACTGTACTAATATTTGGTAGACGTTTGAGGACCCAGAGAGAGGCATTATATCATTAAAAAGTTAGATTAATAAAGCTGAAAACCTTGCAGTCAAGAGGAGATTAAATTAAGCACTTCAATTTATCTCAGATTTTCTTAAGGTCACATTTTCTAATGGAAAATACTTGTTAGCACTGACATGGAAATTGTGTTATTTCTTCATCAATTTGAATTTGCAGCTCTCTGCATAGCATTTTTGGCGGAAAAGTTCAGCCCAGATGCAACGATTGTTTAATTTAGCAATGAGAAAGGCCTGACTCATATCTAGACCAAGTGCTCAGTTGCCTTAGTCACTGTGACGAGTGGACTGTCCCACTGACACATCCACAGCACAGTTGGTTCCTCTCCGTACATACCATGGTGGACAAGAGGAAGGAAGAGACATTTCTGAGTACTGTCTCATTGAAAATTTTTGGCTTTTCATGTCAGTGCTGTTTCTGTAGATGTCACTGGAAGACTTTCTTGGAAGTCCAAACGTGAGAAAAAATACTCTGCTGTGAGAGGGACTGGAACGTGTTTGCCCAGAGACTTTGTGGGGTCTTCATCCTTTGAGACACTCAATGTTCAGCCTCTCATGGCCCTGAGCATCTTGTTCTAAGTGACCTCACATGGAGCAGGAGGGTGGAACTACACAACCTCAGGAGGCTTCCAGCAACCTCAGCAGTTCCAAATGTCTCTTTGGTACATCCATTTCCCCTGGAAGAAAATATTACAGGTCTCCAGTCTCAGGTTTTCTTCCCACAGAACATTTAGCAGTTCTTGGGCAGATTACCCTGGAACAGATGCCAGGCAGCACACTGTCCCACTCATAAGTGAACAGTTTATCTCCTATACCACAGAATCCTTTTCCTGCTTTTTGATGCTTTTATGACACGGTGATCCTTGCATTTTCAGCAGAACTGCGATCCAGCTTTATTAAAACCCGTGGAGGGTATTCCCAATTAGTGTTTTTTCTAATATGTTACTCTGCCACCTCCCTGTCAGCTGTTTAACTGCTATTCAAAAGGTGGGCAGGACAATTCATGTTTTCTGCTCAGATAAGCATCAGATTATTTAAATTTCTGGCTCTGGGAAATACCTAAGTCTCTTTGGTTTGTTTGTTTTTTCTAACACACATATGTACCTTGTACAGTTTTATGCTTCCTCATGTTCATGATATTTAACACACCATCTTCCGTCTCTCACTGAAGAAATTATATTTCTCGATCTCCATTTCTGCTCATTTGCTGTGGTGCTATGAAGCACCTTTTAGATAACACAAGTATTTTCTACTCAACCAAATAATGATTTATATGCATTGTAAATCTCACTTCAAAGACAAGTAAATAAAATTCAGGAATAGCCATATTCGTCACTGTTTTAATGGATTTTGCTTACATAAACCAGGAACATGTATTGCTGAAAGTTGGCAGTCAACTTTACGTTTCACTATGCCCAAAGTAAGATGGTTTTTATAAACACAAAGGCATCTTCAATATTTAATATAACTATTGTCTGAACTGCTTAAATTCTTAATAGCAGTATTTACATGTAAATTCATTTCATAAAGCTTAAGCCGCAATTTAAATGTCTACAAATTGCACATTGTCACAGCTGTGGCTTTTTATTTTTAACAAAAGATAAGGCCAGAAGTCACCCCGAGTTACTTTTTGGGGTTCTTTTGTGTTCTTTTTAAAAGCAGGTTAGAGGCTGCAGTCTCATGTAGTCTGGTGGATTTTCTTTTTATTCTGATCCACCTCTACTGAAAAAGCCACAACAACACAAGCAAACAAAACCCTTCCATCAAACCCCAAATTAATTCTGCAGACAGCAAGGCTCACAAGTCAGCAACTGTAATTACTCTGATAACATCCATCATTTCACCATGCTCCTGTCTCTTATATTCTCTTGAATTCAAGCTCTTGGGATAGCCCTGCTTTGTTCTGTTTCACTTACACATCTTCTACCATGTTACAGCTGAAATACAGCTGCCAGGTTTTATCACAGTTTGCACATACTCTGTAAACTCTCCAGAAAGAATATCTACACCTAATCCAACATCAAGAAATTTCCACAAAAAGCTGGCTGAGGAAAAAAAAAAAAGTGAGTGAAACACTG